>CM046297.1:37902175-37905573 GCA_025267735.1 Mactra quadrangularis
GTTAGGGTTAGGGTTAGGGTTAGGGTTAGGGTTAGGGTTAGGGTTAGGGTTAGGGTTAGGGTTAGGGTTAGGGTTAGGGTTAGGGTTAGGGTTAGGGTTAGGGTTAGGGTTAGGGTTAGGGTTAGGGTTAGGGTTAGGGTTAGGGTTAGGGTTAGGGTTAGGGTTAGGGTTAGGGTTAGGGTTAGGGTTAGGGTTAGGGTTAGGGTTAGGGTTAGGGGTTAGGGTTAGGGTTAGGGTTAGGGTTAGGGTTAGGGTTAGGGTTAGGGTTAGGGTTAGGGTTAGGGTTAGGGTTAGGGTTAGGGTTAGGGTTAGGGTTAGGGTTAGGGTTAGGGTTAGGGTTAGGGTTAGGGTTAGGGGTTAGGGTTAGGGTTAGGGTTAGGGTTAGGGTTAGGGTTAGGGTTAGGGTTAGGGTTAGGGTTAGGGTTAGGGTTAGGGTTAGGGTTAGGGTTAGGGTTAGGGTTAGGGTTAGGGTTAGGGTTAGGGTTAGGGTTAGGGTTAGGGTTAGGGTTAGGGTTAGGGTTAGGGTTAGGGTTAGGGTTAGGGTTAGGGTTAGGGTTAGGGTTAGGGTTAGGGTTAGGGTTAGGGTTAGGGTTAGGGTTAGGGTTAGGGTTAGGGTTAGGGTTAGGGTTAGGGTTAGGGTTAGGGTTAGGGTTAGGGTTAGGGGTTAGGGTTAGGGTTAGGGTTAGGGTTAGGGTTAGGGTTAGGGTTAGGGTTAGGGTTAGGGTTAGGGTTAGGGTTAGGGTTAGGGTTAGGGTTAGGGTTAGGGTTAGGGTTAGGGTTAGGGTTAGGGTTAGGGTTAGGGTTAGGGTTAGGGTTAGGGTTAGGGTTAGGGTTAGGGTTAGGGTTAGGGTTAGGGTTAGGGTTAGGGTTAGGGTTAGGGTTAGGGTTAGGGTTAGGGTTAGGGTTAGGGGTTAGGGTTAGGGTTAGGGTTAGGGTTAGGGTTAGGGTTAGGGTTAGGGTTAGGGTTAGGGTTAGGGTTAGGGTTAGGGTTAGGGTTAGGGTTAGGGTTAGGGTTAGGGTTAGGGTTAGGGTTAGGGTTAGGGTTAGGGTTAGGGTTAGGGTTAGGGTTAGGGTTAGGGTTAGGGTTAGGGTTAGGGTTAGGGTTAGGGTTAGGGTTAGGGTTAGGGTTAGGGTTAGGGTTAGGGTTAGGGTTAGGGTTAGGGTTAGGGTTAGGGTTAGGGTTAGGGTTAGGGTTAGGGTTAGGGTTAGGGTTAGGGTTAGGGTTAGGGTTAGGGTTAGGGTTAGGGTTAGGGTTAGGGTTAGGGTTAGGGTTAGGGTTAGGGTTAGGGTTAGGGTTAGGGTTAGGGTTAGGGTTAGGGTTAGGGTTAGGGTTAGGGTTAGGGTTAGGGTTAGGGTTAGGGTTAGGGTTAGGGTTAGGGTTAGGGTTAGGGTTAGGGTTAGGGTTAGGGTTAGGGTTAGGGTTAGGGTTAGGGTTAGGGTTAGGGTTAGGGTTAGGGTTAGGGTTAGGGTTAGGGTTAGGGTTAGGGTTAGGGTTAGGGTTAGGGTTAGGGTTAGGGTTAGGGTTAGGGTTAGGGTTAGGGTTAGGGTTAGGGTTAGGGTTAGGGTTAGGGTTAGGGTTAGGGTTAGGGTTAGGGTTAGGGTTAGGGTTAGGGTTAGGGTTAGGGTTAGGGTTAGGGTTAGGGTTAGGGTTAGGGTTAGGGTTAGGGTTAGGGTTAGGGTTAGGGTTAGGGTTAGGGTTAGGGTTAGGGTTAGGGTTAGGGTTAGGGTTAGGGTTAGGGTTAGGGTTAGGGTTAGGGTTAGGGTTAGGGTTAGGGTTAGGGTTAGGGTTAGGGTTAGGGTTAGGGTTAGGGTTAGGGTTAGGGTTAGGGTTAGGGTTAGGGTTAGGGTTAGGGTTAGGGTTAGGGTTAGGGTTAGGGTTAGGGTTAGGGTTAGGGTTAGGGTTAGGGTTAGGGTTAGGGTTAGGGTTAGGGTTAGGGTTAGGGTTAGGGTTAGGGTTAGGGTTAGGGTTAGGGTTAGGGTTAGGGTTAGGGTTAGGGTTAGGGTTAGGGTTAGGGTTAGGGTTAGGGTTAGGGTTAGGGTTAGGGTTAGGGTTAGGGTTAGGGTTAGGGTTAGGGTTAGGGTTAGGGTTAGGGTTAGGGTTAGGGTTAGGGTTAGGGTTAGGGTTAGGGTTAGGGTTAGGGTTAGGGTTAGGGTTAGGGTTAGGGTTAGGGTTAGGGTTAGGGTTAGGGTTAGGGTTAGGGTTAGGGTTAGGGTTAGGGTTAGGGTTAGGGTTAGGGTTAGGGTTAGGGTTAGGGTTAGGGTTAGGGTTAGGGTTAGGGTTAGGGTTAGGGTTAGGGTTAGGGTTAGGGTTAGGGTTAGGGTTAGGGTTAGGGTTAGGGTTAGGGTTAGGGTTAGGGTTAGGGTTAGGGTTAGGGTTAGGGTTAGGGTTAGGGTTAGGGTTAGGGTTAGGGTTAGGGTTAGGGTTAGGGTTAGGGTTAGGGTTAGGGTTAGGGTTAGGGTTAGGGTTAGGGTTAGGGTTAGGGTTAGGGTTAGGGGTTAGGGTTAGGGTTAGGGTTAGGGTTAGGGTTAGGGTTAGGGTTAGGGTTAGGGTTAGGGTTAGGGTTAGGGTTAGGGTTAGGGTTAGGGTTAGGGTTAGGGTTAGGGTTAGGGTTAGGGTTAGGGTTAGGGTTAGGGTTAGGGTTAGGGTTAGGGTTAGGGTTAGGGTTAGGGTTAGGGTTAGGGTTAGGGTTAGGGTTAGGGTTAGGGTTAGGGTTAGGGTTAGGGTTAGGGTTAGGGTTAGGGTTAGGGTTAGGGTTAGGGTTAGGGTTAGGGTTAGGGTTAGGGTTAGGGTTGAGGGTTAGGGTTAGGGTTAGGGTTAGGGTTAGGGTTAGGGTTAGGGTTAGGGTTAGGGTTAGGGTTAGGGTTAGGGTTAGGGTTAGGGTTAGGGTTAGGGTTAGGGTTAGGGTTAGGGTTAGGGTTAGGGTTAGGGTTAGGGTTAGGGTTAGGGTTAGGGTTAGGGTTAGGGTTAGGGTTAGGGTTAGGGTTAGGGTTAGGGTTAGGGTTAGGGTTAGGGTTAGGGTTAGGGTTAGGGTTAGGGTTAGGGTTAGGGTTAGGGTTAGGGTTAGGGTTAGGGTTAGGGTTAGGGTTAGGGGTTAGGGTTAGGGTTAGGGTTAGGGTTAGGGTTAGGGTTAGGGTTAGGGTTAGGGTTAGGGTTAGGGTTAGGGTTAGGGTTAGGGTTAGGGTTAGGGTTAGGGGTTAGGGTTAGGGTTAGGGTTAGGGTTAGGGTTAGGGTTAGGGTTAGGGTTAGGGTTAGGGTTAGGGTTAGGGTTAGGGTTAGGGTTAGGGTTAGGGTTAGGGTTAGGGTTAGGGTTAGGGTTAGGGTTAGGGTTAGGGTTAGGGTTAGGGTTAGGGTTAGGGTTAGGGTTAGGGTTAGGGTTAGGGTTAGGGTTAGGGTAGTA
>CM046297.1:37905673-38095857 GCA_025267735.1 Mactra quadrangularis
CCATTTTTTTACCTAAAAGTGAATAAAATAAAAATCCCTGAACCATTGTATACCTTATAGTGATAAATTATAAGACCCCCAAAACCATTTCATAATTTATAGTGATAAATTATAAGACCCTGAACTAATTTTATACCTTATAGTGATATAATACATGACCCCGAACTATTTTTATTCCTAAAAGGGATAAAATATAAGACCCCTAACCTTTTTTATACCTAATAGTGATAAATTATAAGACCCTGAACCATTTTTATACCTAATAGTGATAAAATTATAATACTCCGAACCATTTTATGCAATATAGTGATAAAATATTAAGACCCCGAACCATTTTATACCTAAAAGTGATAAAATATAAGACCCCCAACCATTTTATACAATATAGTGATAAATTATAAGACCCCAAACCTTTTTATACAATATAGTGATAAATTATAGACCCTAATCCACTTTAAACTTGATAGTGATAAAATATAAGACCCCGAACCATTTTATACCTAAAAGTAATAAATTATAAGACCCCGAACTATTTTATACAATATAGTGATAAATTTTACGTCTCTGAACAATTTTATACCTTATAGTGATAAATTATTAGATCCTGAACCATTTCATACATAAAAGTGATAAAATATGAGACCCCGAACCATTTTATACCTAATAATGATAAATTATAAGACCCCGAACCATTTTATACCTTAAAGTGATAAATTATAAGACCCCTATTCATTTCATACCTAATAGTGATAAAATATAAGACTCCGAAATATTTTATACAATATAGTGATAAAATATAAGACCCCGAACTATTTTATACAATACAATGATAGAATATAAGACCCCGAACTATTTTATACCTTATAGTGACAAAATATAAGACCCCGAACAATTTTATAAAATATAGTGATAAAATATAAGACCCTGAACCATTTTATACAATATAGTGATAAAATATCAGTCTTTAAACCATTTTATACCTAAAAGTGGTAAAATATCAGTCTTTAATCCATTTTATACCTAATAGTGATAAACTATAAGACCCTGAACCATTTTATACATATTAGTGCTAAATATCAGTCTTCAATCCATTTTATACCTAATAGTGATAAAATATAAAACCCCGAACCATTTTTTACCGAATAGTGATAAAATATAAGACCCCGAACCATTTTATACCTAATAGTGATAAAATACATGACCCCGAACCATTTTATACCTAATAGTAATAAAATATAAGACACTAAACCATTTTATACCTAATAGTGATAAATTAAAAGATCCCGAACCATTTTACATTTTTAGTGATAAAATATAAGACCCTGAACCATTCTATATCTAATAGTGATAACATATAAGACCCCGAACCATTTATACCTTATAGTGTTTAGTTATAAGACCCCGAACCATTTTATACCTCATAGTGATAAATTATAAGACCCCTAACCATTTTATGTCTTATAGTGATAAAATGTAAGACCCTGAACCATTTCATACAATATAGTGATAAAATATAAGACTTCGATCCATTTCTACGATATAGTGATAAATTATAAGACCCTGAACCATTTTTTACCTTACGGTGATAAAATATAAAACCCCGAACCATTTTATTTCTAATAGGCATTTATGTCTTATGCCGATGCCTACGTGGACATCCAATGCCGATCATTTGTTGGGGATTTTCTCAAACGAGTTTTCAGTAAAATTGTATACACAGTGTTAATGTCCCATGAAAACCATGACTTTCACGTGGAGACACTTTCAAATCGTGATAAATATCAAGCTATACGGAATATGAGTTAGACAAAGAATGTTAAATGAGTTCCTACTTTATGCACAACGAGACAACAGAGTAAATAGTCACGTGATTTTCAGACGGTATACTAACACCTATTTTACGTTAAAATCTTGCAATTGCCTAACATCAGGAAATATCTAAATCGTTCATTAAATATGCATAGCATTTCTATGTCCAAAAACACCCACGGTAGCCTGAAATATTAGAATGTTTGTTATAAATTATCTGTGCATATCATATATGTACAAGACCCTAGTTATCAGTTCGATTTAAATTGTGTGCAAAGTATTTGGAGCTAATGGTCAAGGATCGAACTGATCGATTTTGGCTGCTTCTATATGCAAGACATGTTGACACTGGAAACAAGTCAAATTGGACACAACTTTGGTGTAAATAAGAGAACTAACTGAATGGGTATAAAGGAAGTGAATTTTATTTGGATTATTCTCCAAGATTTTATTACGTTGCGTACGGTGATGGACTCACATAAACAGCTTGTTTGACAATATGCTTTATCAGCACTCGTTAAGAAGCCAACTTAGCCCTCTTTAGCAGTAAATCAACATGTAAGATCAAACTTTCATTGAATATTATGGCTGGGATTCCAACGGGGGCATCTAGATTAGAAATCTTGCACGCTTCCACCTTATTCATGACCGCGACAAAGCTTTGAGCTCCTAAATCGTGCACTTCCAAAGATCATGAAGCCACGATGCATTAAAGATGTATACCCATTCACAGATTTCAACTTAAATATCAACTTTTTCTAAAACTATCAAAACTGGACAGAAATACTTTTGGAAGCAGGAAAGTAGTGTTCTGATAATGACAAATTTAGTGCAAATTGACTTACAACTACACATTGTGGTGTTTCATGTAGTAAAATTCTACCCGTATGTCATGGTATAGAAATTTTAATGCATTTTTGTGACTTTTATTGTATATTTCTTGCAACATATATGTAGGTAAGTTTGTCTTAAAATAATAAGGGTATTTTATACACAATTACAGACACACTGAATGGTACTTTGAAATTTTAGAAAGAATAAACTAAATCTGTGAACTAGATCTAGTACCTTTAATACTTTATAACGTGGTTGATATTTTAATCGTGATCCATAATAAGCCACAAACAACATAACCCAGGTACATAGTCACGTGATCTACAAACACAACTAATAAAGAAAATCAAACTTGAATCAGTTTTTTTTCTGCAGATTTCTCTCACCAAACAAATATTTGAATGGCTCATTAAAAAATATCAACTACCTTTCTTTTACCGAAAACAATGCAAATTGATACTGTGTGATTTAATTGTTAGCTCCAAATACTTAGAACAGAGTTTAAATCGAACAGTAAACTGTGTCTTGTACACAAATTATTTGTACAGATAATTATTTAACCTTTGAAAGTTTTAGGACAATGTGGGTATTTTGGACATAGAAATGTTAAAATCATTTTATGCACTATACATTGTATTTAAATATTTCCTAGTGTTTGTTACATGTATAGCAAGATATTTACGTAAAAAAAGATTTAGTTTACGAGACTATATGCCCTGATGTTTTGTTCCGTATAAAGTACGGACTTATTGAGCACTCCTGGTCTAAATCATATTCCGTCTAGCGCGATATTTATCATGAAATAAAAAGTGTTTCCACGTGAAAGACGTGGTTCTAATAGGACATTAACACTGTGTATACAAATTCCTTGCAAACTCGTTTGAGAAAATCCCCAACAAATGATCGGCATTGGATGTCCACGTAGGCATCGGCATAAGACATAAATGCCTAATAGTAATAAAAAATACATGACCCCCGAACCATTTTATACCTCATACTGATAAATGATAAGACCCCGAACTATTTTATACCTAAAAGTGATGAAATATAAGACCCCCAACCATTTTATACAATATAGTGATAAATTATAGACCCTGATCCATTTTGCACTTTATAGTGATAAAATATAAGACCCCGAACCCTTTTATGCCTAAAAGTGAAGAATTATAAGATCCTGAACCATTTTTTACAATATAGTGTTGAATTATACGTCTCTGAACCATTTTATACCTTATAGTTATAAATGATTAGACTCTGAACCAATTCATACATAAAAGTGATAAATTATAAAACCCTGAACCATTTTGTACCTATTAGTGATAAAATATCAGTTTTCAATCCATTTTATACATAAGAGTGATAAATTATAAGACCCGAACCATTTTTTACCTAATAGTGATAAATTATAAGACCCCGAACAATTTTATACCTTATAGTGATAAATTATAAGACCCTGAACCATTAATACCTAAAAGTGATAAATTATAAGACCCCGATTCATTTCATACCGAATAGTGATAAAATATTAGACTCCGAAATATTTTATACAATATAGTGATAAATTATTAGACCCTGAACCATTTTATAACTAATAGTGATAAATTTTAAGACCCCGGACCATTTTATACCTAATAGTGATAAAATATAAGACTCTGAACCATTTTATGCCTTATAATGATAAAATATAAGACCCTGAACCATTTTATACCTTATAGTGATGAAATATAAGACCTCGAACCATTTCTACGATAAAGTGATACATTATAAGACCCCGAACCATTTTATACCTCATAGTGATAAATTATAAGACCCCGAACTATTTTATACCTAAAAGTGATAAAATATAAGACCCTGATCCATTTTAAACTTTATAGTGATAAAATATAAGACCCCGAACCATTTTATACCTTAAAGTGATAAATTATAAGACCCCGAACTAGTTTATACAATATAGTGATAAATTATACGTCTCTGAACCATTTTATACCTTACAGTGATAATTGATTAGACCCTGAACCATTTCATACATAAAAGTGATAAAATAAAAGACCCCGAACCATTTTATACCTTATAGTGATAAAATATAAGACACCGAACCATTTATACCTAATAGTGATAAATTATAAGACCCCGAACTATTTTATACCTTATATTGATAAAATACATGACGCCGAACCATTTTATACCTTAAAGTGATAAATTATAAGACCTCGATTCATTTCACACCTAATAGTGATAAAATATAAGACTCCGAAATATTTTATACGATATAGTGCTAAATAATAAGACCTCGAACCATTTTATAACTAATAGTGATAAATTATAAGTCCCCGAACCATTTTATTCAATATAGTGATAAAATATAAGACCCTGAACCATTTTTTACCTTACAGTGATAAAATATAAGACTCCGAACCATTTTATACCTAATAGTGATAAAATATAAGACCCTGGACCATTTGATACCTTATAGTAATAAAATATCAGGCTCTAAACCATCTTATATTTTATAGTGATAAACTATGAAACCCCGAACCATTTTTATATCGTCCAATAGAATTAACCTGAGCTTGACCTTTATGCAAGAATATATTAAACTCGGTATTTACAGTCTATTTTTTGTCTTCGTTTGTAAATTGCGCTTTATCGGAAGTTTTCGGCAAATACACGTACTGAACAATTAATGTTTTCATAAATATAAATACTTTGAAAGTGCACCATAATATTGCTGACTTACTTGTTTTACCCACAACTAATGTGTTCAAAATTAAAAGTACAATAACAAGTCACCTTTAATAAATTTATTTATAGTCACATCGGTTGTTATAAACAATTGTATAACCGTATACACGCATATGGACACTCACAATTTAATGTAAGTGAAGTGTGTAATAATTATAATTAGGTAGTTCAAGCTCAGGATAATTATATTAGACTATACCTTATAGTAATAAAATATAGGACCCCAAACTATTTCACACCTTATAGTGATAAAATATCAGGCTCATAACCATCTTATAACTTATAGTGATAAAATATTAGGCATCAAACTATTTTATACCTTATAGTGATTAAATATCAGGCTCATAACCATCTTATAACTTATAGTGATAAAATATTAGGCATCAAACTATTTTATACCTTATAGTGATTAAATATCAGGCTCATAACCATCTTATATCTTATAGTGATAAAATGTAAGACCCCAAACCATTTTATACCTTATAGTAATAAAATATAAGGCATCAAATAATTTTATACCTTTTAGTATTAAAAAAGACCATTAATCATTTTTTGTCGTAGTATGATAAAATATAAGAGGCTCCAAACCATCTTATAAATTATAGTGATGAAATATCAGGCTCATAACCATCTTATATCTTATAATGATACAATGTAAGACCTCCGAACCATTTTATGCCTTTTAGTGATAAACTATAAGACCTCGAACCATTTTATACCTTACAGTGATAGAATATAAGACCCCGAACCATTGTATACCTTATAGTGATAAAATATGAGACCTCAAACCATTTATACCTTATAGTGATATAATACATGACCCAGAACTATTTTATACCTAATAGTGATAAAATATCAGGCTCCATACCATTTTATGCCGTAGAATGATAAAATATAAGACGCCAAACCATTTAATACCTTAAAGTGATAAAATATCTGGCCCTTAACTATATAATATTTTATAATGATAAAATATAAGACGCCACACAATTTCATACATTTAAGTGACACAATATTAGACTCCAAGCTATTGCATACCTTATAATGATAATATATAAGACCTCGAACCTTTTTATACCATATAGTGATAATATCAGGCTCCAAACCATTTAATTCACTATAGTGACAAGATATAAGACCCCGAACCACTTTATACCTCATAGTGATAAAATACATGACCCCGAGCTATTTTAAACCTTACTGTGATAAAATAGCAGGTTCCAAACCATTTCATACCTTAAATTAATAAAATGTCGGGCTCCAAACTATTGTGTACCTTATAGTGATAAAATGTATTATCCCGAACCATTTTATACCTTATAGTGATAAAATATCAGGCTCCAAACCATCTTTTATGTTATAATGATAAAATACTCGTATATGACGCCAAAATATTTTTTACATTATAGTGATACGATATTAGACTCCGAACTAGTTAATACCTTATAAGACACCAAACTATCTTGTACCTTATAGTGATAATATATAGTACCCATAACCATCTTATATTTTATCATATAATACTCTAAGATCATTTTACAACTTATAGAGAAGTACATCTGGACGACTGAGTCGGACAGCGTAAAGCGTAGTACCGATAATTAAATATGAGGAAAATCTAAAAATGAATAACTTTCATGAAAGCAAAATGAACAATATTTTTAATGAGGTTTACTGCCGACTTTTGTTGTTACTCTTTTCTGATATAGATAATATGGACATTATGACATTCCTGTAGTGAACAGTCAGTAAAATAATGCAGCTCGTTTCATGTCTACTAAATTAACATAAAATATGATACCTGCGTCGAAACGTCATTAATATGTGAATGATGACCAATGTCAATGTCTACGACGTGCATGTTGTTGAACCTCGTTTTTCTCAAAATGAGTTTACAATTGGGCAATGTGTAAAATACAGTTGATCTCTTTCCAATGTTTAGTATAAACGCAATTTTAATAACAATTGTTCAATTCATTTAATACCTAATATTACTTACGTGTAGCACTACTTTACGTCACAACCGCTAAATTATCTCTAAACGCCGCAACACGGACGCTAGTTATGGCAACTTCCCTAATGTCCATGACAAACAAGTCTTGCGCTCTTAAGTAACCAGCTGAAGGTCCATTGCATTCCTAGCAACCGCATGAGGTCAATAGTAGCCACTTGAGCACCATTGTCAACAGTTTAAATGTCATTAGCAATTACCATAGTGTGTTTACAGCCACTTCATGTCCACTTACCTCACACTCCATAGCAACCGCATAAAAGTCAAAAGCATCCAATTATAAGCGCCCCTAGTAACTGCTTTTATGTCCATAACAATCAGTTTCTCACTCCTTGCAATCACACAAATACACATGGTAACCACACTTGCGACTCTAGAAACCGCATTAAGATCCATATCAACAACTCAACCGCCCTTAGCCGTTAGTAGTTTTAGTTGAGAAGAGGGGGGTCGAACCAGCGACCCTTTGGTCGAGAAGCGAGTTTAACCGCTAAACTAATGATCCGCCTTTGGGACTCCAAAAATGTTTTGGTAGGAAACCTTAAATTATCCGCATACAACTGGTCATCATCTTTATACCTTACATACATTTCATAATAAATATAACAGTTAATGCCATGGTACATATTTGAACTCACTATAACATGTTAGGTCTCTTCATTGGTTAGAGTACAAAGTGCTTAAATTCAGCTTTTGTAATGACCCATTTTTCGTCGTAGATGCGGGGTCTGGCAATAATTTCTTTAAATGTCTTCTTCTTAACTCCTAAAGTTGATAAAACCGGAACATACCTTTGGAGACCCCTTTCTAGTTTGTCTTGCCAAAACAATAAAATTCCCTCAAAAAGCTTTGGTTGCCTTGGCAAAAAATATAATAAATGATGATTTAATAAATCTTCTCATCTGAAACCGCTAAACCTAAATCTTTGATATTTGTTCTGTAACATCATTTAATCTCCCACTTTAAAGTTTACTCAAATTATGCCCCTTGTCTCAAAATGGCCCCTCTCGTTGTTCATTAGTTTTACCATTATTATTTCAATAATTTGAAATTAACAAAAATCTTGTCTGAAATTGAGAGTTTTGATATTTTGTATGTAGGAACATCTAGTGGTCCTTAGTCAAGTACGCTCAAATCGTGCAATATAAAGATGGTATGAAAAAGATTTTCTAAAGCATAAAAAAGTCCAAAGTACCTAACCCGGGTCGATAGCGCAGTTGGTAGCGCGCCGGCATTCGGATACTTGTTCCCGAGGGATGCGGTTCGAATCCCACCCGGGGAGGTTATACCCTTCCAAGAAAATTTGACAATAATGTCGATTTTCCTCTGTTGATTAGATAATATGGAGAAGTTTCGGCCTTGTGGAACAGTAGGTGAGTACTGGTTATAGGCAATGGTCCAGGAAAGCTAGGTTAGGTGCGCTGGACGCCGTAAATGACCTGAATTGTGTTGACACGGCGTTAACTCCAATTAATAAATAGATATCAAGCCATTACGTCATATACCATACTTATAGGGGCCGTACGTTGTGCACGTGCATTTTGCCGCTTAGAGTGCTAATACGTTGATACCGTATTTTAAATACTTTTTGCATATATGTTACACAATTACTACGACAACGCTTTACACAATCCACAGAACACCAGTTTTTTGTAAAAAACGTCGAGTAGTTTTCCTATCAGGCCATATTTTGTCCAGAACACACAAAAATTGGCGTGTAAAATTTTCATGAAAAAAAACGTCACATTTTTGCCTATAGCTCAAAAACGAAAAATGGCCACAACGTACGGCCCCTATAAGTATGGTATTTGACGTCATGACCTCTAAATATTGACATTACGTAAAAATTCAGTTTTCATACTAAAAGCCTTCAAAATTTCATTTAAATAGGCTTAATTTCACTTTTTTGGGTGGAAAGTGTTCAGGTACCTTAACACTAATGTATTTTAGCTATCCTGACACACGTGTACCTAGTTAGGAAACACCCGTAATATTAAGAGAAAAAAAAGAACTATTTTGACAAGTAATGTAACAGTGTCGTGAGTGCGTCTGTTTCATTCACAGTTAAAAAATAATTCAAAATCAGTGATTATGAAGATGAACTTTTGTCTTGCAATTCCTTAAATTATGATACACATAAAATGAATTAATATCTTTTCATTCGAATAAGAAAAAGATATAGGCTTATATCCTTTATCGCAATTACAGACACTGCGAGAGACTTTTTGCGTAATTCTCGACTTTACGATGCTAAAATGTGGAAGATTTACGGTGGTATCCCCGAGTCATTAGTTAAACCCCAATAAAACTTCAATATTACTGCCATAAAGTTTGTCTCCAAAGCAAATGCCACACCGGCTGGTCCGCTTTATTCCTTTAATGTCGGTCGTTGCATCAAAATCCCTTGCAATGCAACATGTACGAAACATATTTATCTCTGAGCACTCATTGAATATCACAACGCATATTATCTAGATTTAAGTAAATTTTTGACAAATACAATTTCACTGACGAAAGTAATCGCTTAACCTTTCCAGGAGGAGTGAGTAGGTTTACTGACCGCCGATATATGACCTATACAATGTGTTGCTACGGCGTTAAACCCAACAAAATAAACAAACAAACAAAGAATCTGTTGGCTGCCATGTATATGCAAAAAGTATTTAAAGTACGGTAAATATCAACGTATTTAGCTCTCTAAGCGGCAAAATGCACGTGCACAACGTACGACCCCCATAAGTAGGCCTATGGTATATGACGACACTACGTCAAAATAATGAGGTAACGTAAAAATTAAGTATTCATACAACAGGCCTTAAAAATTTCATTTAAATCAGCTGATTTTCACTTTTTTAGGAGGAAAGTGTTCAGGTACCTTAAAATATGTATTTACTGATGAGATATATTAGAGCTTGTTATTGTGCAACATTAGTATAGTTATATTCAAAAGATATCCTAACCGCCTATGAATATTGGAAAGACAAGAAGCGACCAATGAAAATGTTTAACATCAGCAAGTATAGGTCGTTTCCGTTAATGCTGGACCCCTATTTGCCGTAAATATCTTTTAAACTTTAACAGCGATTTCGTAAAATATTTTAATACGATCTTATTTCAATTTTTCCTTCTAGGATTTAAATTTTCAGAATATTTAATAGGTAAATAAAAAAAATCCATAAGGTACAATGCAAAATATTTGGAATTTTTTATCAAAATCCGGCGGGAGGAAAAATAAGCTGTTCTGATTATAACATTGTCATACTTCCAGTGTATTTATAATAAGTCCCGTGCGTTTACTGTAAATTTGTCGCTTAAATAAACACTCGACGGTCTACTGAATTGTAAAACAGAGGCCCGTCTTTAAAATCGTACGTGTAAAACTTGTATAGATTTTGACGATACAGACGATTTGTATATACAGTTATACTTAGTTATCAAATAAAATGTCTACCCGGGCCTCATTTTTAGCTATTATTTTGTATCTACTATTATGTGGCTGTTCTGATTATGGCACATACCCATTTAACAAAAGTCTCTTTTTGGCTTCAAAATTTTGCATGTCTTTGGGAAGTATGTTATGTAATGAAAGCAATTTGAAATTTTGGATTTGAGAAGGAAAATGCTAGTTGTGATCCCATACAAAATTTGAGTTAATTCCATTCGATAGTTATTGAGATATTTCATGATTTTAGTGGTCCAGCTTTAACGCAAACGACCTATTATAGGTATAACAAATCTATAAATAGCTTGGTGATTCCCTAGGTATCCTACTTTCGATTTCAACAATGTGTATGTTTTGTATTCGTTCAGTTGAATGTTATAAATGACAAATGTTATGTATAAGTAAGTTATTTCTTACGTTCTTAATACTGTTTTAAAGACTAAACTTGGTTCTATACTTCTAGCACAGTCATTGCCTGTATATCCCTTTAAGCATCAATCTTAAAAGAGCTAACAGTAATGTCCTAAATTGTCCAAATTTAAGATAAAAAAAATATTCCGTTCTGAAAAAAAGAAAATTGTCGAACAACCACGTATAACGATGGAATAAGTCATCTACATAATAAAAGATTTTAATTTTTGAACGCAAAAGAAATGAAAAAATAACATAGCATGATTGTACAGTAATCTATTTCGCTGATTTCCGTGCCTTCTAGTTGAGTGACCAGTAAACACGCCCTTCGCTTGACTTGAGTCTGTGTTTTAGGTAAATGAATTGTTATATCTGGCGCGTTTTGTAAATATTTCGTTAATTGGTTTAGCAATATAACGAAAAGAGTTTCTACAAAAAATTGTTATATCGTCTCTATTAAACTGCGATTGAAACTAAACATTGTACACTCGATCTTCACTGTCTTCGTACACGCTTGTATTCATAGGCCGAGTTCGATCATCAAATCTTCTCCAGTCTAGTTAGGGACAGGAAGTTTATCTGAGCATGTGCGTAATCGAACTTACTTTAATTGACAATAGTGCCTGTCAAAAAGTAAAAACATGAGAAATTGAATATTGTGGTTTAAACCATTATTTCACTCCTTTAATCAGAGCGAAATTCATATAATCTTAGAAAAATGCTGAAAGGAGCCGTTTTTTAACATAACTTGCAAAATATAGAAAATGCGCCAACGCCGAAATGCTTTCTTGCATTGCTCCGCCATTTTGTAACTAGAAGAACTAGCGGTGAAGCGTGAGTTGAGATATAGTAGAAAAATTTACGTCATATCCGGTAACTACACTGAGTTCGGTTAGCATATAGTCGCACTATAGTAACTATAGTTGATGATCAAACTCAGCCATAAATTTTGGGGACGATCTAAGCCAGTGACGAAGGTCTACACTGACGCCATTTACAAAGAAGGATTATCTGATCATCACTGATTATAATTCTATTATATGTTATTATATTTTTATAGATGTTTAGGTTTTAGTAATCATAATAAATCGCTTCATCATGGATCCACCTTGATTTAATAAGCGGCTAATAAGCATTTTTTAAGAATTTTAATGTCTCACTTAAAGAGAATCACAGGCTCAAGCAGTATTTTAATGTTATTGTTTTTTTGCACTCTTTGATGCTTTTCATCTTTTTTTTCTTGTAAAGATCCTGTACGACAACGCTCTGTGTGTCATCTGTTACGGAGATTGGTTGGAAAAGTAAAACTTATCTCGTTTACAATATCGATCTATATTTGCGCGATATAACCGTTCTGTGTTGGTGCGCCGTAACACCCAAACAAACTAACAAATCGATATATGTTTGGCGCAATTATTAATTGACAAAATGATTTTTATTTGTTTGGGTCGTCAGACCAAACAAATAATGGTAGCGAAATTTCAGACCCGAATGCTGTTAATTGCAAATGCCGAAAGTAGTCCGCTTTTTGAAGCGGTTACTTCCCTTTACATGGACATTAACACCGAAAAATTCAGGGGAGATCACTGCATGAAGATTGTCAAATGGACTGGTCCCCTGCGAACCATAATAGGACAGGGAACCAGATTAATTGTCAAATAACAGGCGCATTAATTTTCAAACCTGCTCAGGAAAGAAAACATAGTTCCCGATTGGTCGAAGATTTCTAATATTGTGCAAGTCCAACATTTCCGCAAATTACTGGTAATATATTGAAATAATTTTGATTAAACGCACGTCAATTTTGAACTCTTCAATTAAAAGGCGTTCGTTTATGGGTCAGTTTATATAACAAATTCAATTTGTCACGTGATCAAACCACGCTGAAGAGTCAACAGAACAACCCACGGAGATGAAAGGTTTGTAAATAAAATTTCATGCAATATTTATTATACATTATCGTTTGTTGGTATTATTTTTAAGGAATGATTGTATAGAAACTGACTTTCATCGAAAAATAAACGTCACTTTTGGTGATAGCTAATTTGCACAAAGGCCGAAGGCCTTTATGCTGAAATTAGCTATCACCAAAATGACGTTTATTTTTCGATGAAAGTCAGTTTCTATACATTCATTCCTTATAATTACAACCATTTTTTGCGAAATATGCGTTAGAAAAAAGACCTATTTTTTAATGCGTAGAGCCGAATTACGCAATAATGCGTAATAGTGCGCATTTATTTCCTTCAGTTAACAGGTTTTTAATGCCAACCGTCGGCCATTTTTCTCTTCGATTCGATACAGTTTTTCAGTGTTTTAGGACATAACGGAGCAAAATAATGCATAGATATTAACGTTCATGGATTTTATTTTAAATGAAAGAACACACCAGAGGCTGTACGCTATTGCGAAACTCTTAAAAACAATAATTGAACAAGTTTAAAGTTTTGACGTTGAACACGTGTGTTCAGGTCATCATGACATGGGACAAGTTGTAACCTGGATTAGATGTAGGTCAACTCGTTGAGTCATTTCTGTAAACCCAGTGTAAATGAGCAGTTGTTAAATGTACATTTCTCCGGATTGAATAGCCTTTGAGGCTGTGTTATTTCATCAAAATGAGAAAGTTTATTACTGAAATTTGGATCACTTGATGATAACTTAAGCAGTCAGTCCGAGTCAGGAAATTTACATGTCAAGACATTGGATGGAATGACTAGCTATTTCTGTGCTGAGTAAGAGAATGTTTATTATTTACTGATATTATATTAAAACATGGTTTTTTGGTTTTTATGTTCTCATGTACATTTTAAAACTATCTGTACTTAGGATAGATTCAAATGCTGATCATATTAATCTGGAAGCATTTTCATTCCGGTCTGATAAAAACCGTTATAATTATTGACCTTGTTCACTACTCAATGTAGAATGCACATGCAAGGATTTGCATGGAGTATAGAATTCACCTGCACTTCGGATGCTAAATTATAATGACCAGATACCCATATTATCCAACGTACATATTATTGTGTTATACATTTATGAATTATTTACAAAATAGATCTTTTTTTTAAATATTTATTTGACTTGTTGAAAGCCAACTTGAGTGATTTTGAAATGTATACTGTGACATTCTTCTAAGTTGACCAGCCCAAATACTTATTACTTACTTTATTGTTGACCAATTTAAAATGTGTCGAACTCACAGTATTGAATGATTTATTTATCCTCATTTATTTGTTGTTGTTTTTTATTTTCAGACAAGAAAGTGAAACTAGATGCCTCTGAAACCAAAGGATTTAGATCTATATAAATGAATACCAGTCCATTAGGGCATGCACCTCAGATGGGAAATGATATAAAAATCATTTGAAAAAGAAGACTTATTCGCTAGAAATATAAATAAACTTTTAATGGATTTTAAATGCTGTGTAGGAAGCTTTAGTTAAAACTAAAGATTTGTTTTTAATTCTTCATCCAGCATATCATTAACTTCCTGGAACATTACATCTTATGAAATATTGATAAAGAACGATATTAATGCACAAAATGTATTGTACATTATAACTCATTTTCATTTCTTTTCAATAAAAGTTTATCACACCATTTTTAAGGGTTTTGTGTATCATTTACTTTCCATTGACATTATCGTTATTGACATGTACATCATAGCGTGGGAACTCGCTAAAAATAGCTTTTGAGTCAAGAAAGTAGTTCGGGCATGACGTCATTCATTCAAAAACTGCTGTTTATACGAAAATAAAAGCACATTTTTTAGGTCACGTGTTCACTTTTGACCAATCAGATTGTGTTATTTCATTCAGGTTGTAATTATATAAACAATAAATGTATGTAAAGTTGATTTCACATAACAAAAAAGTTTGTGACAATGATAATATTACTTATTTAAAGTTAGAAAAAAACATGTTGACCATATTATATAAGTATATTGTTAAACTTGTTGTAAGATATGTTGGATATAATAATGTTATTTTTGCATGTTTAGATATAGGATACTTTTTGTATGTTTAGATAAGTTTTAATATATTGAAATGTTACATTATTTTCAGATCATTAAAATGTAAATTTATAACCCTGTGTCATTGTTTCTCGAATTTATAAATTATAGCATCTATATTAAATTTATATCTCATTGTTTCCACACAACCTTCACCTTTCTGATATTCCTAGACCCAAACAAATTCAGCGCCTTCTGTGCTTTGATTAGTATTTGTAAAAAGTCATTTCTTATCCTTAATTATATTTGAGAATGAAAATAATAAAGGAAACGGAAAACGATGTCAGTCAGGTTTGGAAATGTCTAGCCACGATGTTACGCATCAACAACATGCCGAAAATAGACTCGACTCAGAAATTTAAGATCATTGTTTAAAGAATTAAATAAAATAGCGAATTTTCAAATTACATTAAACAGTTCAAACTAAAACGTATGACGCCCAGCCAGCTCAATTGGTAGCACGCAAGTCTACTGATCGAGGGGTTGTGGGTTCGATCCCCGTCAATAGACTCGACTCAGATATTTTAAAGATCATTGTTCAAAGAATTAAACAAAATAGCGAAATTTCATATTGATCATTAATAACGCCTGGCTAGTTCAGTTGGTAGCACGCATGTTTACTGATCGAGAGGTCGTGGGTTCGATCCTGGGCATAATTTCTTGGGTCTTGGTCATGAAATTATTTCTACGGCCATTCTCTCTCCTACCAATGATTTTAATTATGCAGGACAGTTGTCAGTCACTGACGAAAGTTTGCCCTTAAAGACACAATTTGTTCTAATTAAGACACCTGTGTTGCATGATTTATTGTGGTTAGATATAACAGTAGTATTTCAGTATGTCACAGTGAATGAACACAATCACTGAGGCTCGGCAATGAGTGCATGAACCTAGTTCAAATGTTGCGTTACTAGCTTTGTACTGAACAGTAGAAAATAATATGTCCCTAATTAACATCATTTTTTGCTATTTTGAGTTTGAATTAAAAACTGATTCAACTGAATTAAAAAGTGATTAAAATGGGCCAGCACAGACAGTACTAAGATAATGGATGCATACGCCCGAGCGATAGTAAAAGGATAACATTTTCTTCGAATTGCCGCACTAAACTGTTTTGTATTACCAAGTTGTATTTATCGCCATTTGTGATCCATATATTAGACAATTAAGAGGGTTTGGTATTTAAGTTTGACACTGTGAAAGTACGCACTCAAAAATATATAACATATGACTAACCTTTAAAAAGCCACGAAAATTGTCGTTTGCTCAATTAAATACTGTCTGCTAAATTTAATTTTTATCAAATTTTCAAATCTTTGGTACAAATTTTGTCTGCATGTTAAACAGTTTTGATCCTTATGCCAAATTACTCGGTGTTTGGTCTGGTTCCGAGCTGTTTGCAAAGACTGTTATCGTCGCGATGAGAACAAAAAGCATTAAAAGACAAATGACCGTTCGGAAAGCCTGGTTAATAAGTATGCTAGGTGGGACAGCTCTTGTTCTGAATATTACTTGTTTTCGAATAATCACATAAACTTAAGTAAGAAACTATATACTTACATAAATCTGTAAGATATTCATTGATACAGTACTTGAAGCATCATCAATGTACCTATGCGGGGGTCTCAATTTATTTCACCTGCAAGTAAACACGAGAAACATGTAATATTTGAAATGTTCACCTCTATTATGATGTAACCACTATACTACAATTTTCTGTTGATGTCCAGGATTTATTAATTTTATATAATACTAATATGATGTTGGCGTAATAGCTTATAATATTTAACTATTTAAAATGTCTAGCCATATTGTAACGCTGTTTGTTCTAGACGTTTTTAATTCAATGTTGTTGACTATTTTTTCTGTATGAATTAAGTTACTTAAGATAATGCATTATCATGTGCGGTTCAAATCGGCAAACTGAAATAAGATGGCAAAGGAAACAACAACTAAAAAATGAATATACAATTAAAATAATGTCAAACATGAAAACTAGCATCAAGACTTTGGGACATAGTAATTCAAATTGATATTTGGTAAAATAACTTATGATACGAACATGAGAATATGTAAACATGACACATTAGGTTTCAATGTATTTGAAATAAATATAAAAACGGTTCACGCAACCATAAAAAAATAGTTTGTAGCATGATAGCAAATTGATTAAAGTTATTAATACTAAGTCTATATTGAATGTTGAATATCAAAATTTTAATAGTTTTGTAAATATAAAAAAAACCGTTTAGACGTTACGCATAATATTACACCAGTATTGAACGCGACGTCATAACCGTTACGTTCTTCGCCTGCCCTGCGTTCAGTAAGGATTTAACGTTAGCCAATCACCGTTATTGTTATGAACGGTTTATTGAAGGATTCGTTGAAGTGCGAACGTTTAAAGATGGCGGGCAAGAGAGTCGTTACTTCTATTTTATTAGAAGAGTTCGGAGAGGAGGACTTGTTTTCTCATTTAAATGTTTATTTAAGATTTGTAATGGATGCAATATACTAAAACGTAGTCTATAAAGTCCCTTAACCATAACCTCTGATCAACTGCCATTAATTCACCGACCTTTTGCACTGTCAAGTTGAATAGACTTACTTTTTCAGCCAATCTCTGACATCAAATAATTTAAAGTTTTCATTTCCATTGCGACTGTCAATGTTTTTGTAAATGTATTAATCTAAATAAACAGGAAATACAACACCGACTTCGTTGAATTTGCAATGGCAGTTACTAATTTGCATAATGTACTGGAACTATTTTGTTTCAGATTGTTTCATACTCGCGTAATATATATTAAAACCGTTAGCTGTTGGCATTAAATGTTTTCCGCTAACAGGCCGTTCAGTAATGACTGTTAGCGAACGTTACGGAAAGTTACGAAACGGCCGCGGTAACTGAACGCCCACTGTACTTTGCCTCGCGTACGTAGCAAAAACCTACTATTTTTGTTGGACTCCCCCCCCCCCCCCCAAATTATAATTTTATATTAGCGGGCTAGGCTGACAACGGCGTATGACTGGGGGCTACATTTACAAAATTTTCGTATGTTTTGTTCATGTCTATTTACTAAACTTACAGAGAAAACTTGGACAATATCAGGAAGTGTATCGCATAAAAGTATGAGAATATTGGACAGAAAATTAACTGAAAACATATTATAGAGTGATTTCACATTATTGAGTCTATGTGTAACTTTTAAATTGTTTAAATGTATAATTATTTTTCACAAGCACCACCGTATATAAACGTCTATGAAGGATATAAATTATTTAACAATTTTTACATAAAAAAATTTAGAAGAGAACTTCTACATGTGCTTAATACTTTTCAAATTACATTATCTTCAAAGTCAGTCTCCCAATTCTATTTGAAGCCCTGTAGGAATTGGTGACTACACAAAATATAGAAAGTAATATGATTAAAACTAAACAAAATTCATTCAGATAAGTGTACATGTAGGATATCATCTTTCTGATCTGATACTGTTTTCTACAGTGATAACTGTAACAGTGCCCTCTAAAATTTCTTAGTCAAATGACATTAAAAAACTTCTTACATATTACAAGGAGTTTTACTTCAATTAAAAGTGATAGTCATGTTACATAGTTTCAATATGTTGATAAACTAATTAAATCTTTGAATTTTGTCAGATAACTCTGTTTCTTTTTTGTATGAGAAATTGTGAACCGGTTTATTCTAAAACAGGATTAATGACTAATGGTGGCTACTGTATATCTTGAACCCGGGTCGATAGCGCAGTTGGTAGCGCGCCGGGATTTGGATACTCGTGCCCGAGGGGGTGCGGGTTCGAATCCCACCTGGGGAGGTTATACCCTTCCATGAAAATTTGACAATAATGTCGATTTTCCTCCATTGATTAGATAATATGGAGAAGTTTCCGGCCTTGTGGAAGGGTAGGTGAGTACTGGTTATAGGCAATGTTCCAGGAAAGCTAGGTTAGGTGCGCTGGACGCCGTGAAATGACCTAAATTGTGTTGATACGGCGTTAACTCCAATGAATAAATACTGTATATCTTAATGTTACATTTTTAATGATATTGGGTTTAGTAAGAAAAATAAGAACTTTACCTACAAAATACACATTCCTTGATATGTTAAAGATGTCATTTATCAATATTCACTTCGTATATCCACCGGTCTATCAATATTAATCTATATTAAACTATAAATATTGACAATCACGCTCGGGCACACCGCGCACGCTTCGCTCGAGCCTCAATTTCCGGTTTTGAAAACTTGTCACGTGTTTAATCAACGCTGTCGGTTTCAAGTATTATCTCTTGCAATAAAACAATAAGTGTAGCTGTGACGTCGAAAAAATTGTCTATTGTTGCATTAGGAAAACGGGCGTGTTCGGTGGCGAAATGATAAATTCACATAAATGACATTTAAACCCTTGTTTAGACACAATTGTTGTACTTTTACCCCAAAACTGAACTGTTATGTTTTTTATTCATTAATGTTATACTAGTTATAGTTCAAGCACCTGCTAGGATATATTTGTAGACTTTTAGGATCGATTGCATATCTAGTTTAAAGATAATCTCGAGTTTAACCAAAGATTAAACTCGGGCCATTGCGTAAATGTAAACTAAGCAATAACGCAAACAGTACAGCATCCATAAGTCTTTTTTACTGAGTTTCATGAATCCTGTGCAGCACGTTAGCGCCTAAACAAACAATTTAAGTTTGTTGAGAACTCAAGACACCAAATGACATTCTAGCACTATTCATCTTGGAAACAAATCAATAAATATGCCAAGATTGAGCATTGAAGACCGGGTACAAGCCGTTAGACTGATAACACATTCAACACTTACCGGGTTATGCAGCAAATTTATTCCTAAAGGTTACTGTGGAGTGATATTTATCATTCAGACTAGCTGAGTCTTGTAGTGATAAATGGGAATTACAACGTGCAACGCTACCAGGGTGAAGTTCTTCAAGTTAGTGACGTCACTGACCATACGCCATCGGACATCCTGCCCTAATTCTCTAATTAGATACGCCACACCAAATACCGCATGGGCAATTATTTCTCATGACTAATTACATTGACATTTTAAACTTGCTGTCCTTTTTAGTAGACAAAAATCCAAGAACGTCTTTGGGACGTGTTTGACTGACGCTTACGTCAACGTCTTGTACAGTATGTGACGTATTTAGAAGTCGTGAATTCAAATTGGACTTACGCTCATTATCAAATCTTTTATTTTCCCCTACTAGGCTTCAACAGACGAATCTATGCCATATCTTTTATATAATTAGGGGCATTTATCTACTTGAAAGGTTGAAAAAAAGCATAACTATGATTTGTAATGTAAAATTAGACAGTTTCAATACATAACTACAAGTCAACGTAAAAAATTAAGAGTTTGATCGGAGCCCTCACCTGAGGAACCTAAAACATATATGTACCAGATCTTTCTGAATGTGCATATTAACTGATGAAACATCATACATGTACAATACATTTATCATTTACTTATCCATCAATGAGATTGTGGATTATATACAGGAAATATTAAGTACTGGTTAAAAAGTCAGGTGATCTTGGAATAATGCCACCTTTTTACACTCGCTTTTCAAGACAACGACAGAAGAAAAATTAATCGCGTATAAATAACTTTATTTCTTCATTTAAAAATGTTTATATTTGCAATTACACTATTGATTGATTTAAATTTTGAGCAAACTTAACGTCCAAGCACGACATTCTCATGAATAAGTGGTAATTTTATGGTCCACGAAAACATTGCGTATATAAAGATAGCCTGTTTTATTACACACCAATATTTAGGGGTGAATTATTTTTACAATTTTATAGTTTAAGTGAAGGATATTAAGGACTATGTTATTTACGAATGTCCTTCATGGCTTTAAAATAGGTGTGATCGCAATAATTGAAATTAACAAATAAATTTAATATATTTTAGTTTTCATTTGGAACCTAATAAAAGAAATAAGTAAGTTAAATATAAAAATATAAAAAAGTAGTTTAGTAATAATCCTTTTTACGAAAAAGTGAGTTTAAAAAATGTAAACTTTGATGCATGTTTACATGAAGTACAGGGAAAGCAATTAAAACAAAATATTCCAAGCAGATTGTGTACACCCCCGTACAGATGCACTAAGAGTTAAAATACAAATTAATTCATACATTGTCTGAAACCATTATAATAAATTATCCCTGTAAACTAAAATTCTAAATTTCTAAAGTACAACTTTACACAAACGAAGTAGTACAAACAATAAGTATGGTGTCCAATAATTGACACATGCAATGCAATAAGTGATGTAAAGAATGAAAGGTGTTAAATTGTGTAACCAATTTTCATGGTTTTCAAATATATTTATGACTACATTGATGTAAGACCATAGGGGAATTCTACCTAACCACGTTGTAAATGAAATTACCAATTTAAACTTGTCACTGATAAAAAGACTGGGACCGTTTCATAAGAATCTTACGTAAGATAGCGAAATTTTAGTAACTTAGTTACTTACGTTGAACTTTTGTTTACGATTAGAGGGTTTCAAAGACGCTCTCGAAACTTGAAAAGTTTTGCTACAATACAATCTGACTTAAGTCAACGAGGAATGATGAAGCACTCAAAATTTGGTCTAATGATTTGTTGTCAACACAGGTACTACATTACATTTGAAAAAATACAATATGTTCCTCACAATTCAAAGATCAATTACACCAATGAAGAGTAGAAGCTTTTGAAGAAAATACACAAAGACTCTCCCGAGCCATCATACTCTTGATTTTTCAATACACGACAAATGCAAACAAGGTGACATGACTCAATAAAATGGTCATCTGTTGCGTGTTCAATTACACAAAACGTTACAGAACGTCACATAACGATACATTCTCCTCGGCCATTTGCTGCGAATTATCTAATCTAATACACAAATATGCGATCGTTAAGGCAATGAGTGATGTTTCAAAATTTACGGACTAAAAACGAAACATCACTCAATGCCTAAACGATCATATACTTGTTTACTTCAACACCGGTAGTTTCAAAATAGCGTCTAAATATGTCCGAGATTATTTGCAGCAAATGGCCGAGGAGTTCCGAATGTATCGTTTCGGAACGTTTTGTAACGTTCGCGGTAACTGAACTCCCTACTGCTAACAAAACCTCGGCCAATTTAAAGACACAACAAATAAATCTTGGACATCAAAAGAAAATTGTAGTATAGTGGTTACATCATAATAGACATGGAATCACCGAAGTCGTAGAGCGAAGGTTGAGAAAGAGCATTTGATCAGGACAAACCGTGTTATTTCCGCGATTACCGGCGAGTGTCCCAGGTGGTGTTTAAAATTTAATACAGTCGTGGTTCATTTGGGGAGCTTAACCCTTGTCGGTTCATTCTGAGGAATCCATGGCATCACCGTAGCTCTTCCAGCATGGTCGGAATCTCTACATTAAGACCACGGGATGAAACTGTAGTAAACCGTCATGGCATGTGTCCAAAGTGGAGATACTGAGACCTCGATCTTGTTACTCAATTTTTCTTCACGAATCATTCAGGTCTACCGGCTACAATATAATGGGACGCACTGGGGCAAAGACAGGGAGGGGTCTGCACATTATGCATCCATATGGAGCAGACGGACCCTCATTAAAAACTTACAAAACAAGCAAACACAGGGACAGTATGAAATAGGCATAAAAACAGGTTGGCTTCAAGTAAACGTTTATGTCGCTTTATTTATTGTTAATTTTTGTCTTTATACATGTAACGTGAAACCCGTCAGTGTGTATCGAAATGGCATTCTATTCTTGGATTACTTGATATCCATGGTTAATAGGGATGGTTTCTTATGGCAGTACAAAGTATGTGCATTTGACATAACAAGTCACTAATTATAAATGGACCCATATTAGAAAACAGTATTAAGTTAGAATCTTCAGTTGCAAAAAATGCTGATAGTGATCAGGGGAGCTGGTTTAATCATGCACATTTCCATATAGGCTTCATAGGACATCTACATGACGCTCAACAATATAGACTAACGGCTCATAAAGGCACTATTCCACAAGAACGATACTTTGTTGCTGACAAGATCTATTTTAGTAGACCTTTCACAATTACCCAATTAGGCATGAATGCGATGTTGAACTTCAAGGAGCGTTACGTGTGAGCATGCAACATTCGAATAATAGTCGAGCAAGGAATAGCTGAATTAAAAACGCCCACACATGTAATATTTGAGCAAGATAATAAGCTAATTTACATTGATTGTGTGGAGCCGATCGACTAGCTAGTAAGTGGGATAATTAACGCACGCGGGAAAACCCCACGCGATTTATGCACATGACAATGCTTTAAGTATAAAAATGATTTTTAAAAGTGATTGTAGCAGTATTTAATTTTTTAAACATCACTCAAGACTAACAGGTTTATACGCACAAAATTTGTTTAAAAAATCCCCCCCAAAAAAAATAATACCGTACTCCGCTCTCAACTCTCGTGCTCCGATCTCAGTGACACATGTCTGATAGAGGTGAAAATTTCAAGTATAACATGTTTCATGACTTTTTCGTGTAAGCTAGCAAGTATAATAAATTGAGGCCCATGCATAGGTATTTATGATGTTACTAGTACTGTATTTATGAATATCTCTGACAAAATTGAGTTAGTGATTGTTTTTGCGGCGTCTGGTTCCAAACTGTTTGTCATTCAGACAGTATTTCCACCATTATTTTAAAACAATGGGTAAAATATTAATTTAGCAGACGACAATTCTCTTAGTAGCTGGTCAACGATAATACAGGTTTAATAAATAGGGAAATATTTCTTTATTCACAATTCCATCAACTTTTGTCAATGGATTTTAACTAGAAATTCGCAGAAGTATTGTCACCAAGTGCTTTAGTGTACCAAATCCTCTTTATCGTCGATGTATAGATCACATATGGCCTTTCAAAGAGAATGAGAACTTATTACTTTTACTCGGGTGTCGATATCCGATGTGTCACCGTTTGTGTCGGCAGACTTTGATCATTTCTATTGTATCAAGATTTGATCTTTAACTCAAGCAGCAAAAAATGTAGTCAATTAGAGACAAGTTGTTTGCTGTTCGATACAAAGATCCAATTATATAAACGCTACATTTGAACTAGGTTCATGCACTCATTGCAGGGCCTCAATTATTATATCCATACTACGTGATTCACTAAAATTCTACCGTTATATCAAGCCACGAAAAAGCATGCAATACATGTGTCAAAATTTATGATAAGTTGTGTCTTTAAGATGGAACCGATGGACGTCAAAATAAAGAAATGAAGCACAAACAAGCCCCCACGTGGCGTCAAATAAATACCTTTAAACAATAAATCATAAAAAATTACAGACATATAAAATAATAATTTCATAAAAAATAAACCATTGTTAAGACATTTCATCGATAACTTGCGATCTTTAAATAGAAGTTCAGTTTGCGTATGTACACACATTTTGGTAATTAGCCCCCTACTTCCGCAAAGGTGTGTAATGCACACCTCAAGATAGACACCCAAGTTTTGATTACAGCGTCCGCTAGTTCGATTCTTTCGTAAATTCAATCACAGAAATAGTAAATGTAAGCCTCAGTGCATCCAGACTAATATTAGTGCATTCCATATATTATGTATAAGTATTCTGAAATTGTTCGCTAGAATAAAAGGAAACTTGCTCAGAAAAAAGTTTTTATTTCTGTATTCACAGATGATGTGAAGTACCAACGGTAATATGCCTGGTTCAAAAGATTTCAGGCAATAATGATGATTATACATTATGATATTTTAGCCCTGCATTTACCCTTGCTAACTGTTTGGGGGTCGGTACTTAACAGGTATCATTTTGTAATTTTAACATTAACATAGTTCTTAACTGAGTGCGAAGGTTTTAGAGTTAGAACAACCTGGCCGTGGAATTCTTGTGAAAATCCGAAAACGCGAAGCGTTTGAGGGTTTGAGAAGTCCGAGGAAAATCCGTAACACGAGGTTCATATCCGACTTACACAACGATTCGAGTGATTAGTTACACATGTACATCGATTGCATTCTTTAATAGCAGGTGATAATATCACCTCTATACTAAGACGCCCAACCATTCGCAGTATTTGGCGATTTGGTACGCAACAAAATATAGTGCGGTGCATGAAGACGGTTACACAAAATAGTTCTTGTAGTATACACACAGATCTTTGTCTAAACATATTAAGTTGTTTTAAATTGAACCAAATATTGTTCATCGGTATCTTTGAATTGTGTAATTTCAAATTTACGGACTAAAAACGAAACTTCAGTCATCGCCTTAACGATCGTGTATTTGTTTACTTCAACACCGGTTTTTCCAAAATGGCGTCTAAATATGTCCGAGGTTATTCGTAGCGAAAGGGCGAGGAGTTCCGAATGGAATGACAGATGTAAACACGTTAGGATGGAGGTTTCAAAAGTAAAAATTAATGTGCATAGTTGGTTGGATAGTTAAATTTCATTTAAGTAGACACAAAAACATATTCTATTTGTTCAGTACAGTTGACCGGGGAAAGTATTGGAACGTTAACATTGCCACGTATTTTCATGTAAATAAACAGTTTTACCCATGATGCTCAGCGTCACCGTACAAAGGTCAGTTAGACCGTTTGTGTACAAATGCATCGATTTAGCATAGACTACATTTTTGCAAACGAATTTGATTTGGGTGCATCTTTTTCTCTCACGAGCGTTTAGCCGATCTGAAACAATTTATTAACAGATAACGAGTGTAATTTGATTTCATGTTTTAGAATCCGCGAAGGTAAATGATATTTGTAAATTAACTATTAATGCATAAATAAGTTTCTGGATTCATTATATTTTGTAATTTTTATTCAGGATGGTATTTTGTTCTTATTCAATGCCACGCAAGTTTACGCCTTACACGGACGTAGTCATGAGCAGTGTTATTTTACATATTTATTATATCTAATTTGGTAGTAATGATCGTGAGTTAAAGAGCCAGAATAAGGAGTATTTTAGGTGGTTAACATCACTACTTAAGCTACAGTCCCATAAATATAAAAATAGCCGTGAGGGCACCGTACGATCAAGCTCCGCAAGAACCCGTACGAACTCTTGCGTACCCGTACGGACTGTTACGTTTTTACCAGGGTCCGGGAGATGTGCCCAGGATACACGTATCCGTTTCAGAGTCAAATCGTGAACAAAATCGTGGCCGAGGATGGATTAAACATGCATATCATCCAGCTACAGCTCCGTATGGGTGTGTTGTTTCGAATTATGTGCGTATCGTTACCTTGATACGCAACGCTTCCCACGGCCTACGATTGTTTGCACGTACGGGTCCGTAACAAGCCACAATTTTATGGAACTGAGGCTTAACATAATTACATAAATAAAAACAACATACTAACATTTCATGTCTTTTGAAGAAAAATTAAGTTTTGATTATATTTTCGAAATGATTTAAGTTTTGTAATAAATATTTAATGGAAATACAATAAGTTTTGTATTAGTTAAGACCATATGTGTATTTCAAAATTAAACAGTTCGCGTTTATTTTAAATTCTAAATTTACACATAGACTGTGTTCCATTGATAACACAAATTAAAAATTCACCACGGCAGGTTATTTTTTCACGTGGGCGGATTGATAACTAAATATTAACTCGCTCACGTATAAAAGAACAACTCGCTCTCGTGAAATCTTTTGTTTTACTAGGTGTTCCGAAAAATATTAACCTATGTTAAACAAAGGAAGCGGTGTGTAATTAGTTTACACTTATATTATAAACATATCATTGTATAAAATTTACAATGTGCATACACACTATTTAAAATAAATGTTTGTTATGTGCATTAGCTCATTCACCTATTTAGTGGGAAAGTCCATTGTTTAAAGTACATAAACACGCATGGCCTAGAATACGACTGTTACAGGATAACAAAGCTGAAGGACAGCTATCCTCTGGACAGATAGTCTTAGGCAAGCTAAACTAAAATTAAACTTGAATTATGCAATTGAGAGATAAACTTGAGGCTAGTGAGTCCCAGACTAAGGCTTGCACTAGACTTAATAAAACTTGCAATCGGTCCATAAAGTTTCTTATATGAAATAGATACATCAGCAGCAGATTCCACATAAATGACTTCTTTTCTGGTCATTTTTGACACATTTACCCCAAAAATATTGTAATTTTCAAACATTACCTGTTTAAATTTTGATTTTTCAATGACTTTGAATACTACGTTGTACTTTTACAATGTTTTCATTAGCATGTGATAATCCACATTGTTTTGTTCATTTTCAACGTTTTTACAAAAAATGGACTTTCCCCTTGAATTTTTGAGTGCAACTTTTTCTGGTTCTCAGATGACTACGAACTTTCATATCGAACAAAAATATATTCTGTAGCAATAATGTCTAAGTTAGCCTATTTTTGAGATAGATTAAATAAACTATAATAGCGACTATAGTTTTATACTATAGTCGCAGGTTATACATGTAGCCAAATTTATGGTCATTACGCCTTCTTTAATTTGTTTCACTTTAACCCTTTATTATTTTCACGATTTTATAACTTTCACGTTATACTCTCCTGACCACAAGTTTCACGTGCCATAACTTTTGATACAGAAGCGCACAGGGAAGGTTGGTAAAATTCGGTTTTAATTTTAAAAGAATTTCAATTTAGTTTATACGAATATTTAATATTAATTATAATAATTTAATATAAGTGCCCAAGTTCACTTTAGTTTAAACTTAGCACGTGGAATAATGTCTGCATTGAATTCAACACGTTTGTCCATTTAATTTAAGTATTGTAACATGCACGCATTTTAATCATGCTGTTGTAAGCTGGGGTGTCTGCCAACGAACACAGGAGTTCTTGGCCTGGTATCTAGGTACTGAACAATCTGATTAAAACCCGATCTAAAATTTTCCGCTCGCTAATTTAGATCTGGCCTTTTTTAAACGAAGGTCACGTTCAGGCGACCTTTTCTCATCATTTCTCATCACGAAATTGATACGTAACTTGTTTACATCGTCTACGTCACGCAATTTGAAATGAGCCGCCCAATCGCAGACTATGCATAATACTGCTGTTAAATTGGCATGCAAAACTTGGTCTAAAATAGAAATTACGAAATCAAAATGTGATCAATAGTGTTTTCGTCTAGATGAAAGCTACGCATTGATTGGTCGAAACAAAGTTCATCTCGACGTGACCTTCCACGAAGAAAGTAGAGATCCTGTACGACAACGTTCTACAGGATATCTGTTTAGGGAGATTGGGTACTGAGGGACTTCTGGCTTCTTTGTGCAGGCGGGTTTTAAATAGCATGGTTAATCATTGATAATACAACTTATGTTTAAAACTAAAAAGAAGTGGTGATTTTGCCAGTTGATATTCATGCTTAAATAAACTTATAATTTGAATATAATGCCTTGTATTTATTTCAATTTCTCATCTTTGACGACAATGGAGGGTATGAGTCTAATACTACAATATGTATTGTGCCCTCGGTTGTGGGTATCTTGTATAACTGAGTACATTTGTGACTCACTCGGTCACAGGGTTTAAGAAAATCACTAAATAAACAACATCGATGACCTGCGTCAGTCTTTGTTGTAAGAATGGCTCGCTATTTCGAGTAACGTCAAACGTCGCCACTTCAACTCCATGGGAAGGAGACTACTGGCTGTTTTTACAGAAAAATGTTTTTATTTCCACGCTCGCTCATAAAAATTTGGTCAAACCGCTATATAAAGCAACTGAATTAAGATTTTTTTTCTTCGCTCGCTCGCCCCATTTTTTTCTAGAAAAATTCGTAGAACATATCTTCATGGCTTAAACACTAAATTTGAACTGTTTTCATGCACTTAGTTGAGGGCCTCAGTGATAATATCCATTCACCGTAACATATTAAAACACTACTGCAGCGTGTTCAGTTACCTTGAACGTTCCAAAACGTTCCGTAACGGAAGTGTCGGAACAACTCAACCAATAGACAACTCAACCTGAGACAACTCAATATCCTTCTAACGGAATGAGTTGTCCCAACTTTGAGTTTAGTATTGCACGGGTTGAGCTGTCTACGGGTTGAGCTCTCCCGTACCCGTAGCGTTTGCTAACAGAAGTAACTGAACGCGGGGCTGATATATCTAGCCACGAAAAAGCATGCTATACAGGTGTCAAAGCTTAGGATAAGTTGTGTCTTTAAATGACCAATACACGTTATATACAAGCTTCTGTTAAAATTGTTGTTTAATCGGTCATTCAATAGTCAATACCAATGTGTACATTGTGTCCAGCTCCCTTCACGTGCGATATTTAAAATTAACTCCTTCGTTATAAGACTTGTGCGAGCTATACATTCGGAACATTCTAATCTTATAAACAAATATACGATCGTTAAGGCAATGAGTGATGTTTCAAAATTAACGGACTAAAAACGAAACACTCATTGCCTAAACGATCGTATATTTGTTTAATTCAACACCGGTAGTTTCAAAATGGGTCTAAATATGTCCGAGATTATTCGCAGTGAATGGCCGAGGATTTCAGAATGTATCGTTACGGAACGTTTTGTAACGTTTATGGTAATTGAATAGGCTACATATGTAAACATGAACAGAGGATATGAGAAAAGAATGGGGGTGGGATTTCTCAAAGGAATAATACATATTCTTATTGAACATCACTTTTAAAGCCAAGATTACTAATTATTTGGGCATTTATTTATACTAAGGTGGTACCCCCTCAGTCATTCAAATCGCTTAAAAATATTATAAATCACACATAACACATTAAAATATTGGATACATCATATCGTTTTCCCAGGGATTTACTCGAGAAACCAGAGCGTGAAAGTCTAGGGTACACAAATATCTAAGCTGATGCAAAAGGAAACGCCTCATACATGGTTCAGAATCACAAAGCAGCACAAAGTTCCACTTGCAAATTAGGGACTTTTGTCATTTATCTTTCCCTGATAAAATCTGAAGCAATCCAATTGGTAAGTAGGTCCTTACAGTTGGAATCCTCGGATTTTATCATTGAATTCCTATGTAAGGATAACAAAATATTTCATCTAATATCTTTCTTGTTGGTGAAGATATTAACAACAGTAGTGAAAAATAGATAGTTCTTTACCATAAAAATACTTGGCTTGAATTTTAAAACAAATTAAATGATTTACAAAACATTTATTTAAGATTAATTTTAGCAAACTGACATTGAAAAGTAAGGGTAAAGTCCGAGTAATTCAACTAATTGAAATCAACTATTTGAAGAGTATACAAGGGGAAATAACTGACTAAGGTCCCTAATTATATTATCTTATAGAATACGTGGTCATTAAGAGATAGTTTTACTGTCACAGTATTATAAAGACAATACAAGTTGCCGAACAGATATCGTTGGATCCTATCTCAGTCCACTTCCTGTAAGTCCTATCGTCGACGTAACCGCCATTTAAGTTAACTCCACATGTGTTCAATCAAATAGCAGTTGGGCGAACGCGACGACCAAGGTTAAAATAAATTAAATACTGGAAGCTTGTGGCCACTGTTAGATTGAGGTCGCTCAATGTCATGCTGATAGACAGTCTTGCCGTTGCCAGAATATAGAGACAATTTCAGGATTTAATAGCTGACCGATTTAACGTCCTTGAGATTACCTTGGCAACAACGTGTTCTATCATAAACTAATAGTTAAGGGCCGCCTGAACTATAATTCTGCCACCACTGTAATAAGGAATTTTCGTCGAAAATTTATGACGTCGTCTTTTGATACCGATACGTTCTTTGACGTTTTATAAGTCGACACTCTGCCAACGCTAACTGAGATTGTAACGAGCCCACATCAGTCGTTACAATTTTAGATGATGGCAAAACTTCAGAACAAGTACGGGGTACGGCATACGCCACTGGACGATTCGCTATTCTTTAAATTGATTTATTTGGCGGACACCGTTACCCTTTTACAGCACGTGAAATAGATATTGCCGTGATAAATCTATCACGCAAATGAATTTGACGTAAATGTAAATGTCTGTCGTACCGACAATAAAGTTTAACGCAGTCTGTCTGAACGTGGCCCATATGCGGTTCTAGCGGGGGGTCATGGGGAGTCCGGACCCCCCTCTGGAATTTCCAAAATAAACATGTCCATTAGCGTATTTCATGACTAAGTTACTTTTAGGTAGCATGAAGCAATTTTTCTCGGTCCTTAACATAGATTTAATGGTTATGTAGTTTTTATTATCACCCCCACCCTAGAAAAAAATCCTGGGTCCGCCCCTGTGGCCTATCAGCAATCGTTTCTGTATCTCTTTATGGCGGTCATGGTGTAAACACGTGACGAAATTAGTAAACAGTAGGCATAAATTTACCTGTTGGGGTATTATGGCATTTGATTAAGATGCTGTAATATGAAAGTCATTTATTTCTAGGCTAGAACCGTATAAGTTGTCTGGTTCCCAGTCGTACTTTGGCAGGTAAAAGTACGTCAGGCAAAGCATGATTATGGCCGCGCCCTATGTAATGAATTAGATATTGGATAATTATGTTTTCAAATGAACATTTATCACTACACAGTCTTAAATCAAAGGATCATTGTACAAGAATTCCAGTGGATACCTTTTTAGTTGTTTGGTTACATTAATTTATGTTTAGACATGTTTTGTTAATCGTCGGCTATATATACGCGTTGAATCTGAAAAATTGAAATCGAATGTCCTATATAGTACCGAACTCCTACTAAAGTAACTATCGTCTGCAAATGATCATGCAAGATTAAACAAACGTTATACCTGTATAATAACTGAGGAGGCCGCCATGATTCCCGTTTGCCTGGCCCGATAACGATAGTGGTAAGGGCAGGTAATCCAGGCTAAAGTATAAGCAGATACCTGACATTTATGTCAATATGTATGTAAAATATTTTTGAGATGCCCCCTCATAAATCTTGCGAATCGACTGTCCATGTTCACACTCAACATTCGTCCGCACAAGTCTATTTGGCTTCAACTTAGGAGAAATCCATGAATTTTTACAAATCTGATAGATATTAAATCATGGGAATGCATGGTGTCATTATTTCTAACAATGCATTTTACAAAAGTATTATACATTTTTAAAGCCACTATATGAAGATAATATTCATTAACAGAAGACTTGAAAACTGTTTCACAACCATGAACTTGATGAAGTTATCAAAATATAACATGCATTAGAGACACAATGAACAGTTCAAACCATTCTGCTTTATAAGTTTCAGTTTGACCAAGTGTCAAAGTGGGGTACTTTTATAAGAACACTTTATTCATGTATACGATAATGTTCAATAAACCTGATCCAGATAGTTTTAGAGTTTCATTAAGTTATTTGGAGCAGTTTTTGTTCTATAATAAGACATCATCTTAAACATACTGTGATCAATACTACTGTTACAAGTATTGACAACCTAATTCTACTTTCGGTTTCGACCTACTTTCACTTTAAAATGTTATCAATAACAAAAAAAATTAATGCAGTATTGGCATTTATTTAAAAAAAATATTGTTTATCAGAGATGTTTAAAAAGGATGAAAGTCTATTTTCATTGCAGTCTAAAACACAGTGTTACTTTTGATAATGGGGCTTTAAAAATAGTGTAAAGTTTTCATATTGCTGAATATAGTTTTGAATAAATGTATACTGAACCAAAAAAGAAACTTTCGCCAAGTTTGATTGTAGATATGTTAGTACAGTTTCAATTCTTTTGGCTGAAAGCTTACATTTTTGTAAAATAATGTATTGTGATTCTTTTAAAATCGTCATTTTGGAGGAAAGGATCAGATTGACTGTTGAATTTTAAATTAAAATAAAGTAGGTGTCGTTTCTAAAGTTAACAATCAGTAGCGTGACCGCCGTGTGCGATGTTGACTGCCTGACAGCGACGTCGCATTGAGAGCACAAGTTTGTTAATGTAAGCCTGTGGAATATTATTCCATTCTTTAAGCAATGCTGCTCGAAGGTCGTTGACGTTGTTTGGAGGGTTCGGACGTCGACGTGCGCGTCTATCCAGATTATCCCAAAGATGTTCAATTGGGTTCAAATCCGGACTTTTTGAGGGCCAGTCGTGGATGAAATCAACGTTATGATTTTGTAAATACTGTATATTGACACGAGCAACATGGGATGTGACATTATCCTGTTGTAACGTCGTTATTACGTTATGGGTATGAAGCAGAGGGACAACATGAGGGCCTAAAATGTCTTCCTTGTATTTTTGGGGATTTAAATTGCCACCAATAACGACGAGCGGGATTCGATACCCGTAGGCAATACCGCCCCACACCATAACTGAGCCCCTACCCCCAAAACGATCCCGTTGCAGTACGCAGCAGTCGGCATAACGTTCATTCCTGTGTCGGTATAATCGTACACGGCCATCAGCTCGAGACAATGCAAACCTTAACTCATCAGTAAAAAGAATTGTCCGCCAACGCTGTCTTGTCAAGTTTATGTGTCCAAGGGCCCATTGCTCTCTATTATTGCGATGGCGGCGCGTCAAAACCGAACCGACGTACGGACGTCTTGGTCTTGGGCTCGAGACATTACGCGCGGTCTACCGCTCCGCGGCAAGTCCCTTGTACTCCCGGTCTGTGCAAATCGCCGCCGAAGACTTTGGATTGATTGCACGGATGCACCAACACGAGCTGCAACCTCCACAGTTGTGCAGCCAGCTTCAAGCATGCCAAAGGCCCTCTCACGTAAATTTTCGGGAATTCTTGGCATTGAAATTTCAATACAACACTTCAATAAGGGACTTTATTCAGTTATTTCCCCTAGTATACACTTCAAATAGGTAGGTCCTATTAATTTGATTACTCGGATTTTACCCTTACTTTTTAATGTAAATTTGCCAAAATTAATCTTAAATAACTTTTTTGTAATTCATTTAATTTGTTTGAAATTTTACCTAAGTATTTTAAGGGTAAAGAACTATCTAAATTTAATCACTTCTTTTAATATCTTAATTAACAAGAAAGATATTAGATGAAATATTTTGTTATCTTTACATAGGACTTCAATGATAAAATCCGAGGATTCCAACTATAAGGACCTACTTACCAATTGGATTGCTTCAGATTTTATCAGGGAAAGATAACTTACTGAAGTCCCTAATTAAAAACGTTTTTCGATTTTTTTCTACAGCTTTACGACTATAGCAATATTTTGGTAGAAAAATATGCACCATGTGGACGGATATGCCCATCCCTTACGCGCACGTGAAACTCGAGTTTTACGTTGAATAAACATATCGGGCTTTTACACGGGGATTAGCTGATCGATTTTGCAAACACAACGAGTTTTACAAGCTACTACATGTATATGAGTGTACATCTAAGTGGTACCCTTGAACAACTGGCACATACTTTGCGAAAGTTTCCTTTTTGGTTCAGTGTATAAGGTGCAATGACGTTCAAATTGTATTATTTTGGTTTCAAATGTGTCAGAAAACATTAATCTCGTACAGATCAACATCATAATTTACAGTAAATGAAATCTGTTCATATTCTGTTGTTAAATAATGAAACTGGTCATAGAAGCAATTTCCTGTTGTTGTTTTTATTAGAATCACAGGTGAAGTCTGGACATTGCGGAAATATAAACAGTTTAATTTTTATTTGCAATAATACTTAATTATTTATTTATTTTGAAAATTTTTGAAATCGGCAATAACATCGAGATAATTTTCGGCGGCCATATTTTAACGAAATTTCACTGTATCATATTTTAACTATAGTATAAAAATAACAGCCTATTTTAAAATTAAATCCCCCTATTACAAAACTATGTCCATGACAAAAGAACTTTTCTTAGAAAACTGTTGGTAATTTATTGTTCGTTGTATTAATTGTATTTATTGTTTAATGTTTCCACCTGGTCAAATCATAGTAAACTATTATTTTTCACGAAAAAAATTTGCAGGTACAGACAATACATCAAATGTGTGTTTACATATTTTAGGAATGTTCCATAAAACATAATTCTAATTTAGAGGGATATGATGTTTAGTTTACACATTTTAACTAAACACGTATGTAGATACACGAATGAGTTTTCTAATATGCAGGCAAATATATTAAAAATGTACAAACACGCATTGTTTATTGTACTACCTGTATAGATTTGTTTATGTCGATGTTTTTGTTAAGTTTCAATCATATTACATTCAAGAAATAATGAGAGACTAAGCCTCACCCTCGCTGTCTATGCCTACAGGCATGCAAGTAATTGGGAGGCTGACTTTGCAATTAAAAAAAGAAAATAATTGTAATCGAGTTTTTTGAAAAAAAAATCTAAATGCTTAATAACTCATTTTCCTACAGCCGCCTTTCAAGGAGATGTCCCTTATTATTCATTAGCGTTTTCCAAACCTAGTATCTAAATATGGTTAAATACGAAATTGAACAAAATGAATCAAATGGAAAAATGATTTTCAAATACAAATTGAATTGTAATTGAAACACAATTTATTATGGTTGTATATTCAATCTTACATTAAATACTATACGATTAGTATGTTTTATAGACAATTCATTTGTTACACAACACCATCCATAAATATAATTGAGACATTTTGTGGATGAACACAATTTTAACTACAGATTTTATTTTACTTTAAAAGTTAATGAAAGTTACACAGTTTATAAAATTATTTGATCAGATTCCAATAATTGTGGATATATTAAATCATTTCCAGCATAGACAAGACAAACTTAGAATATCTAATTATTTAATCGAAACAAAACTTAAATTTGAGATCAAAGTTAACAAGAAAATGAAGACGAGCAGATTATGACTGCCTGTGTCACTTAGTTTTATAAAAACTATGATCTTACTATCTGTCAATCAAATTGGACGATACTATATGTTTCTTATTACTATTGACTCTATTGGTTAGCTGAGCATTGTCTCCACCCAACCAAACCTGGGCTGTGGTCAAAACCTGTTAAACTTGATGGCATCTCACACTGAGGTTTTAAGAAGATTACTTCAATTTAGTTTAACGTCAATGTTTTTTGTAGAGGTTTGATAGCTAGGACCAATTAAATCACTTGTTAGATTAATTATGAATATACAGAAATGAACTGAACGTATTGTTTATAATATAACACACACAGTAGTAAATACTTGGTCATTTCAGTGATCTGAAAATATGGACAAACCTGGTCAAGTTCTGAGTAATAATAATATTACATACATCTCTCCAAAATACAGGAAAACACAAGAACCATTATAAAATACAAGAAGCAAATAGTAAACAAATAACCACATATTACAACATAGATAGAAATGTAAGCATTATCATTTTACATCCTTCAAATAGCAATTAAATCAGTATGTTATATATTTTATAAAATATTCAGCCTTCCAGTAATCGCGTCGGATTAATTATCACGTTTCCTGTTAATATGAAAGATGCATCAGAGAACGCATTTAAAATTTTGAAACCATTTTGTCGAAGGAGCATGCAGGTTAATTAAGGTAAATATAATTGACCTTACGCCAGAATACCTATGCTCCGCCCACCGATACACGTGGTACATTGTCAGACACCAAGGTCCCTAACCATTATCTATGTTTTGAAAGTAACAGGTTCAAATGCATGCTATTTACATACTTGTCATCCGATTTCGATAAACTTAATATTTTTGAAAAGGGCATTGTCTCATCTATCAAATGATACATTATTTATGAATATTCATTCATACATATTCAAATTAAATATGAGTCCATTTGCTCCAACAAAAATATATGCACAAAGAATGAGCAAGTTGAAAGAATACACTTAAATTTGAACGCTGGTAATAGTCGTTTGGATGTACGGATTTTAAACAGTAAAACTTGCAAAATATATTGCATTACGTTAGCTATCAAATGATATAGAGTTAATTAAAATATGTCGAGAAATAAAAAAGTTAAGGGGTGGGTATTAGGGGCTATCTGGACAGAGTTGTGTTCAAATACATGCATATCATTTACGAGATATCATATTTCCTTAAGATTAATTTGTCTGAAAATGGCATTGTCATAACTTTCAAATTTTTCCCTTTTTTATAATATTCATTGATATAAATTAGAAATAAAGGTAGTTTCATTTGCTCCAACAAAAAACATTGTATGCGCAAAAATTATCAAAGAACGCATCTCACATTGAACGTTTGTAGAAAGCCTTTATAAATCAGAAAACTGTTGGATACACACGAAAACAACTTTATATACATGTAATCCTAATGGTGTATAGGTGATAAAATATGTTGAGAAATAAAAAGTTAAGGGGTGGGGACCCGTAGGTCCATAGATCTTTGTGGTACATTTTGGGGGTAAACATGCATGAAAAATGTAATTTTCAACCTGATTTATTACGTACTTGTATTTATTGTCGTCAGATTATTATGTAGTTAATACTATTATCTCAGTATTTATAGACCCCATGTGTACATATTTTGACTATTCTAATTTGTTTTATTGAGTTTAATTTGTAACTTTCACTGAGAATCCTATATAACTGTACATAGGGTCCATGCTAACACATTAGAAATTCGATGTCCGTCAAGACCAGATGTCGGACAAAATGGCGGCCGATAAGCCGCTTATCTTAGATAAACATCAGGGTATCAAATGCCGGACGCTGATTGGCTAATAGGAGCTGTCAATCAAATTCTGGCGTAAGGTCAATTATTTTCAACAACAAGTTCTGATCAAAATTTAAGCATATTCATGGTTTTCTTACCATGCATTTTTATACTTTTTGTCACCACAGAATGCATTAAGTTTTGAACAATTTAGATACAAATAATGATGAGTAAGATCACGTACAAAAACTTGCTTGGAGAACAGATGTCACTCGGTGTTATATAAAACTTCAATTATGTTAATTTTATCTTCGCTTTTTTACAGCAAAATGTATAAATTTGATGCATAAATAGTTAACACTCATCGCAAGATACATTCATAAAAAATCGGAAGATAGAATACAAAAGTTTTTGTAAATCGCAAGTAATGTACATAATCACCGGCATGAAGTGTAATTTTACCTTTATTTATCTGATAAATTCAACAAGACATTTATAAAACAAGTGATTAAGTTCTGAAGTTAGATTCAACAGTAATTAATTCCATTTGTTTTATGGTGTTCTTGTGATAGACTTTTTTCTGAACCTCTACGTATATAGATTGAAATTCAATCGCAAATTCCGGTATGCGTAGAGTTTGTTCCTTCCCTCTGAAATATGAGGTCGAGTGAGTGCGAGCACATTTTACAAATACTCTGCAAGTTTTAGATTCTGAAGTCTACTAGTGACTTGGCATTGTGTAGTTGCTAGAGACAACACTGATTCTCAACCGGAAGTCTAGTTTAACAGAACATTGAGTTCATTTAGTAAACTATACTTAGTACAATAATTATAATTGTACGTATTACATCATATAGCGGAGAACATTATCTTAACATAGTGTGACCAAAACCAGTTTGTGTTTTTTACTCTAAATATAGACATGTACCATGTACAGACTTTACGACAATCTTTAATCAGCACTTGACATTCGCTCCGCCAAACTGGATTTTTTAATACAATCAGGGCATGACCTGAGTTTTTTTCTTTGAGCCATTTTTGTGACAAAAAATGTACGTCGCGACGAAGAACTTAAATATAATTTGTATGACTATGACAGTTACAAGCTGCCCATGTTGTACGAAACTTACAAAATGATACACAATTCCAACATAACAAAACTCATGATACCAGATTTTTTAGATGAAATCAGAAGCACTGTTGGTTTATCTATTTATTATACAAATGTTCACATGCAGACCTTATAAAATATTGAAATTACTGATATGAATCGTTTACGTTGAGTTTTTATAGAAATTTATGGAAGGTAATAGGCTTTTTCAGACCCTCGATCCAGTTATATATTTTATTTATCATTTTATGTCAATATACATTTACTGTATGATCAGAGTTATAGTGTACTAACAAAAACTGTTAGAGCGAGGTAACTCCAACATACTTACATTTTCTCGATTATCTCCCTTATAAAATACAAAGTAACATAAAAAGAAGAAACACTCATCTGGTACTATTTGTCCTTATGAGCTTAATTATGTCGGTCAAAAACTATGTTTTAATGTTGATTTATCTTTCAGACAATAAAGAAATATTTGACTTAGACGTGACACGACTCTTGAAGAGGTCGTCAGAGGGATGGCTGTCTTAAGTATGACAGTATGAACATCTCTGAAATGAATTTGATTCTAACTGTATATTTGATTTAGATGATGGAAGATGTTTATAAAATGTTCTAAAATGTATTCTAACTATTTTTAAAATTACATCGAAACAATAATAAGCATACAAAACTAGATATAAAACACGTTTGAAATTCCTAATTTAATCTACAAAAATGAATTGTACCAGAGGTCTATTGGTGAAGTGCGGATATAGACAGCTGTCAATTCAAAAGTCTATTCACAAAAACATAGTTATGCATTCAGAATGTTCCAGAGGTCTATTGGTGAAGTGCGGATATAGACAGCTGTCCATTCAAAAGTCTATTCACAAAAACATAGTTACTCATTCAGAATGATCCAGAGGTCTATTCGGTACTTTACGACTGGACTTTTAGCCTTCAGAATTCAGCTGGGTAGTAGATCGAAGTTTAACTAGCAAGTGAATAAGAGTGTAGATTGTTGAAATCAGCTACCTTTTAGATCGTAATTCAGTGATAGTTTAAATATGTAGTTCCAACATCAGCTAGCTAGCCGATCGTTTACCAGCGAGCGATTCTGTGGATAATTTTAAAAAAATGTAATACTTTTAACTTGTAGATCGTAGATTGGCGAGCGTTTCAATGAGTAATTTCGAGAAAATACATATTCCTGGTAGATCGAATTTCAGCGATTGATTCAACGTGACTTTTGTAACATTTTCGTACTGAGAGGGTATCAAGATTATTTATATATTTCAACCAACCACTTTGTACGAGAATACTTCTATGGCCGTATACATTTACAAAATTTTGGAGTGAACCACAATCATTGTTCATACCAAAACATACAAAGAAACATAAACAGTCATCCGGCTAGCTCGATTAGTAGCATGAAAGTCTATTGATTGAGGGGTTGTTGGGCGGGGCATACTTTCTCGCAGGTTGGAATGAAATACGACCATTCGCCTTCCTACCAATGATTCTAAATCATGTAGGACGGTTGTCAGTCACTGAGAGAAGAATGTACCAAGTAACTGGTTAACAGCTAAATCCAAAGATATTGCCATTCAAAGAACAGTGAATAGATTGACTGACCGCTGTGATATGACTTATACAATGTGTTGTTTCGGCGCAAAACCCAACATTAACAGCAACAAATGAAACTTATACATAATTGGTCGGGAAATGTTCACTATATTTGTTCGCATATACTAATTTTCGGAATAAAGAGCTTATCCACTGAATTTTTGTTAAACCTAACATTATTCAATATAGTGGAAATCTAGTTCAGCGTACTTTGTTGCACATTGTTATCGTCGGTCCTGTCCGACGATAATAACACTTATCAATATATGAACGAGTTTCAATTTCAAGGATTTACAATATAAAACCAAAAAAAAACATTCATGCCTATTCGTAGCATGTTCATTTATTGATGAAAACTCGCTTTTGTTGAAAAACAACAACCTATTTTCCCTACTTCCGAGCGAGTTTATTAGTAAATATGAACGTTCGATTAGCTGGCGGAATGTAGGGCAGAGCATGTTCTTGAAACGAATAATCTGGTTTGCTTATCAATAAAATAAAGGTTCTTAATGTCAAATGGACAGGTGAATTGTGAAGTCTACCATAATAATGCTTTTGTACGTGCGCGGATGGAATATGTCTGGACAGCACATGGTAATTCGACGGTTTTAATCTGGCCTTACAGTGTGAAGAATTGATCAAACGCTCAGTAGTCTATAAATAGACTTGGGACGGTTTAAAGCACTGACGAATACCTGAATCTGTGGTAATACGTCAGATGACCACTGCTGGTATTTGTATCCGACGGGGATGGAGGCACTCTAGTCGAGCTTCTGAAGGGCTGATTTAAAGCCCTCTACTGTAAAGGCATGCACTGTTTGATCTGCATATTGCTTGAATCTTTATTATCTATGGCGAATACACGGCTAAACGACGATTTCAAGCATTTTTGGAAATGCTAATACTTGTGTTTTAGTCACATTCAAAAGAGCTACGCTTTCGAGTATATTAACATTGATTGTACAATATTTATAGCGAAAATGATTGCGAGTACTGGTTGTGTATAATGTCATGCCTGTTAACGTACCATTATAATTATTTTTCCCACAGCGGGCGTGACTAGTGGTTACGACGTTGGACTGGAAATCATTTGATAGATAGCTTCGTTTTGGTTCAAATATTATCCAAAACCTACCCCATTGTTTCTTTAAGCAAGAAACTTTATCCTACTAGCTCAGTACTAGAGACCAGGAAGGGGACTCGAAAGTAATTTATCCCGGGAGCGTCTAAAGAATCGTAACGTCTTTATACGTCGACGTTAGAAAAACCAATAACTTGAATTTCAACTTTAAAATCGACAATTTTGTTCACGATCGACCCCCTGATTGTATCATGCAAGTAATTTATACATTTGCCGTGGTGAAGTCGTGATATAAATGAAAACGGTTACCATATTTTTGAGGTACGATTGTTCCTTGAATGGGCATAAACTTTTATAAAGTTAGACTTCAGATTTTTATGAAACATTGTATCTCCCTACCTTAATGTCGCAACTAACGCTAAATGTCGCAACTAACGCTAAATGACGCAACTAATGCTAAAGCACGCAACTAACGCTCAATGTCGCAACTTACGCTAAATGTCGCATCTAATGCTAAATGTCGCATCTAATGCTAAATGTCGCATCTAATGCTAAATGTCGCATCTAATGCTAATTGTCGCTACTAATGCTAAATGTCGCAACTTACGCTATATGTCGCATCTAATGCTAAATGTCGCATCTAATGCTAATCGTCGCAACTAATGCTAAATGTCGCAACTTACGCTATATGTCGCATCTAATGCTAAATGTCGCATCTAATGCTAAATGTCGCAACATATGCTAAATGTCGCAACTAATGCTAAATGTCGCAACTTACGCTAAAGAAAGCAACTGACACTCAATGTCGCAACTACCCTTAGACCCTGGTTTACTTGTTACATTTTAACAACTTCAAAACTTCAATGTTTTCAAACAGTTTTATTTTTGCGATACAGTTAGTATATTGACTTTAATTTGTTATTACAGTAGCTATATAAATGATCTTAAATTATTACCTGATTGCTTGTATAAGTGTAATTCGATATTTTTAATTGTTTTCTGGGTGAACTGTTGATCGGTCAATAGTTTTGACTGTTTCCCGCGCGCACTCTGACGCCACGCAATATTATTCGAACTGTTACTGAAGCCTGTTCAATTACCCTTAACGTTCAAAAACTTTCCGTAACGATACATTCGGAACACCTCGGCTATTCGCTGCGAATAATCTAATCTAATAAAACAAATATACGATCGTAAAGGCAATGAGAGACGTTTCAAAATGTATGGACTAAAAACGAAACATCACTTATTGCCTATACGATCGTATATTTGTTTACTTCAACAACGATAGTTTCAAAATAGCGTCCGAGATTATTCGCAGAGAATGTCCGAGAAGTTCCGAATGTATCGTTACGGAACGTTTATGGTAATTGAACAGGCTATAGAACTGATATAAGGGGAAGTAACTGCTACGGGATTTAAGGCTTTACGAGACGCTTTCGAATGCATCAAACATTCAAACATGTCAAGTACTGTTAAAGTGCCGGAATTAAGCAGGTAATAAAACAGTTGTTTAATGTGTGATTTTGGAACAGTCACATTGTTGTCCCTCGGTGTCAACAGTTTGAATGTTCCCAAATCACGTATGAAATAACTGTATATTATTTTCTTTATATAATGAGTTTTCACGCTCCCAAACTTTTAAATTTTTCAAAGTCGATTACTCATTTTCTTTAGGGCTGCAACGATTCGATTCGATACATCGAAACTCGATTGCAAGGGCGCCGATTCGATTTCGATTCAGGACCCGCGAGTTTCGATTCGATACTGACTTTTAAACATGTTTACATAAGTTATAACGGTAAAAGCAAAGGCTCACCTAAAAGACAAAGAACGTTGACAGTGAAACTTTTGTAACTTAGTTACATTTCTCTAAAGTTTCCATTACGATTTAATTAGCATGGAAACTCTGTTCCAAATATTTATTTACAGTATATGCCACAACGCTACGCAAATTGGGATGGTTTGATTGAATTTTACCTGTCAAGTTTTGATGTTAGTTAATTCAAATTTCAATATATTTGCCTTCAAAGCGTAGGTTTATGTTAAATGTACACTAGTATATAAAAAACTGCATCTTTCTACAATTTATGCTCCATGCTGTTTATACTTTTTTAGTCGAAATTACAATAATAATACATTTTCGCGAACTTTACATTCGCACCCAAACCATTTCGTACTTGAAAAAAGCAAATATTAATTTAGCAGATTTTCGAGTTTCGTGTTATCAAATTTCAGTAACTCTTTTAGTTAGTCCATATTATTTAGTTTTAAGCTCAAATTAATGTATAAATGCATATTTTAAGTAAATTATATTAATAAATGAATATTACACCATAGTCTGCGGTTAGATCCATCCAGATTTGCAAGTTGCACTGACTCTGTGTAGTCGAACACTATAAATCCAAGGCGAAATGACTGAAACTGAAACCAGTGTCCCTGGACATATAGATAAGCTTTACCTCGGCCAATTGCTCTTTTTTCATTGAGATTTACGTTGACTTTTAAAGAAAAGGAAGTAAATATTTTGTATATATAACTGTTGTTTTAATCATGTTTTTAGTCATACAAAATAAAAAAAATCATTCCAAAGGTACAGGTCGTCCACTTAAACATTGCGTATATAAACATCGCCGTTTTCATTACACAGTTATATTAATTTAGGGGTAATTTATTTTTTACAAATTCATAGTTTAGTTAGTTTTCACTTATATTATTATATATGAAATTTATAATGTTTAAAATTTATGTTAAATATCAAAGTGATACATGTATGTTTAAATCATTCAAATGCTGTTCATGCATTAGCTTATTCACCTATTTAGTCGACAAGTCAATTGTTTAAAGTACAAAAACACGCATGACATAGAAAACGACCTGTAGGGCACTATTGAAAATAAAAGTTGTGTTGTTCATTTTAAATGACAAAATTAGTGTGGCGAACAAACCATCGTATCATTAGTCGATCATGGTAGAATGCTTTATCATATCAGACAATTGTAAGATATATTAAATATAATACTTTATTATATTAATTGACAATCTGGGTATCCCCTGTCTTTCAGTTCATTGCATAGTTTTTATATAAAACAGTTTTTTTGTACGAACTGTATCTTAAGCTACAGTCCCATTAACATAGAAATAGCACGTGAGGGAACCGTAAGGGCGTCGTGCGATCCAAACTTTGCAAGGACCCGTACGAACTCTTGCGTACCCGTACCTACTGTTACGTTTTTGCAAGAGTCCGTGAGATGTGTTAAGGATACATATATTGGTTTCAAAGTCAATTCGTGAACAAAATCGTGACTGAGTATGAATTAAACTTGCATATCTTCCAGCTACAGCTCTGTACGGGTGTGTTGTTTTCTGCCATGTGCGTACTGTCACTTTAATACACAAGGCTTCCCACGATCTACGACTGTCTGCACGTACGGGTCCGCAACAAGCTACGATTTTATGGGCCTGAGGCATTAGATGTATCATTTCTATGTTTTCAATACAAAATTTATGTCTAAAGAGATTCATTTCAACAAATAAATGTAATGTATGTAAAATAAAACAATCTACACTTAAGGACTATGTAAAAGTTGAAATTACAGAAAGGTACCTTTAAGTACCGGCCCTCAAAAAGTTGGTTCGGGTGAATGCAGTGCTAAAAATATCATTATGTTTAATCATCCCTCTTGACTGAAATCTTTTGGAGCAGGCAATGTTATCGTAGGTACTTCACATCACCTTTTATTCTAGCGAACAATTTTAGAATACATATACAGATATGGAATGCACTAATATACCCTAGATGCACTGAGGCTTACATTTTCTATATCTGTGACTGAATTTACATACATGAAAATTTGGGCGTCCATTTTGTGTGTATTAAAAACTTATTCATTACACATCTTTGCGGACTAATCACAAAAACGTGTGTTTATACGCGAACTGAACTATCTAAAGATTGCAAGATTTCAATGAAATGTCTTAAGAATGGTTTATTTTTATGAAGTTATTACTATATACGTCTGTAGATTTGATGATTTATTGTTTTAAGGTATTTATTTGACGCCACATGGGAACTTTTTTGTGCCTAATTACTTTATTTTGACATCCATCGGTTCTGTCATAAATTGGCCGTGTATTGAAAAATCAAGAGTATGGTAGCTCAGTATAGCCCTCGTGCATTTTCTTCAAGAGCTTCAAATCTCCGTTTCTGAAATTGTTCGTTCAAGTTTGTGGAACATATTGTATTCTTTAAATGTTTACGTTTGTTCACGTGCCAAAATGTGTAAGGAGTAAAATTTTGAATATAGTTAATCCATGTACGAAAATGTAAAATCTAGAGTAACACATTGAGATCAATTAAGTAAGAATTATGATATGGCTCTCTTATCTAAAATATGGCATGATTGAGATGCCCTCTACAAAGATTGTTAAAATTATATCCCAGGGGCCAATATTGGCCCTGTCCCAGGGGTCAACAGTTTTGAATAACGAAAATTTAAAAAATCTTCTTGTCTGAAACTATGGGCCTACAGTTTTCGTATTTGATATTGACTGACACGAGCTTAAGTTCTCTAAACTGATTGTACAACTTTGTCTCTGGATAATAATATACTGACACCAAAAAGAAACTGTGCACTTTTATATCGATTATTTTCCACCATGCGTAATAAAGCTATGGTCTACATATTGCTCAACTCGACCGACTTTTTCAGCCAGTGGTCGTCCTTGAAAATGACATAACGTTATTTTGCAATTTTTGGCACGTGCAGTCCGTGCCGTGTGTGTACAAGAACAGTTTGTTACTGGCCGATATCTTAAGAGGTTATCAAATGATCACTAGTCATTTGAATTTCACTGGTTTTAAAGATGGCACGGCTTCGAGAAAACGAAAGAATTCAAGCACTTATGCAACTTGCATCTGGCGTCAGCGTCACTGACGTCGCCAGGCAATTCAATTGCCATTGAAACACCATAACTAACTTGCGTCAGCGATACCGACAAACTGACACTGTTAAAGACTTGCCACGGTCAGGAAGACGAAAGGTAACGACAGTACGTCAGGACAGATACATGACGTTGACGCACTTACGTCTAAATTATAGATCCGCCCCTGTCGAACAAGAGTCCTCGGGACCATCTTGTGTTAACCGCGTCCTGGAAACATAGAATGGAGTGATTTCAGTAACAATCTAACGAGATCTATCATGGTCGATATTCATACATCTAAATCTCTAGAGTAAAGAGATCTTTAATTACTATGCTAAATCTAGTTTGAAACTATTACGATATACAAGAAGTATAGGAAAGAGCATAAGTAGCAGTTTGATATGGGATAAATCTCATATTAAACTGCAACGAGTATTGTTCGTTTTTTCTCAACTGTCAAACATGAATAATTTCATGGTGACTTCGTGCTCTTTGTCTTACACTCGAGATATTGAGATAGTGTGTAATCATTCACCGTAAAATTATTCAAACTGACAGTTTAGAAAAAACGAACAATACTCTATCCGACTTAGACAATGGGTAGGAAATTATATGTTAATAATGTCTATTTTCATTAATTTTGTCACGTATTTATACTAATGCCACCCTAAAGTCATATAAAACGCAGAAAAATATAGTTGGCCTTAACCTAAAGCATAAAGCATACGATACTTATGTCGCGAATTTCGTGCGAAAGCTAATTAAAACTCATGAATAACATTAAGCGATATAAATCTGCACAAAAACCCGTGCAGCGTTGGCTACAGAGCCCCAAAGTCGCGTCACCTCCTAGTGTCGGGAGCTTTGCACGGGGTTTCTCGGTACCTGAACGTGGTGGGTTTGGTGTTTAAACACGTTTTTCAGGTGCCCTAGATGGTTAGCAACCTAACTGCAAAAAATCACATTCGCACACCGAGTAGCACCATGGCAACAGAGTCGCAAAGTATACTGTGCAATATGGCTATATAGGGCTTTAGAACAGCAAAAATAGGCGTCGCCTCCTGGTGTCGGGAGGTTTGCACTCGTTTTTTGGTACCTGAATGTAGTTGATACTTGTTTAAAAATATTTACCCGATGCCCTACGTTGTTAGCAACTCATTTACACAAAAGTCATACCTGCACACTGAGATGCGCGTTGGCTACAGAGCCCCAAAGTCGCGTCTCCTCCTAGTGTCGGGAGACTTGCACGGGGTTTCTCGGTACCTGAACGTGGTGGGTTTGGTGTTTAAACACGTTTTCCAGGTGCCCTACATAGTTAGCAACCTAACTGCAAAAAAATCACATTCGCACACCGAGTAGCACCATGGCAACAGAGCCGCAAAGTATACAGTGCAATATGGCTGTATAGGGCTTTAGATCAGCAAAAATAGGCGTCGCCTCCTGGTGTCGAGAGATAAATAATCACAGTGGTGATTCATCATGGGAATAATTCTTCATTGCAGAACTACATAATGTTTTGGCTAACCAAGAGTGCTATTAGGCTGTAAGAACATGTTATTGTTTTACATATTTCACCATTTTCTACATTGTTATACCTAGTAAACATGTAAACATTCAATTTAGACTATAATTCATATATACAGGTCGTATTCTAGGTCATGCGTGTTATTGTACTTTAAACAATAGACTTCCCCACTAAATAGGTGAATAAGCTGATGTATGACACTTAGCTGATTTGAACACACCACTGTGATATTCAACATTTATTTTAAATAATGTATATCTTCTTTGTAAATGTTTTATAAATGTGTGTTTATAAAACCCGTGTAAACTAACAAAACTATAAAATTGTATAAATAATTCACCCCTAAATATTGGTGTGTAATTAAACTGGCCATGTTTATATACGCAATGTTTACGTGGACGACCTGTAGTCGGGTTAATATGAAATCAAGAACGTTGATAGATGAGAATTGTATCAGAAAAATAATACACTTTTTAATAGTACGCAAAACACAGAAAAACTACTCAAATCTCAATTGTATCCTAACTATATGTTACCCAAACGTTATCGGTGACAACTGAAATTTGAAAACCGGTTTCAACGTCAAAATCACTGAATCGGAACGAAAATAGTGTATTTCACGATTTTCTCGTGCAAGGACAAACGTGTGGAAGAAAATAATCAAAATTTACACATTAGATCCAGACTTTCGTTGAATGTAAAAGGACATGTAAATAATTGACAAAAATGCGTCGAAAGTCACTAGGATAGCGCGCACGCGCAACCGGAAAGCTGGACGCTGGTATGACATTAAGAATAGTACGTCTTTTTTATTTTGATTCAGCAAATTTTGACAAAAATATTTAAAATGTGTATGAAAATGATGTCATCATCCAATTCGAGTAAAAAGCCTGAGCTTTCATGGGTATGTTACTCACGCGTTACATCACATAGCGTTACGTTCATTTCGACGTCACTGACGTCAACACTGGAGCACGAGAAAACACTTGCATTCATTTTGTTCAGTAAACATCGGTCCATGATAATCCATTGCTAACTTAGATAGATATCATATTTTTTGAAATTTAGGAAGGGTCAAATCTTTATCCTAAAAACTGCCTTTAATTTGAATGTTTGTCCGAATTACTATTACAGTTTAAAGTGCAAACAAAAATATCATAATAAAGGTCACATTTTTAAGCCTATCGACTTGTTTGATAAAGATTATCAGCCTTCTTCCAACTTATTTTTATAAAATCTTTTCATTTGATGAACGTTTGTCATAGGAATTAATTTTCATAATATCAGGAAGGTTGAGTAATTTCAGACACCAGACTATCCCATCTCCGGAACCGGAAACAGAATGCAAGAGATACTGCAAGAGTGACAATTGGCATTCACCAGCGGTCATTCAGCGACCAGACGGTACGTAATCGTTTACGTGCAAATGGATTACGCTCCAGGCGTCCAAAAGTGGTGATATCCCTAACACAAAGACATCGTGCACTAAGGTTGGCATGGGCGAGGCGGCACTTTCGATTAACCAGGGCGGATTGGGCATATGTAATCTTTACAGATGAGTCTCGTTCTCGGTCTCAGGCAATGATGCCAGACAGCGCGTTTACCGCAGAAGAAGGGAGAGGTTTGCTGAATGTTGCGTTGTTGAGAGAAATAGATATTGAAATGGTTCCGTTATGGTATGGGGTTGCATTTCTCTACACACCAAAACCTAACTGGTTGTCATTGATGGAAACTTGAATGCTGCTCAATATCAACAACAGGTTATCAGGCCACATGTGATTCGGAATGTTCGCGGAAACAGAGGTATGATCGTTGCTCAGGACAACGCCCCCTGCCACACAGCCAGGACAACACAACGACTTCTGCAAGAAAACAATGTGCATACAATGGATTGGCCACCCTGCAGTCCGGATCTCAATCCAATCGAGCCCGTCTGGGACGAGTTGGGTCGACGGGTAAGATTGCGGCGAAGGCAGTGTAATGCGCAGGAACTGGCAGCTGATCTCGTTACGACATGGAACGAGCTACAACAACGATTTCTGCACAATTATGTTAATTCTATGAGATCCCGTTGCCGTGCAGTAATTAATGCTAATGGTGGACACATAGCGTATAAGTGTAACGTCATACGATTTATTAATGGTGAACAGTATTAATTGTTTAAGAAATTTTGTGAAACATTTGATTTTGTTTTGATTCGTTATTTCTTTATAACATTAACTTTGTTATTTTTACCATTTTGTTTTTTGTCAAATGCTGAAATTTGTGACTTTCACACTTGACCCTAATCGAATAAAATGCCATGAAAATAAACGTTTCTGTTGATTTTCAGATACGGCTTTTTTCATCATTATCAGATAGTAGTTGCTTCTTTCAGTAATGAAATTTCACCTTGTTGTTAAAAAAATAAAATATGATTTATAAGGTGTATACTAAGAACTTTTGACTAGTGTATATACGCATGCTTACAAAATTTGCAAATAAAGCATTGTGTTACATAATACTAGTCGTTCTATTATCAATATGTAGGAACAATTGGACCTTTGAATCAACCACTACCAATATTTGTTTCACCTGCTTAAAAACCATCAAGACCATTGTCATGAACAAAAATGGTAGAAAAATCTAATTAACATTGTAGAATAGATTATGTTATATATGTTAATATAAACATTTGTGCATGATGACGCCTAAACAATATTTGATTTTTATTGAAAGTATGAACTATCCAAAATACAATTGATCGAAAAGGGTTTTGTCTTAATTATAGTTTCTTGGTTTTCTTTTAATTAACATAAGTAGTTCGGATGAATTCAATAAATCATTCGTTTACAGTTTTTGACTGTACAATAATGTGCTTCATTGTCTCCAAGTAATAAGCAATAGCCACTAAGGACAGTTAATTTCTCAAAACTTTGGTTGGCTTTCAAATCACCACAGAAAAGCTTATTGAAACACTGTACCTTGAATATCTACATGTATATACACAACAGTTAATTGTATTAAACTGATTATGAAGCGGATTTAGACTTTTTACAAGGGGTTGAACTATTCCATGACTTTCGCTGATCGACAAATGAGATCATGAATCAGACTTTCCAATTTTCATGGCCGCTTTAATACAAACTATAACATTGCCTTTTGTTTTTAGTGTGCACCGCACCTGAAAAGGTCTGGATCCACCCCATACTTTCGCGCACTCGAGTTTAAAGCACGGAGAAAACGAACTGATAATATCAAACACTTTAACGTTTTGTATGAAATTTATCAAACACTTTTTAGGCGATTTGACTGGCTGAGAGAGGGTCACCGTTGTCTAAAGTCATTTATAACGTCTCAAACTTTGCTTAAATATTCAATGTATTTATCCAACGGTTCAGTGAACCATATTTGGCATTTATGACTTATGCCGATGCCTATGTGGATTGTGGATGTCGAATGTTGATAATTTGTTGGAGTTTTTCTCAAACGAGTTTACAGAAAAATTATATACACAGCGTAAATGTCCCATGAGAACCACGAATTTCACATGAGTCCACTTTTTATTTCTTCATCATGAATATCACGCTAGACGGAATATGATTTAAACAAGGAGTGTTTAATAAGTTCCTACTTTATACTCAACAAGACATCAGTAGGGCGTTCAGTTACCGCGAACGTTTCGTAATATATAATAATGTGTAGAAAACTTTATTTGTACCGCCTGTGTACGGACGGAAACCCCCATTCGGATTAGGTCTATTCAACGAAGTCGGCGGTGTTACTCCCGTTGACATAGATCAATACATTTACAAAAAACAAGTAAACAATAAACAAGTCCTCCTCTCCGAATATTTCTAGTAGAATAGAAGTAACGACTCTCTTGTCCGCCATCTTTAAACGTTCGCACTTCAACGGATCGTTCAATTACCCGTTCTTAACGGTAACGGTGATTGGCTAACGTTAAATGCTTACTGAACGCAGGGCAGGTTGTTTTAGCACAGAAAATCCGTAGCACGAGGTTTATATCCGACTTACACAACGATTCGAGTGATTAGTTACACAGGTACATTGATTGGGCATGGACCACATTTTTACAAACTAATTTGATTTGACGGCATTTTTTTCTCTCACGAGCGTTTAGGGGACCTGAAAGTATTATTAACAGATAACGAGCGTTATTTAATTACATGTTTTAGGATACGAGACGGTAAATAATATTTTTATCAACAATCAATGCATTATTAAGTTCCTGGATTCATTACATATTGTTTAATTTTTATTCAAGCTGATTTTTGTTCTTATTAAATGATATCTTTCATTTTCGGTAAATTACACTATTTTACGCCTTACATGTTGGGCATAGTTGTGAACAGTATTATCTTACATACTTATTCTTGATTATATTGAGTTTGGTTTTAAAATCGTAAGTCAATGAGCCGGAATTAGAAGTATTTGAGGTGGTTAACGTCGCTATTAAATCTTAACATGGATAAATACAACATTTCCATTTCTTTTGAAGAAATCCGAAATTCTCTACATTTTTTCGTAAAATTAAAGTTTTGTAGTAAGCATTTAATGAAAATATAATAAGTTTTTTTAGTAGAAACAATTTTCCACAATTAAACAGTTCGTGTTTATGTAAGGGATATACCACGAGAGCCGTCCAATGTCTGACATATTGGGCAGCTCGAGGGGTATATCTTACTTAAATCACAGCTCACCTACAGATTTTTATGATATTGATACAAAATCCATTTTTACTTTACACCTATCACAGATAACGTTTGCCGAATTATACATTTATATCATATATTTATCGAATTTGAATTAATATAGACAATATTTATTGTTTCCCACATTGTGCCCCTCTAGTCCGACAATTTAATTAATCGTTTGTTCACGAGATTTTCGTGCAGATCCTTTCACATGTTAACTTATGTGTAGTTATGACCGTAGTCTAGTTTATTTCGTTTCTGTTCTGCATTTAGTCGGATACGTTATGTTCACGCGTAACATTTTTTGAAATAAACTAAATTATCTTTGGAATTAAAGTTGGTGTTTTCTCTTGGATGTACTGTTTATTACTCGTAATACATTTGTTTGGACACGCATACATTACATCGGTTGCAATGCATTGAAAATGTGGTGTTTTAGGAGGATTATCAACTGATTCCAGTCATGCCCAAGAAGCGATATCAGCCACAGCCTGGCACAATGCTGATTTGTAATGAGAAACAGGTTAATGGTAAGTTTATGTATAGAGCAATGCAAAAAGTAATAATAATAAGTAAACATGAATGAAGTCAAATGGAGACCTGAACCGAGCCATGTGGGCATCAAATAAAAAGTGGTTGCACTGACGCAACGTTCAAGGTCCCTGTTTATTCATACATCCTTCGTAAACAACATGTTTGTCGTACTTTTCCCATATCGATCTACATTACGTTCAAGGATCAAACCCATGACATTTTGATCACGGGAAGAGGCCGTCACGCAAGTGGTCATTATTTTCGACAGTAATAAGTTTCATATTGTTCATTTTGTTGATAATTGATGATCTTTTAATGTCATTTTGGTAACGCTGAGGCATTGTTTTCGATGTTTCTGTTGTTTAGTACAAGAATTACATATTTCTGCCATAACATTGTCTATGCCATTGTTCAAGAAAACACAAACAGGACGCCAGGATCACAGCATACTAAATGCATAGTTCCTTTTATTTGAACTAAAACGTTTTGGGGCTGAAGGCGAATTTCATGTTTCGTTCTGCAATTATTCAAAATAACTATATATTTTGTTCCTTTCATGCGTTGTTATATTGGAAAACATTACTTTATTTCTTGAATCAAGGAATAGCAAACAGTGTTAGACAAATAATGCGTTAAAATCTAGTTCGGGTAACAGGCTGTCGGCATAAAACAGTCCCCGAAAAGAAATTTGTATACAGTATTTTCTTGTGGGGACTGTTTTATGCTGGCAGCCTGTGGTTCGGGAATGGGTATAATTATGCTAAACTTTTATATTTTTCTCAATTTCCAGAACGAAAGCTGACAATATTAGACTTACACGTTAAATAATGTCCCAACACACCATATAATGGACGAGTAATCTTAATATTGGACTGTTACCTGTACATTATTAGAAATACGGTACTGTGAATACAATGGAATGAAGTCACAGCTGTGGTTTAATTCAAATTCTAAATTTACACGAAGACTGTTTTTTATTGAATACACGAATTAGATTTTTACGAGGGCAGGTTTTTCTTTTTCACGTGGCCGGGTTGATGTCTAAATATCATCTCGCTCACGTGAAAAAGAACAACTCGCCCACGTGAAATCTTTTGCTTTATAGTGCGTACAAGTTGACCCCGACCTGACCTTTATGCAAGAATATTCATTACATTGAATACGAATGTAGTATTTATCCTCGATAACAATCGGATGATATCGACAAGACTCGAATGTAATTATAACACAGGGGTTAATTTTAAAGTACATTTGAAGCGTACGATGAGTGTCTATTACACATAGACTGGACCAAAGGATTTCACGATAAGGCTAGCTACCAATTCAAAGGTTTTAGCCCCACAACCACCATCCCCACTCATTGTATTATTAATTGTAATGAAAAAGTAAGAGCACGAGTTTCCATTTCAAATGCATTTGAACCGTGAGTTGTTATACATGATACATGTCTTGTTAGACTTATACACGCTAGCCATGGCCGACATCACACCCTCAAAACCTTTAAATTCCAAATCGAAAGAGATAGTTTTTAATGTTTCGGTGCATTTTCAGAAAGAAGGGAAGGACTTCCTATACCGAACAGCTGATGCTACGGGGGTCGGTCGTACTACGGTTGTGAAGGTCCGCCGGGAAAAGAAGGAATCTGGCCTTTTGCGATCCCCATCACGACAGAAGCGGGGCGAATACAAAGCCATCGACGACTTCGACCAATGCGCCATTAGGAACAAGATTCTAGAGTTCTACACTATTCGGAAACAGCTTCCGACACTTAAAGGTACACGTATAGACTTAATTGTTAATAGAATCGTGTGAGTGATTTCTTTTCGTATAAAACTTATATAACGTTTTAAGACAAAGCGAGCAACTTTTTATAGTAATGTTTAAAATGAACACTCAATTTCAATAATGTAGCAATAAAACTAAACATCTTTATTTACAGCTCTGCACGCTGTTCTCAAAGATGAGATCGGATATCCATGCAGTGCGACAATCCTCCATGCAACAATGAATAAACTCGGCTTCCGGTGGATGAAGACCCGGGACAATAGACATGTCCTCATTGAGCGCCCTGGTGTCGTGTCTCAACGTCTTGCGTTTTACCAGAAACGCAAGGAATTCGAGGAAAGGGGGCTTGAGTTTATTTACATTGATGAGACATGGGTCGACACGTCATGTACTTCGAAAAGCTGTTGGCAGACATCTACGTACCCGGGTTTCTACAAACCGTACAACAGAGGACAAAGGATAATAGTTGTACATGCAGGGGGGGGGGGAAAGACGGGTTCGTGTCTGGTGCCCTTCTAGTGTACAAGGCCAGATCCACTATTGGGGATTACCATAGTGAAATGGACTCCGTCAACTTCACAAAGTGGGTAACAGAAATGCTTATCCCCAACCTAGACCAGCCGTGTGCCATAGTAATGGACAGCACATCATACCACTCTTTGAAGTCTGATCGACTTCCAACATCAAGTTCCAGAAAGGCAGACATTCAGGTATTACATTAATCAAATTACAATCTTATCTATTCAAATAACTTCAAATTGTCTTCAAAATATTTTATTCAAACTATATGCTGAAGGAAAACAATTATTTGTCTGTTTCAGGAATGGTTACGCAGTCACGGTGTGGCCTTTGAGCCGACTCTCCTTCGACCCCAACTGCTCGAGTTGGCCAGGCAGAATCGACCTACACCAGTCTACGCCATAGACGAAGTCATCAGGAGTAATGGGCACGAAGTGTTGCGTTTACCTCCATATTACCCAGAATTCAACGCAATTGAATTGATATGGTGTCAAGTTAAAGACTACGTTCGACAAAACAACGTGACATTTAGGTAATAAACGTTCTATATGATAAAATGTAATATTTAAGTTTAAATTGATTTTTATTGTTTTTTTTTAAATATTGTTTCTTTGTGTTACAGGTACGATGATGTTTTACTGCACACACGGGAAGCGCTTGCCTCCATCGGACATGAGCAGTGGATTAAAGCGTGTCAGCACGTGGATACATAAGTGGCGAGGTCCATGCAAAACGACCATATTGTTGATGGAATTCTTGACACGCTTGTCATTAACCTGGCGGACGATTGTGACAGCGGAACCTCGTCCTCTGAAGATAACGATTGATTAATTCATGTATACAAGTAATAAGTGTTAATAGATGTGTGATAAAACACTATTAAATTTTTCATTATTTTGATGGAATGTTTTATATACATGTAGATCTATATTTATGTGATTAGATTAAATAAAAAATACGAAATGAAAAATGAATGAAAAAATACAAATCAAAAATATAAAATAATCAAATGAAATACAGAAAAAGAGTGTCAATAGTTAAAAATATATTACTGATGAGGGGATCGAACCAGCAAACTTCGTATTAAAAACTTGATCATCAACACTGTGCTTAACCGATTAGGCCAGTGCATCAAACAGTTCTACTGTAGTGAAATATACGATATAAACGTAGTTCCATTATAATCGCTGTAAATCGATTGCTTATTTTAAATACGTAACGATCCGAAGTGTAGAGTAGGCGTGGTATTCGTTTTCGCCGGGATTTGTGTAGATGATAATTTGATGCAAATGTGAAAGGTCAGGTCGGGGTCAATGTGAACGCACTATACTAGGTGATTCTGAAATATATTGTTAACCCATGTTAAACAAAGCAAGCGATGTATAGGATAGAGCATGAGTAGCAGTTTGATATATATAGGATTTATCAACGCGCAAAGCGAGTTGATAAATCTCATATCAAACTGCTACGAGTACTCTATCCGACTTAGACAACGGGTAGGAAATTATATGTTCATAATGTCCATTTTCATTTATTTTGTCACGTATTTATACTACTGTCACCTTAAAGACATATAAAACGCAGAGAAATATGGTTGGCCTTAATCTAAAGCATACGATATTTGTGTCGTGAATTTCGTGCGAAAGCTATATAAATAAAACTCATGAACAACATTTAGATTGTGTTATTCATGGATATAAATATTTGTGCCCATGTACATACCGGCAGTTAAACAATGAATAAAAAATCATTTTTGATAAATAATCACACTGATGAGTCGTCTTAGGAATAATTCTTTATCGCAGAACTAAAGAATGTTTTGGCTAACCAAGAGTGTTATTAGGATGTAAGTACATGTTATTGTTTTACGAATTTCATCATTTTCTGCATTGTTATACCTAATAAACATGCGAATATTCAATTTAGACAATATTTCTCATATATAGTCGGTTTGATATGTAATCAAGGGAGTGGATAAATGTGAATTGCATTGTGTTACATAATACTGGTCGTTCTATTATGTAGGAACAAGAGGGCCTTAGAATCAAACCCTACCAATGTTTTTTTCCACCTGCTTAAAACCATCAAGACGATTGTCCTGAACAAAAATGGTAGAAAATCTAAATTACATTGTTAAATACATTATGTTATAAACATTTGTGCATGATAACGCCTTAACATACAATTGATCGAAAAGCTTTTTGTCTTAAATATAGATCTTGGTTTTCTTTAAAATAACATATCATGTTGTATTAACTTGATCGGATGAATTCAATAAAATCATTCGTTTGCAGTAGTTTTAGACTTATAAAAATGCACTTCCTTGTCTCCCGGTAATAAGCAATAAGGACAGTTAATTTCTTGAAACTTCGGTAAGCTTTCAAGTAGATTTGTCCGGTTCCCAGTCGTACTTTGACAGGTAAAAGAACGTCAGGCAAAGCATGATAATGGCCGTGCCCTATTAATGAATTAGGTATTGGATAATAAGGTTTTCATATGAACATTTCTCACTACACGGGCTTAAATCTAAATATCATTGTACAAGAATTACAGTGGATACCTTTTTAAATAGTTTGGTTACATTAATGATAAATTAAGTTTCCGAAATACTAACGAGAATATTTCACGTCTGAATTGTGTTCACTTCGAGACATGATTTTTGCTCAATTGTTCGCTAAGTATACGAGCAATCAGTAAATCGACTTTTAATTTCTTATATAGTACCGATTCCTACTAAATTTACTATTGTCAGCAAATGATCATGCAGATAAAGAAAACGTATACGATAATTTTGTTATCTGAATAAAAACTGGGAGTGCAGCCATGGTCGTGCTTTGCCTGACCTGATAACGATAGTAGTAAGGGGCAGGTAATCCAGACTAATTACAGAAAAGCTTATTGAAGCATTTCAGTTAATTGTAAACTGATTATGGGGCGGATCTAGACTTTTAACATAGGGTTGTACTATTTAATGACTTACGCTTGTCAACAAATTAGATCATAATTAGACTTTTCCAATGTTCGTGGCCGCTTGTATACGAACTATAACATTTCATTTTGTTCTTAGAATGCACCCTACTGAAAAATAGTCTGGATCCACCCCATATTTTCAGTCAATGTTTTCTCGAGTTTAACGCTCGGAGAAAACGATCTGATAATATCAAACACTTTAACGCGTGTTATGGGATTTATCACTTTTTAAGCAATTTGATTGGCTGAAAGGGGGTCACCGTTGTCTAAGTAAGTTTTTACAAACGTTGAATACGTATGATCCAACATCGTTTTACAGCTTGACATGTATACTGACTTCCATAAAAACGCCTCACCTGTCCTTGCAATGTTATATTTCATTAAAAAAATAATATTTAATGCAGATTTGTTTTATTCAGAAATAAACTTTGGGGATATTCGAAACCCTTTTACTGGATATGTGATTTAAAGTGAAAATTATATGACTTAAACAGACTTTTCAACAAACCCACCTTCACAATTTTATCAATATCGAGTATGACCACCCTGACTTCAAATCACAGCCTGAAGTCTTCGACCCATGGATCCACACAGATTACGTAAAAGATAACGTGGAATACGGGCCCATTTTTCCTGAAGAGCATTTATCAATTGTTGGACGTTATCTGGTTGTGGGTCGCGTTGACGCACACGACGTCAAAGGACGTCCCACATGTGCTCAATGGGGTTGCAGTCTGGAGATAAAGCTGGTCATGGCAAAACGACAATATTATTGTCCCTGAGGAAGTTTCTAGTGAATCGGGCCGTGTGGGGTCGGGCGTTGTCATGCTGAAACGTTAGACCAGGTCGTCGCTGGAACATCGGAATGCTTACAGGGTCAAGAACCTGGTCCATATACCCTCTGGCGTTTAAATTCATAACAACCAAATCACTTTTAAATGTATGATTTATAGCTGCCCAAACCATAACACCACCCACACCAAAATTGTTGTGCTCTGGCCAGAATTACGGGAGTAACGTTCATAACGTCGGCGGTAAACACGTACACGACCGTCGGCGTTGCAAATATTAAAGTGAGATTCGTTACATTAAAGGACACCACGCCAACGTCTTCTGACATTGTTTTGCACCCATAGCAGACGTTCCCGACGATGGTGCTCCGTCATCACTACACCTCGGTACGTCGTCTACATGAAATTCCCGCTTCCTAAGACGTCTCCTTACCGTATTACGGCTTATAGCCCGGCCGCGATTGCCTCATTCGGAACTACATCGGCGATCTTCTACGCAGATTAACCTCGAATATCAATTATCATAAGGTGAAAAAGTAGATCTATAGGAATTTGGTTTCTGTAGTAAAATAGTCTGAACTACACAGAAATACGACGAGTGAGACATTGTACTGATGAAATGATGTGATAGATCGTTAACAATTTTTTATTGAATGTTGACATGAAAATTACAGTCGCCGGACCAAATATCCTGGTTGTATTCCTACTACGACTGATTTCCGAGGTATATTTTCGTAGATGATCGCCGAGGTTGTTCCGAATGCGATTGCCTATAACCAGTGACGTCGTGGATTGCGCGGTGACAAACCGGTTGCGCAAGTGACGTTGACGGATAAACGTGTCCCGCCTGACTGACGTCACACGATGGGAACCAGATCGGGGCCTATCCGACACACTACCTGTTGCTTCTACAAGTCGAACAAGACGAACTATTGTCGACCTGGCGACGTTTAAACGTCTAGCCACCTGATTTTGAGATAACCTGCTAGCCAGCATCCCAAAAGCTCTCCTCCTATCTTCGACATTTAGCCTTGGCATTTAGAAAATTAAAAATTTTCAAATATTGCTATGAATTCTTGCGTGGTAATCAAGAAATGATTTCAAATGTGTAATTTCGACCTAACTAGCCACGTGGGAAGAGTGCACGAGGCGCACGTGCAAAAGGTGTGGATGACCTTGGCTTTAGCTAACGCAATGTAAGCAGGCAAAATTTCATGCTTCAATTGCTTACACAAGTGATAATACTACGGAGTACAAGAAATGACATAGATATAGTAAGTACGGATGAAGTTATTGCAGTTTTTAGGTGAGGCGTTTTTTATGGACGTCAGTTTAGTTTGGAGGAAGATTTTTCTATCACAATACTTCTTGTTGAACATATTGAGACACAATGTTTTGATATTTGTATTGACAACCAACGTTTCTTTCAGTTTCGATCTACTTTCATCTTGAAATGCAGTAAATTACATGAACATATTTCAGAGACATTTTCATTCATAAAACAAGTTCCTTTCTGTTTGAGGCTTCAAGTTTGAAATAATATAAAATATTTTTGCGCCAGATAATTGTTCATATCCTTTGCAGTTGACGGACAGTGTAAGTTTTGATACATGTACAGGGGCTTTAATTTTTCATTTTCAAAAGAAGAATAACTATTTAAAACTCCGTTATATCAAGTATTAATGCACCCATTTTACCAGGATATATAGTCACGTGATCTATCTACAGAATGAAAACAAAAAACTGTTTTCTGTCAAATGTTTTTCGACAGCCAAATAATAGGAAAGATTTTAATAGTGCATGAAATAATTATAACATTTCTATGTCCGGAAATACCCATATTAGGCCGTAAATTGTAATTGTGTGTTATGATTCTTCGGCACAAATCATTTTTACACGTGCTCTAAATTAACTGCTGGATTAGGAAGTAGTTACTTAATGTTATACTTGATGTTATTAAATGATTTGTCTAAAAAGAGAAAACGACGGGAAATAATGGTTTAATTCATTAGACCACGTGACTATCGGACCCTGTTTACTATATAATCATATATAAAACATGCTATATTGTCAGAGTTTAGAATAAAAATTCAAGTGCTTAGTTTAGCTTACAGTTTAGCAGAGGCGGATCTAGCGGGGGGGTTCAGGGGGGTCCGGATCCCCTCCCTAGAATCTCCAAAATGTACCAGTCCATTAGTGTATTTCTTGACTGTATGTCATTTTTAAGTAGCATGAAACAATTTTTCTCGGTGCTTAACATAGATTTAATGGTTATGTACGATTCATTATTAATATGTTGCATTATTCTGCAAAATGTGTATAATGTGGTTGTGGTTCGAAAGTTTGGACTCCCCCCTAGAAAAAATTCGGACCCCCCAAGAAAAAAATCCGGGATCCGCTATGTTTAGGATATGAATATATTTGTACAATCATGGTTCATGACTTAGAAGCAAGTCAATCCTTTCATGTAATTTCAAGCACAACACAATGTACAATTTTTTTTCAAATAATAACTGGTAAACGTAGAAATTCACAACTAAAACAATAGCTACTAGAAAGATTAAAGTATTGTTCTTTATAAAAATGGCCCTAATAGTACTATACTTAATACAATGTATGTCGACCGAAGACTTAAAGAGTGGTGCGCTGTACTCACAGCTTTAACGGCAATATTTTAATGGTTTTTGATACAGATTTATTTGGTCTTTTGCAATTTGTCCGACGATTTTCAAAACTTAGAAGTTTCGTTTAAAATAGCTTTCCTCCCAACCGAGTATGTAAATACATGCAAATGAAACAAGCAAATTGAAATCCGACGACAAACCATGGTTTGGATATAAATGTCGTAAATCAAAACAAAACTATTACGACGGAATGGAGGCTTACAACAAACCATGCAAGCAAACGACAGTATGGTTCTATACACCTTTCCATTAATGATCGGACATAAATGTTGAAAAAAAAGAATTTCTTACAATATGGATATAGGGGTACTTAGAAGTTTCGTTAAGTATATGATACATTTTCTTAGGATCTCATATCATACTATTGTGAAGTCGTATAAATTAGGAAACGAATTAAAACTGGTCAGCAATTTGATTTAATTGAAAAAAATCACAATGTCATTGTTTATTGACGCGTGCCTGATACGGAAAGAGTGTTATGGTCGAAAATCAACATTTAGAGATGACATCATAAAATAAAAAAATCAAGAAAATCGGGAAATGGTAAGGGTATGGAGTTTTATACGGTGTATGTTGTCTGTAGCATTATTTACGTCCTGACATCACCACCAAATGCTGCTGATAATCCTGTGGACCATATGATGAAGAAGTTGAGTCAATTCCTGTAAGAGTACATGACTAAGTTCCTGCACTCTTGTAGTTTGGACTAGGCGAGAAGAAAAAGCTTTCCGTACTGAATTAGAATTTAATCCGGGGAACTCGCTGGGCATACCTAACATTTCATTGTAATGTTTGGACACCTCACTTCATTGTAGTGTTTGGACACCTCATCTCATTGTAGTGTTTGGACTCCTCACCTCATAGTAGTGTGTGTTTAAACACCTCACCTCATAGTAGTGTTTGGACACCTCACCTCATAGTAGTGTTTGGACACCTCACCTCATAGTAGTGTTTGGACACCTCACCTCATTGTAGTGTTTGGACACCTCACCTCATAGTAGTGTTTGGACACCTCACCTCATAGTAGTGTTTGGACACCTCACCTCATTGTAGTGTTTGGACACCTCACCTCATAGTAGTGTTCAAACACCTCACCTCATAGTAGTGTTAGGACACCTCATTGTAGTGTCTGATAACCTCATAGTAGTGTTTGGACACCTCACTTCATTGTAGTGTTTGGACATCTCACTTCATTGTAGTGTTTGGACACCTCACCTCATTGTAGTGTTTGGACACCTCATCTCATTGTAGTGTTTGGAGACCTCATTGTAGTGTTTGGACACCTCACTTCATTGTAGTGTTTGGACACCTCACTGCATTGTAGTGTTTGGACACCTCACTTCATTGTAGTGTTTGGACACCTCACTTCATTGTAGTGTTTGGACACCTCACTTCATTGTAGTGTTTGGACACCTCACTTCATTGTAGTGTTGGACACCTGACCTCATTGTAATGATTTGACACCTCACCTCATTGTAGTGTTTGGACACCTCACCTTATTGTAGTGTTTAGACACCTCATTGTAGTGTTTCGACACATCATTGTAGTGTTTGGACAACTTATTGTAGTGTTTGGACACCTTATTGTAGTGTTTGGACACCTTATTGTAGTGTTTAGACACCTCATTGTAGTGTTTAGACACCTCATTGTAGTGTTTAGACACCTCATTGTAGTGTTTAGACACCTTATTGTAGTGTTTAGACACCTTATTGTAGTGTTTGGACACCTTATTGTAGTGTTTAGACACCTCATTGTAGTATTTGGACACCTCATTGTAGTGTTTGGACACCTCATTGTAGTGTTTGGACACCTTATTGTAGTGTTTAGACACCTCATTGTAGTGTTTGGACACCTTATTGTAGTGTTTGGACACCTCATTGTAGTTTTTGGACACCTCATTGTAGTGTTTGGACACCTTATTGTAGTGTTTGGACACCTTATTGTAGTGTTTAGACACCTCATTGTAGTGTTTGGACACCTCATTGTAGTGTTTAGACACCTCATTGTAGTGTTTGGATACCTCATTGTAGTGTTTAGACACCTTATTGTAGTGTTTAGACACCTTATTGTAGTGTTTGGACACCTTATTGTAGTGTTTAGACACCTCATTGTAGTATTTGGACACCTTATTGTAGTGTTTAGACACCTTATTGTAGTGTTTAGACACCTTATTGTAGTGTTTAGACACCTTATTGTAGTGTTTGGACACCTTATTGTAGTGTTTAGACACCTCATTGTAGTGTTTGGATACCTTATTGTAGTGTTTAGACACCTCATTGTAGTGTTTAGACACCTCATTGTAGTGTTTGGATACCTCATTGTAGTGTTTAGACACCTCATTGAAGTGTTTGGACACCTCACCTCATTGTAGTGTTTAGGCACTTCGTTGTATTGTGTGGGCATCTCATTGTAGTGTTTAGACACCTCATTGTAGTGTTTGGACACCTCACCACATTGTAGTGTTTGGTCACCTTACCTCGTTGTAGTGTTCGAACAATTTATTGTCGTGTTTGGACACCTCACATTCGTAGTATTGTGTGGGCACCTCGATGTAGAGTTTTGGAACTTCGTTGTAGTGTTTAGACACTTCATTGTAGTGTTTGGACACCTCACCTCATTGTAGTGTTTAGACACCTCACCTCATTGTAGTGTTTAGACACCTCATTGTAGTGTTTGGATACCTCACCTCATAGTAGTGTTTAGACACCTCACCTCATTGTAGTGTTTAGACATCTCATTGTAGTGTTTAGACACCTCATTGTAGTGTTTGGACACCTCACCACATTGTAGTGTTTGGACACCTCACCTCATTGTAGTGTTTGGACATCTCACCTCATTGTAGTGTTTGGACTATTTATTGTCGTGTTTGGACACTTCACATTCGTTGTATTGTGTTGGCTCCGCGTTGTAGAGTTTTGGAACTTCGTTGTAGTGTTTAGACACTTCATTGTAGTGTTTAGACACCTCATTGTATTGTTTTGTCCTCTGTTTGGTAATACTGGGTCCTATCATGATCGTCCTAGATCAGGTTCACCTCGTGCGATGTCACTAAGAGACGACCACGTAATTAAACTGAAGCACATTTGTAACTGGTTTTTGCCTGCTACAACAACTGCTTGGCTGCTATGTGTAAGTTCCAAATCTATCTGAAATCACCTTATCTTAATTCGTGAGGTACTGAGACCACGCTAGACACGAAACCAGTGGGGGTCGTGTTATTTTCATCCACTATTCTCGTTTTAATAAATAGAGTAAGTCAGGCAGCCGGCGAAAAGCGAATCTATCGTTGCAGAAATGAACTTTTCACGTAGTAATGTTTGATGGGAACGTGTGATGTTATGGGGAGGGATTATAGGGGTCCAAACGACAGAGATGTGGTTGTGTGCAGCAACCTTACAGCACAGGGTTATGTGCATATTCTGGGAAACACATTTATACCTTTCATGCTGGCTCATGGTCCTGGGATAAATTTTCAGTAAGACATTACAAAACTACACATTGTACGATTAACAATTTATGTTCTAACTCCCAACCATGTTAATCTCATGCCCTAACTCGTTGTCTCCCAAGATATGAATTGGCTTAATTTACTTGGCTTAACTTAACGACCTTGCACGGACACTGTTAGCTTAAGGTCTTCAGCGAACCCGTGTTTATACTGTCAATGAACGGGTACGTATCTGACAAAAATCAAAATGTTAAAAAAAGCGGCTTATAAAGTTTTGGAAGCCAGAACTAGGACACTGTTGGTGAAATGACGGACCCTGCCTTACGTCTTAATCAGGCGTTATGTTCACTCCAAGAGAAGAATTCGAGGGTGTATTGCTGACACAGTACCACACACGTTACTGAGTTGTTATGATAAACAATATTGGTTTCAAACATTCAGAATTCCTAAAGTCTCGTTTAATATCTCCTTTCATTTCCGGTTCTTTTTATTTGGGCCCCTAGGTATGAATTTGTTAAGAAGATAAATTGTTCTCTTTGGTTAGATCGGCAAAAATGTGAATAACAAAGTAAAATCTTAAAGTAATTAAATGTAATCAGATTTATCCCGATGAACCAAATCAAATGAGAATCTATCGATTTCTCTCAGTTATAATTCTAACTGATAGCATAATTGCATTAAAATACAAAGAAAGAGAAGTGTTCTCAAAGAAAACACTTGGATACGATATCTTGTAAAAGAGCTATGCAATAAATAAGAAAGACACCATACACATTCAACCTTTTGTCTTTTTGAAGCTTAAACGTAACTAGTTAACCAAATTGGTAAAATAATACACAATGGCAGTTGTAAGCACTAACTTGCATTTATTGTCCTGTTATGATAATTTATTTATTGAAAAAATAATTGGTTACATAACTAGTAAACTACTTAATTAACTAGTTAATTATCTGGTTAACTAGTTACGTGACTAGTTAACCACTTAATTAACGTGTTAGTTATGGGGTTATCTGGTGGCAGAAATATGCCACCATAAAAAAAGATGTCTATATGACATAACATACAATGTAGCTGAAAACTGCCTCTTTGTCTATGTAAAACAATCATGTATAGGGGAGACATAGTTTCACTTTTTAACAGTTTATACAATTATAATATTAATTTTTTGTTACTCTTAATTAAGATTTCATGAATATATTTAATACTTTAATCAACATTTTATTACTTTCAGTTGACTGTTTTAGTAAATGTTTATGTTTGTAAATCAAATATATGTTAGAGCTGCTCTAAACTTAATGTATTTATATAATATATACAGATCTCTCCAAAAGTTCTTGGACGAACAGAACTTTGTACATGTAGAAAAACTGATGATGCCAAACTGCAAGTAACTCTACTTTAATTGAGGCTTATTCATATAACAGTGTTTAAATCATATGTAGATATACATGTACTAATTAATGCTAATTTGGAGGCATCTCAGATGTAAAATAGGTACAGGTTTATCCGAAAACTGAATTTGGTCCAAAAACTTTTGGATGGCACTGTTTATGCTTAAACGATTTATAGTTAGAATAATATTATTTTCAAGTAAAAATCATTAGATATTCCGAGGATTTTAAGTGACAAGAAGTACGGCTTTGTGCTTAGTTCTTGGGTCGCATAGGATAATACTTTTAAACTATAGCACGAGTATTATCTAAACTACGAGTAACCTAGGCAACATAACGGAGAAAATATCGTAAATTTTATCTTAAATTACACCAAGATCTGATCAAGTCACTATAACAATGATGATACAAGACAAGTAATATGTTTCACAAACAATCTCACCACATAATTTATATCTAATACATGCATAACAAATACATTCTCTATTTGGTAAACAAATAAACATCATGCAATGACCACAATCAAAAGTCTCACATGGGAACTTTTTTAAATACAAAGTTAAATATTTTTGTGACCTCGTTCTGTCGCGCTATCGGTAGCTTGCTGGGAATTTAAGAATAATTTCCATTTCTCTATAAATAAGGTATATGTAGTTGCCTACCTTGTGGAATGACAAGTACTAGCTGGTTATAAACAAGGGCCTAAGAAAGCTAGGATAGATCAATATATAATAACCTTTATTTATGTTGACAGTTTAAATTAAGCCGAACTACAATTTTAAAAGTATATATTTAGGAAATGTTTATTGGTAAATTATATTCAACTATCAATGGGGCGTACGTATTAATCTCATATGTTCGATAATGCCCGTACACTAGCAAAGTGAGCACAAAAATACTAAAACGAGTATTCAAATAATCGGGGTAAATTGTATGCGCCACTGATCGTGGAATAGAATTAACCAATACCATTTCAGATATTTATGTAATGGTTATCACAGACTTTGTGATGTCGTTGTAGGGACTTACAGTTGACAAGAATCCTAAATGAGACTACTGACTGTGATTACACATGCTCATTATTAGTTCTAATACAGTCATGCAAAAATTAATTTGCTTGCCTTAAAGAATTTTTTAGTCTTGTATTAAAATATCGTGTTGAAATGATTCATAGAATTTAGAATTAGTTTCATACATTAATAGAACCCGTGTATCTGTTAGGTAGAAGTTACAAAATTTTCTAGTCCAAGTTTTAGGTTGATGCTTGTTTACCTACTTTACAACTATTTCCTCTGTGTATTGGTTGACTAAGTACATGAGTTTATTTTACTTCTATAATGCAGGAATTGGACCAACGGATTACACCACCATTGTAAATACTCATTAACACCCGAGAGTAAAGGGTAGCTTGAAGAGTTCTTGCTCAATGAAATTACCAGTGATCTAGGTGGAAAGCGATTCCAGTTAAACATCTTGCTCAAGAACAAAAACAGTGTTCCAAGTGGGATAGCAATTCAAGAAAAATATCTTGCTCTAGGAAATAACAGTGTTCCATTAGGGAACTAATTTCAGGTATGTATCTTGCTCTAGGTGTTCCATGAGGGAACTATAATTCCAGGTATATATCTTGCTCTAGGTGTTCCATGAGGGAACTATAATTCCAGGTAAATATCTTGCTCCACAACAAAAGCCAGATATCCAGGTGGGAAAGCGATTCAAGGCATATACTTTGCTTAAGATAAAATAACTGTTTCCAGGTTGGGAAGCGATTCTAAGTAAATATCTTGCTAAAAAAATTAACCGTGTTCCAGATGGTCGGGCAATTCCAAGTAAATAGCTTGCTCAATAAAATATAGTATTCCATGAAAGGAAAAATCCAAGTTCCAAGTTGGGAAGCATTTCAAGGTTAATTTATTGCTCAAGGAAACCAAAGTGTTCCATGTGGATAGCAATTCTGGGTAAACATCTTGCTACAAACCACTGTCAGGTCAGGAAGACATTCCAGGAAACCATCTTGCTCAAAAACAAAACCCTGTTTCAGGTCAGGAAGCATTTCCAGGTAAACATCTTGCTCAAAAACAAAACAACCCACTTTTTCAGGTCAGGAAGCAATTCCGGGTAAACATCTTGCTCAAAACCTAAAACAAACCACTGTTTCAGGTCAGGAAGCCATTCCTGGAAACCATCTTGCTCAAAAACAAAAACAAATCATTGTTTCAGGTCAGGAAGCAATTCCGGGTACACATCTTGCTCAAAAACAAAACACTTTTTCAGGTCAGGAAGCAATTATATGTTAACATCTTGTTAAAAACCCAAACCAAACCACTGTTTCAGGTCAGGAAGCAATTCTAGGTAAACATCTTGCTCAAAAATAAATAAACACTGTTTCAGCTCAGGAAGCAATTCTATGCAATAATCTTGCTCAAAAACAAAAAAGAGTATTTCAGGTCAGGAAGCAATTCTATGTAAACATCTTGCTCAAAAAAAAACACACCCTGTTTTAGGTCAGGAAGCAATTCTGGGTACACATCTTGCTCAAAAACAAAATCAAACCACTGTTTCAGGTCAGGAAGCAATTCAGCACTTTTTCAGGTCAGGAAGCAATTCCATGTGAACATATTGCTTAATACAAAAACAAACCACTGTTTCAGGACAGGAAGCAATACCAGGTAACATCCTGCTCAAGAACGAAAAAACAGTGTTTCAGGTCGGGAAGCAATACCAGGTAACATCTTGCTTAAGAACGAAAAAACAGTGTTTCAGGTCGGGAAGCAATTTCAGTTAAACATCTTGCTCAAGAACAAAAAAGTGTTTCAGGTTGGAAGCAATTTCAAGTAAACATCTTGCTCAAAAACAAAAAACAGTTTCAGGACAGGAAGCAATACCAGGTAACATCTTGCTCAAGAACAAAAAACAGTTTCAGGACAGGAAGCAATACCAGGTAACATCTTGCTCAAGAACAAAAAACAGTTTCAGGTTGGGAAGCAATACCAGGTAACATCTTGCTCAAGAACAAAAAAACAGTTTCAGGACAGGAAGCAATACCAGGTAACATCTTGCTCAAGAACAAAAAACAGTTTCAGGACAGGAAGCAATACCAGGTAACATCTTGCTCAAGAACAAAAAAACAGTGTTTCAGGTTGGGAAGCAATACCAGGTAACATCTTGCTCAAGAACAAAAAAACAGTTTCAGGTCGGGAAGCAATACCAGGTAACATCTTGCTCAAGAACAAAAAACAGTTTCAGGACAGGAAGCAATACCAGGTAACATCTTGCTCAAGAACAAAAAAACAGTGTTTCAGGTTGGGAAGCAATACCAGGTAACATCTTGCTCAAGAATAAAAAAACAGTTTCAGGACAGGAAGCAATACCAGGTAACATCTTGCTCAAGAACAAAAAACAGTTTCAGGACAGGAAGCAATACCAGGTAACATCTTGCTCAAGAACAAAAAACAGTGTTTCAGGTTGGGAAGCAATACCAGGTAACATCTTGCTCAAGAACAAAAAACAGTTTCAGGACAGGAAGCAATACCAGGTAACATCTTGCTCAATAATAAAAAACAGTTTCAGGACAGGAAGCAATACCAGGTAACATCTTGCTCAAGAACAAAAAAACAGTGTTTCAGGTTGGGAAGCAATACCAGGTAACATCTTGCTCAAGAACAAAAAAACAGTGTTTCAGGTTGGGAAGCAATACCAGGTAACATCTTGCTCAAGAACAAAAAACAGTTTCAGTACAGGAAGCAATACCAGGTAACATCTTGCTCAAGAACAAAAAAACAGTGTTTCAGGTTGGGAAGCAATACCAGGTAACATCTTGCTCAAGAACAAAAAAACAGTGTTTCAGGTTGGGAAGCAATACCAGGTAACATCTTGCTCAAGAACAAAAAAAACAGTTTCAGGTCGGGAAGCAATACCAGGTAACATCTTGCTCAAGAACAAAAAACAGTTTCAGGACAGGAAGCGATACCAGGTAACATCTTGCTCAAGAACGAAAAAACAGTGTTTCAGGTTGGGAAGCAATTTCAGTTAAACATCTTGCTCAAGAACAAAAAAGTGTTTCAGGTTGGAAGCAATTTCAAGTAAACATCTTGCTCAAAAACAAAAAACAGTTTCAGGACAGGAAGCAATACCAGGTAACATCTTGCTCAAGAACAAAAAACAGTTTCAGGACAGGAAGCAATACCAGGTAACATCTTGCTCAAGAACAAAAAACAGTTTCAGGACAGGAAGCAATACCAGGTAACATCTTGCTCAAGAACAAAAAACAGTTTCAGGTTGGGAAGCAATACCAGGTAACATCTTGCTCAAGAACAAAAAACAGTTTCAGGTTGGGAAGCAATACCAGGTAACATCTTGCTCAAGAACAAAAAACAGTTTCAGGTTGGGAAGCAATACCAGGTAACATCTTGCTCAAGAACAAAAAACAGTTTCAGGACAGGAAGCAATACCAGGTAACATCTTGCTCAAGAACAAAAAAACAGTGTTTCAGGTTGGGAACAATACCAGGTAACATCTTGCTCAAGAACAAAAAACAGTTTCAGGACAGGAAGCAATACCAGGTAACATCTTGCTCAAAAACAAAAAAAACAGTGTTTCAGCTTGGGAAGCAATACCAGGTAACATCTTGCTCAAGAACAAAAAACAGTTTCAGGACAGGAAGCAATACCAGGTAACATCTTGCTCAAGAACAAAAAACAGTTTCAGGACAGGAAGCAATACCAGGTAACATCTTACTCAAGAACAAAAAACAGTTTCAGGACAGGAAGCAATACCAGGTAACATCTTGCTCAAGAACCAAAAACAGTTTCAGGACAGGAAGCAATACCAGGTAACATCTTGCTCAAAAACAAAAAACAGTTTCAGGTCGGGAAGCAATACCAGGTAAACAACTTGCTCAAGAACATTAACAGAGTTGTCCTCCATCAGCATGAAACAAATAAAAACAATGCATTTTTTAAATTTAATTTATTAACATAATTTCAAACTTAATATTCAATTGTTATCCAGATAATTAATAAGTATAACCTTTCTTTTCGGTTTTGGAACACCAGATCTAAAGATATTTGGCTTACAGTGATTGTTCTTTGTTGGTTTATAATTTGAAGATCAAACAAGCTAGCTAAAGATTGTATAATCATAATATACTCTTACCGAGTTGCTTATTGTCTTATGCTACTTATGATTACATTTCTGTATGAATAATATGAAACCTAAATAATAAACTGGTAACAGGTTAGAGAAAACAACAATCCATGCAGTCCATGCAGTCTAGAACTTGTTTTTATAACAACTAACTTGTATCATCTGAAGTCCAGAATCAACTTTAATCTACTGTGTCAATATCAATCAATTGTCGTCGTCAATCAATAGATGTAATTGAAAGTCATTTTCTACTGACTTTAATTTATAATCAAACATCAACACATAACTTGTTACATTCCTGCAATGTAAAATTATTTATATTGTACATCATTTTTTTAATTAACACCATAGCAACACCTTGTATTGGTTATATCACGGCGGTCAGTCCACCTACTCACTGTACCTGGAAAGGCTAAATCTCTGGATTTAACTGTTTACCAACTACTAGGCAAATACTTTCCCCAGTGACTGACTACTGCCCTACATGATTTAGAATCATGATTTAGAAATTATTTCATGCCCAAGCACCATGAAAGTATGCCCTGCACTGGAGTCGAACCTACAACCCCTTGATTAATAGACCTGTGCCCTATGACCTGAGCTAGCAGGATGGGTTAAAGTAGATTATAGGCAAGAAATGTAATGTGGAAACGACATTATAGCTGGATTTAAAAAACTTTAACACAAACATTACAAAGGAAAATAATCCGTAATTAAGGCAGTTAGAGTTGTGGTTACTTTCTAATTCTGTTCATCACATGGTATGTTATCATTGTATGAAGTTTCTTAAAGATCTGACAATAAATGGCAGAAATAAATGGTAACGTAAAAGTTTAACGCATTGTTAGCTACACCGGACGCCCACCAGACCGCCCACCTCCTCGTGTTTCGCCAAACTATTAGCCGGATTTTTCAACAAAAAGTAATAACATCATCAGTCTGTGAAATTGTTATTTATCTTGTTCATCAGGACGCCTAGTTTTTTACATATCATCAAATAAATACCTTGCTTCAAAGCAATGTAAATATTATTTCCTATTTTTACAAAGAAATAAATTGTAGCAAAAATGTATTTGAATAAATTATGCTTGTATATTATATTTACGGCTGTCATTATATACCCGTATACCAGTATATTGCAATATGCAGCTGCAGCAATACGTACCGCAGTACGAGTTCAACATACCAGTATTTAGCTTTTTTTACTTCATTGGAAACTTAGTCCCCTCAATAAATAAAAGTAGTAAAACATCAGTTTTACATGGTGCATTTAATTAAATTCAATGAATTGAACCGAATGGGTGCTGCTGGATTGGTTGAACAGAACTTGTGCAAAATTTGTTCTAGAATAGAAGGGGGTGCTCTTGTCAGTCTGCAATTTTTTTCGCGTTATGACGTCACTGGTCTTTTTACACCACTACTTTTGTCAGCACTATAAGAACATGTCGGGGACAGTGTTCCTGGTTATGCGATCATTTTATTCTTAATTGGAAACATGACACACAATAAATCAAACACTTCCGAGTAACACAGGTGCTTGGGTTTTACAAACTGGAAAACTAAAATAACAATTTATCAAACAAAAGTGCACGCTGAAAAAATAAAATAACAATTTATCAAATAAACATGCACACTGGAAAACTAAAATAAAAATTTATAAAACAATCATGCACACTGGAACACTAAAATAAGAAAAAAAAACAAAAGTGCACACTGGAACACTAAAATAAGAAAAAAAAACAAAAGTGCACACTGGAACACTAAAATAAGAAAATAAAACAAATGTGCACACTGGAGCACTAAATTAAGAAAATAAAACAAATGTGCACACTGGAGCACTGAAATAAGAAAATTAAACAAAATTGCACACTGGAGCACTAAATTAAAAAAATAAAACAAATGTGCACACTGGAGCACTAAAAAAAGAAAATAAAACAAAAGTGCACACTGGAGCACTAAAATAAGAAAATAAAACCAATGTGCACACTGGAGCACTAAATTAAAAAAATAAAACAAATGTGCACACGGGAGCACTAAAAAAAGAAAACAAAACAAATGTGCACACTGGAGCACTAAAATAAAAACAAATGTGCACTCTGGAGCACAAAATTACCAATGTAAAATAAACGCATTTTTATAACAATATAAAACTAACATGCACACCAGTGCACTAAACTTTCTAGCTAAAGGTCTTCAGTGAACCTGTGTGTATACTGTTATAGAATGGGTATGTTTAATGCCTTATCTGATGAAAATCAAAATGTTAAAAAAGCAGCTTATAAAGTTTTGGAAGCCAGAACTATAAACTTACAATATAAAACAAACGTGCGCACTGGAGATCTAAAATAACAATATAAAAGAAGCATGCACACTCAAGCACTTAAATAACAAAATAAATCAAATGTGCACACTGGAGCACTTAAATAACCATAAAAAGTATTATGAGACAACTAATCTTTACATTGATTCAAGAAATGATCAATATAAAATATCCTACCATCAGTTTTGTTCAGTGTACCATCAATATTATCATTGTTAACATTTACTGATAAAACCTGAAATATAATTATAATATAACTGTAGGAACAATCTGTTGACACAAGAAAATTGTTAAAATGACAAAGCATCCAAGCAAACTCAACAAAACTTTAAATATATTAATGTATATTGGTCCTAGGAAATCTGTTCAATAAGGGGAGAGAGACTACTGGAAGTTACAGAAATGATCATGAAAATTAAGTTTGATAGTATGTAGACCTACATGGTTGTCTGTGTATAATATACATGTTACTTTGAAATGGAAAAGTAATTCTTTCCTATATAACAATCTCAGTAAACACTGATATCTCATAGGATATCCTGACATAGCACAGGGGGTTTGTTAAAACTGGTAATTAAAGGGACATAACTTACTATTAGATATTATATATAAAACATGATTTATGTTTTTGCTTTTGGTCTTAAAACTTTCAACCAAGAAAAATGCATTGACAATCATAATCAGTCACAATTGGTGACACAAGTTTAAGATTAGTCTTGGAATATTCTAAGCGCTAGGATGAAGCAAAGCTGTGTTAGTCCAAAGAACTGTAGTTGTCCCTTCAAATGATTAAAAAAAGGAAGACGGTATGAAGCAGAGCTATAGTACAGTGTTTTACTTGTTTGTGCCAACACGTTAGATCAGTCGGTAGCATGCACATCTACTGATTGAAGGGTCATAAGTTCAATTCCTGGATGGGGCATACTTTCCTAGAGCTTTGTAATGAAATCATTTCTACAGCAGATGTCAGTCAATAACCTATGTGCATGGTTACTGCAGAAGTTGCAAGTTTGATCCCTGCATCAATTACTTACCTATTCTCCTCCCATCACAGATGTATATTTAATTACTGCATACAATGAACATAAAACAAAGAAATACACATACCTGTATTGTATTAGAATACATGATGAAACCAGATGATATGTTAGTTTTGACAGCATTATTTATCGTAGAATAGTTGCCAGGATCACTTGTAGACATCTTGTCGCTGTAGAGTTAGTTCTGTTATATATTGTAGATCCTAAACAAAATACAAACATTTGTAAGAGTTAAAGTCATATGAGCTTCAGAATGTCGACAAACTTATTTTACATCAAACTCTTGCAGCAGCTAAACTAGGAAAGATTTAAAATAATTGTTACATTCCTTCGTCAAAAAATAAGACCTCATTAGTCTGTATAATAGTTTACTCTTAATCCTCTGTATACTTTTTGCACATGATTACTAATAAATTAAAGTTTGACAGAGAATTTGGAGCTATATCACACTCACAGGATTAATTAAGATTTTTCAAGGAAAGTAAGTGTTCTTACACAGTAATAGCACCAACAAATATTGAACTGCAGTCACAGTTTTTTAGTTTGGCGTGATATAACCTTTTTGATACACCGGTAAACCTGGAACAGTTTTTAGTTTGTTTTGTTAAAAAAATGCATTTTTACCAAAATACAATTTTCTTTTTTGACATGTAGAGTTGTAGACATCATTTTTCCAGACTTTTTGTAAAAAGGTGACAAAATTGAGTCACAGTAACAAAAAAATACAACACAAACCTTGCATATAGTATAAGTTAGAATGTCCAGTAGATGTGATATTGAAATCTATCGGTAAAGACAAACCTAAGCCTTGTGATACATCACAATGTTTATTGAAATACTTCAGGTAAATACTTAAATACCATAGATTGTCTTCTCTCTTTAAAATCAACTGTAAAAATGAATAAATTATGATAATTATTAACAGTGAAATATGTCAACTCTAACAGATACAAGTACTTGTCAAACTTGTTACAAGTAATTAATAAGTAACAAACTTATACGACTTTTACATTACTCATTTCATACATAATTTGAAATAATATTAGTCTAATATCAATATGAAGACTTGAAAATGACAATACTTTACAAAACCATTGACTTAATAATATTAAAATAAACACAAATAACAGTAAATGCTTATCTAGTTTACATTTTTATTTATTTACATTATCAACAGTTTAACATAAAAGTGGTAGAAAAGCATCATGCACTCACTCCGCTCCACTATTTCTAAAAAGAAGATTTATTTTAAACCTAATGCAAGTGCATAAAATATATTTTCTTGCTTAACTTTTTGGGTAAATAAATTAAGCTAGTAGAATATGGATTTTTAACTCAGGTAAAATTGTACAACTCAGCCTGTAGATTGGACATGAACACATTTTTCTGTTTTATTTAGAGCTCTAAGTTACTAGTAATCATTATTAAGTTTAAATTAAAAGAAACTTACGATTGAATATGACATGTGCTGTAACTAATTCAAAGTTAGTTCACAAGACACAATTTCTACATACATGTAATTATGCAAATTGCATTTTTTTAAAATCAATTTTGTTTCTCAGAGCATTCTTGAACAAATAATAAAATCACGAGTTCGATTCCCGGGCTGGGCATACTTTCGTGGAACTTGGTGAGGAAATTATGTCTACAGCCATTCTCCCTCCTATCAATGATTCTTAATTATGTAGGACAGTTGTCAGTCACTGACAAAAGTATGCGCTTAGTAATTGGTTAACAGCTAAATCCAGAGATTTAGCCTTTCCAGGAGGAGTGAGTAGGTTGACTGACCGCTGTTATATGACCTATACAATGTGTTGCTACCGCGTTAAATCCAACAAAAACCAAATAAACTTTGACAAATATGACAGCTTACAAGTATTTCAAAACTTCTATAAATTTTGACATTTTTAGGAAAAAACAGCTACCCTGCCTTCAAAAGTTTCACTTTACCTTTGATAAATACATGATAATGAATGTCTCTGATGTTTTTACTTCAGTGATGTATGGTTTCACAAACAGAACAGTAAACATATCACAATACTTTACATAGTTGATAGTTTTATCATGCAGTATTTAGTACAAGTCACTTTAACTTCTTCTTTCTTTTGTAGGTTTCTCTCCTCAGTACAATTACTGCTACAACTGTAAACAAGATAAAACAAAAACTTTATATATATTTATTATATCATTTGTAAACTATTAAATGTAACTTCCTGGTAATCATTTTTAATTTGTCATCATTATGTTGCTTTATATTGCATCAACAACACATGTAATTTTATAACCAATGAAATGTGTACAATGTAAAATCAAACAAGAGTGTCAGGATGGCTGTATATCATTTACCTGATTATTATTATTGCTTATTACAAGGACATTCAAACCCAATACTGAACTAAACAAGCAAAATTATTCATTTACATCAGGTTTCATGGTAGATGCTTCAAAATTGTCCAAATTAGGCAATGATACACAATAAACATCCAACATCTAGTTCTCCTTGTATCTGAGAAAATTGTCCAAATTAGGCAATGATATACAATAAACATCCAACATCTAGTTCTCCTTGTATCTGAGAAAATTTGTTTTGCTAAGCAGAACTACATTACATGCAGAACAAATAGAACCCAGGACACTCATGATCAATTTTGATCTAAGGTCATGCTTTTGAGAATCTTGGTAGAGGTTTTCTAGGTAATACTTTATAATGAATATCTAAGCCAAAGTTATAATAGTGTCTTAGATTTTTTGTTGTTTCCTATAATAGCATCAGGAAAACAAGAAATGTAATGTGGAAACCACATTAAAGCGGATTAAAAAACTTTAATGCAAAAATTACAATGGGAAATAATCCATAATTAAGCTAGGTAGAGTTGTGGTTACTTTCTAATTCTGTTTATCACATGGTATGTTATAGTTGTATGAAGTTTCATAAAGATCTGACAATAAATGGCAGAAATATATGCTAAATTAAAAACTTTAAAACACAATTGTGAACGACCCCAGACATCTGCCCGACTACCCACCAGCCTGTCCATGTTTTGCCAAACTATTAGCTGAATTTTTTCGTTGAAAAATCTGGCTAATAAAGTGACCAAGGGCAGAGTCAATTTAAAACACACCAAATATCTAACCTCCAGCTTCACTAGTTTATGTGAGGAAGATAGTTTAAGTTTTTATCCTTAGGTTACCATGGCAAGCTGAGTTCTACATAGAATAAAAATCTCTGATACACTTGTTAGATCTAAATAGCTGTCTGGCCAGCTCAGTTGGCTGCACGCTAGTCTACTGATCGAGGGTTTCAATTCCTGGATGGGCTATACTTAAGTCTTTTGTGGAGTTTGATCATGAAATATTTCTACGGACAATCTTCCTCTTACCACTGATTGTAAATAATGCAGGGCAGTTGTCAGTAACTGGTTAACAGCTAAATCCAGAGATTTCCAGGGAAGGGCGAGTGAGGTTGACTGACCACCATGATATGACCTTTACAATGTGTTGCTATAGCGTAAAACCCAACAAAAATAAATTACCAAGAACATTCTTGTCAAGTTTCATCACCATTGATAGGGTTATTATAGAGAAGATGTCATTTGTATAAATTATTGATGGATAGATAGATAGACAGACAGACATCAGCCCTGCATTCAGTTACCGCGAACGTTACAAAACGTTACGATACATTCGGAACTCCTCGGCCATTCCTTGCGATTAATCTCGGACATATTTAGACGCTATTTTTAAACTACCGGTGTTGAAGTAAACAAATATATGATCATTTAGCCATTGAGTGATGTTTCGTTTATAGTCCGTAAATTTTGAAACATCACTCATGGCCTTGACGATCGCATATTTGTGTATTAGATTAAATTATTTGCAGCAAATGGCTGTGGAGTTCCGAATGTATCGTTATGTAACGTTCTGTAATGTTTAATGTAATTGAACACGCTACAGGCACCAACAAGATCTCACGTGAATAAATAAAATCTCAGGTCAACGGGAACAAACTATATAAAAGATTTAAAAACCTGATCTCTATAACAATTTCTTCTAGTTTTAGCTTCATTTTCTTATTAGTGTACAAATCTGGTTTCAACATTATAAGAGTCTTCATGATCACATGTACCTGTTTTAATGAAAAACAAACATTTCTTTAATGAAATCAGTATTCATATTTAATACGATCAAATAAAGAAATGGACCAACAGTTGCAGAGATAATAATCCTAGGTAATATTTTCAATGAGAGATTTTCTCCCATTTACAAGCAAATGATGAGATTTTCACCTATTTGCTGAAATTTTTTATTCATGGTATCAAAATCTAATATTATATCTCACATCAAATCTATAAAAACATTTTAACCCTCAGACTAATATTGTCCCTAATATAGTGTATGGGATTCTCGGACCTGCAAGTCGAGGAGATTGGATTTAAACACACCAAGAGGGTGGTGGGTGTGGGAGAGGGGGGCCACCTCTTCCTCAAAGGGAGGTATGAGTGACACTCATCTGCAAATTTTTTAGGCGTAGCTGTCTAAGCTCAGTGACTTTTGGAATACCCAAATCTATTTAAAAAAATCTCATTCTTTAAGACAAAGCTAAGCTAAGTTTTCTATGGCACCATAGGTGAAAGCACCCCTAATATTGGTTAAAAATAGCAAAAATGGCCACAAGAACTGAAAAGAGTATTTCTCTGTGTTCTTCAGGTTTTGGAAATTAAAAGTCATGGGTGGTGTTTTCATAATCGTAATGAATGACGTAATGAAGTAATGCACCAGAGAAAATATTCTATTGAAATGTTGGATATTTGATTGTTGAATACTATGTGTCAGGTTAAAATAAATATTTGTTCACATTCTGCAAGATTTTTATGACTAGCCTTTACGTACGAAATGTTATTTTCTGCAAAAGTTGATCAGCTCTTGAATATGTTAGTGTCTAATAAGGCATAAATTCTTTCATTTCATGGGGGGCAGGAATGGATGTTAAGGCAACAATTGAAGTAAACCGGCCATATTTGTAATTTACTCATTTTTAGTAAATAATCTTCTGAATTGTTTACTTACATCTAGCCTTAAAGCTAGCGCCTTTTTAAGTATTTACACTCATTTAGGACTGAGTCGCGCCCCAAGGCCACAACAAATTGAACATATGTTCTATGGATTCGCTCGCACCTTAATTTTGACGGTTTTTACAAAAAAAGTATTTTTATTTCCTCGCTCGCTCAGAAAAATTTGGTCAAACCGCTATATAAAGCAAGTGAATAAAGACTTTTTTAATTTTTTTCCTTCGCTCACTCATCGCCCCATTTTTTTTTTCCAGAAAAATCCATAGAACATATGATCAACTTGTTGTGGCCCAATCGGTTAAATTCATGCAACTTCAGGTTAGATGGAAAAGCTGACGTTTCGCTACTTTTATTTCGCAAAGCATGCCATGGAAAACACCAAGGTCTTTTTTCAAAAAGGACACATAATGCAGGGCCGTCGCCGGCTTTTGAAAAGTGGTCCGGCCATTGATCGTGAAGGGGGAGAGTGCGAGAGGGGTGCTCCCCTCTCTTAAGGGGGGTCCGGGGGACCTCCCCCGAAAAAAATGAAATTCTTCTGCCCCTAGATGGGATTTTATTGCATCTGGAGACGATTATTTTTCATTTTGAATGTCAGCAATTTAGGAAAAATACAACTATTTCGACCCCTCAGTGAGTCTCACCAGGCGGTGGCACCAGACCTACACGACGACTGAAAACTTCTTTTAACTGGATTTTTCTGACCAAATGTACGCTGAGGAAATTTAAAAGTCTTAAGCTGATTTGGTAACAGAGGTATATCCTTGATTATGACAACGTAAAATTTCAAAATTAAGAATGGGCAGTTCTGGCCTTTCCAGCATATTTATTCTTACAGTGTCTGTCGAAATATTGTTTGATAATATACACATAAAGCAAACAACCAAACTACTGTTTTCCAAAATATATATACATTCTTAACATGTATACCGCTCTGTTATTCTTTAATTTGATTTGTTTGTAGTTACTCTTAATTAGTACATACATTGTATTATCAAAAAATATTCACTTGAGCCGAATTTCAATTTATTACGCCAAGAAAAAAAACGCCATTGTTAAATATATCTAAGAGTTTATTTATTTAAGTCTCATCTATGTACAGCATGTATATAAAACATATATATATTATACAATATAAAAAACAACAACATGTACATAGCCACTCTTAGTAGAGTTATAAAAGACTATAAGCATTTTACATATTAACTAAAACTATCACACATTCATACAATAAAGTTATTTTCAACAAACATATTATACACACTTCAAAAATAAAAAGCAGCTAATCAATGCTATTCGCAAGTTAAATATATATTTAAGAAAAGACTTAAAACTTGACAATAATTAATTTGGTGCACTAACGCGCATGATAAAAAATTGGTTTAGAAAATCGATCATCATCTCTGATCAGATCAGAGATGATTTGAACAGCATTGATTACCTACATATATTGTAAACGATTCATAGTACAGTTAAAACAAATATTACATAAAGAGATATCAAAGAATATGAAACAACATCTGATTAAAGGAACTAAATTTTATTTATTTAAAAGACACTGCCTTTTATTTAAAATATTGAAACAGGTTTTGGCACAAATTCTTATAATAGACTTATTAGAAAAAATCAACTTAAATTTTTCTGAATCAGGTAAAGCTAAAAAGGACAAATTAAGAGGGATTGCTTTATCAAACAGTGGGGCTCTTAGGTCATTATAGACATGACATTTAAATAAAACGAGATTCTGTCTCAACTGAATCACAGAAGGGACATTTTCTGTCATCAAAGGGAATATTTTCAAATCTACCTGTTTCTATTCGTATAGGGGCGACACCACATCTAAATTTACTTAATGCTGATCTGTGTTGAGGTGGTAAAATCATTGTACAATAGTTTTCAACTTTGAAATGTGTTTTAAAAGAACAATATGTACGTAGCTTTTTTCGACCTCTACCACTTATACCAGTGTGCCTATTAATACTATTTTCCCATTCATTAATAAAATTACTAAGAACAAAATTCGATACATGAGAAACTAAAAACTTCTTACAGATTGAAATATGAAATGAAAAATCATTCAAATTACTTAATTGAAATTGTTGCTTTACAACGAAAAACCAATTTTTACAGGTACGAATATTCTCGGCACAACCTGCTGCCCACAGAGCTACTCTCTTATTTAACCGTAAGTTTGAAGTATTGCAAACACGAGCACAAAATATATATTAACGTTTGGTGCATCAGGGAATTAGATCTGTTATCTATGTCTCTGGGTGCATTAAAGAAGCGGGTAGATAATCTTAGGTAATTATCGTCTTTTAGACAGAAGTGTGACCGAATTTATAATCATGCCCTCGAGCGTTGCATATTAGATCGGCATGCAGTTGATATCGATATTTGATTTCGCATGTCAAAAAAATTAATCCTGTTAAACAGATTAGACATGTTCAACAATTAAAGGCGAAAACTGAAAAAAAAAAATTTGCGTGAAACATGACCGGCCAAAAAAGTGGTCCGGCCATGGCCGGACCGGCCGGACCGTTGCCGACGCCCTTGTAATAAACAAATGCAGGCTTGTTGATTAATATATAATTTAGTTACTATGGTTATTGAATTGGTAACAGTCTAAAATATACAGTCAACGATATGCGTAATAAAGACAGTACATACACTAACAAAATCAATGACAATATTTTGAATGCTTGGTAAGACCAGATCAGGGTACCTTGAGATCAGATGAATGATTTAATGGTCAAAACAATCCAAATATCTAGTTAATATCCCTTTTATAGTGCAGGTTTTGTAGCAGTATAGCTGGTTGTCCAACTTGGCAATTTTTTTTAAGAAGATGTGTAGCCATGGATAGGGGGGGGCTTAGCCCCCAACAGCCCCCAGGTGAATCCAGGTCTGTCAAAAGTGGTCATGTAATTTACAAAAACCCGAATTGACCAATTGCCAGTAATTTTGTACATTACTTCTGTAATGAATTGCGTTTTACGTCCGACAAAAAACTTCATTTCGCCCCACTTTGTCATATTCCATGATTCCATGTTTTCTGAGTTTGCTAATTGGTATCGCTAATTGGCTACAAAAAAGCTAATAAATCTCTTACAAAGAGTACATATTAAACCCAACAAAGACATAAAGAAGTTCACTACCTTTGTCAAACACATAGAAAATACTAAAATCCATGAAATCACAATTTTTCCAAGTTTTGCAAACTTGCAGACGAAAGTTGTCAGCTGTGTCAGTGTGTGTGTAATTCGCCGGGGGAAAATAGTTCAGAGATTGTTTGGTGAAAAAGCGTTATTCTACAATATTATTTCAAATATATGTCGCCAGTGTCTAAGTTTAATTAAATATTAATATAAACCACTAAAGATTGTCAAAATATTAACTATTTTCAAATTTGCCTGAATTTATATCATTTTCATGCGCAAAAAGTAGTCCACACTCTCGGTTAACAGTTAAGGGGAAATAACTGCAATATAAGTCATAATTTCTTGGGCACAATTATTTCCCTTGCTAACAGAAAACTAAACCAATGTTACTAAGGTTTAAAATTGTTATTTTTTGTGTGAAAACATGAGAGACTCTTAGATTTTTCACAAAAATTACTGAAAATAATAAATTTTCATGTAAAATATTTGAATGGAAGGTGTTGATTTTTACACAGTGTGATAATACAATGATTTTCATAATATTTATAGGTTAAGGATCCTCAATGGAATAGATTAGACTGTTTTTTGCTGTAAAATTGACAATTCTAATTTTTTCTGTCAATTTGAGCACGCCATCAGGTCTGTACCTTACAGTAAACTAAAATGCATGTTTCTAAAATATTGTTTAGTAAATTGTTTTACTAAAGTACCAGTATCTCTATAGTTTTAATCAACCAACAAGCATCAGTATAAAACTGAACATAATGTTCTACCTGGAAATAGGAAAGAATTCAGTCATGTGACCCATACTGATTCCACCAAATATCTGCTGAGAATTCACTCTCTGACTCAAACAGAACAGTTCATTTTGAAAGCAGAAAAAGTACCAATTCCAGACATGTTTAAATTTTTCCAGGCAGAATTTTGATTCTTGCTTGGAAATGGATGAATTTTGAACCTTATAATTAATTGTTGTGGAGTTTTTTGGGCAGAATTTCAGCATTGGCACAGAATTGGAAAGAAATTGGCTGAAATATGTAAATGAATGGATTTTTTCTATGCAGAAATGAGACAGAATTTGGGATATAGTTTTGTAAATAAGCCAATCTTTTGCCACAGAATCCTTTTATACTGTTACATACATTATAACCTCTCATTTTATTACCAGCTGGGCCATCATTCAAAAACCTTTAGTTGTTTGAAATGTTGGTTGCAATAGGTGATTGGTTAATATCAATTATGGGCCTAGGTCACTACATTGTGAGAAAATTAACTACTTTTTCCAAAAAAGTAATCTATCTAAACCCCTAGCGAGTAGTCTGTTACGTAGGGAATCTACTAAAAATAGAAGCTGAGAATTTGGCACGCTGTGAAATGTGGAATGTTAAGTAAACTGCACAAATATTTGGTTCAGAAAATATTGCTAAGTTATATGTCTCATTAACAAAACTAGACTGTTGAGAAAACCATACAGTGTTGTCAGTCCTGGCACAGTGCCGTATTCTCAGGTTCTACTGTCAGTGTTGTCAGTCCTGGCACAGTGCCGTATTCTCAGGTTCTACTGTCAGTGTTGTCAGTTCTGGCACAGTGCCGTATTCTCAGGTTCTACTGCCAGTGTTGTCAGTCCTGGCACAGTGCCTTATTCTCAGGTTCTACTGCCAGTGTTGTCAGTCCTGGCACAGTGCCGTATTCTCAGGTTCTACTGTCAGTGTTGTCAGTTCTGGCACAGTACCGTATTCTCAGGTTCTACTGTCAGTGTTGTCAGTCCTGGCACAGTGCCATATTCTCAGGTTCTACTGTCAGTGTTGTCAGTCCTGGCACAGTGCCGTATTCTCAGGTTCTACTGTCAGTGTTGTCAGTCCTGGCACAGTGCCGTATTCTCAGGTTCTACTGTCAGTGTAGTCAGTCCTGGCACAGTGCCGTATTTTCAGGTTCTACAGTCAGTGTTGTCAGTCCTGGCACTGTGCCGTATTCTCAGGTTCTACTGTTAGTGTTGTCAGTCCTGGCACAGTGCCGTATTCTCAGGTTCTACAGTTAGTGTTGTCAGTCCTGGCACAGTGAGGTATTCTCAGGTTCTACTGCCAGTGTTGTCAGTCCTAGCACAGTGCCGTATTCTCAGGTTCTACAGTCAGTGTTGTCAGTTCTGGCACAGTGCCGTATTCTCAGGTTCTACAGTCAGTGTTGTCAGTCCTGGCACAGTGCCGTATTCTCAGGTTCTACAGTCAGTGTTGTCAGTTCTGGCACAGTGCCGTATTCTCAGGTTCTACAGTCAGAGTTGTCAGTCCTGGCACAGTGCCGTATTCTCAGGTTCTACAGTCAGTGTTGTCAGTCCTGGCACAGTGAGGTATTCTCAGGTTCTACTGTCAGTGTTGTCAGTTCTGGCACAGTACCGTATTCTCAGGTTCTACAGTCAGAGTTGTCAGTCCTGGCACAGTGCCGTATTCTCAGGTTCTACAGTCAGTGTTGTCAGTTCTGGCACAGTGCCGTATTCTCAGGTTCTACAGTCAGTGTTGTCAGTCCTGGCACAGTGCCGTATTCTCAGGTTCTACTATACTTATATACAGTATGTAATACATATTATCATATTATTGTACCTCAAGTGAATTGTTTACTAAATAGCCTAATGTAATGTCACTTGGTGACAATCGATAATGTTGCCCTCTGGACATCACCAATCGGCCTGCTTGACATCACCTATTGGCCCGATTAAAGCAATGGGAGACTACTGCATTGGAGTTTGCTAATACCCAGACCCCAGTTTTTAGCCATTCATTTTGAGTCACCTCCTTTGCACTGACGCTTGCTGTTTACAAACAACAAACTTAACAGTGTAAAAAATGTCTCAAAAATCAGAAGCAAATAAAACAAATAAAATCAAATGGTTTGTGCAGAACAAAATGTTCTTTCTCAACTAATTAAACAAATAAACATCCACCAAAGACTTTAATAACTAGTCTTATAATAGAACCATTTTTTTACCCAGATATTATAAAAAAACCTGATTATGACCTTGGAAGCTTTGAAATATTTGATATATTTTCCAATTATAACAATCAATGTTAGAAGATAAAGCTGCAAACTTTAATTAACAACCCTGGTATAATTGTAACCACACCTTCAAGTTCCTATATGAGACTAGGTATTTCAGACAAATCATGAAAACCATAACACATGATCGCTTATAAACCCTATGGAAATTTGGGAAGCATAATAAATAAAGAAAAAAAATTCAACATCATTGTCATATGTCTTTCTTTAGGCATGTTTAACATAGTTACTGCATTATTATTATGAAATTTAATTAAATAACTATTGAAGTCACTGTTACTATAACCTGACACACATTCATTAAATTTATCAATTAAATGTACAATGTTCAAATGCTCACAAAAACACCACCAATTGTTTTAATTTTAAAATCTGACGAACACGGAGGATCGCTCTTTTCAGTTTTTGTGACCAATTTTTTCTTTTTTCTGTTATTAGGGGGGGGGGTCTCCTATTTTGCCTTGAAAAAATTTGCATGTTTTCAATAGAATGAGATTTCATAAACAGACATGGGTATTCTGAAAGATAGCTACGCTGAAAAAAATGATAATATCAACAGTCTTCAAATTGAATTTTGACAAGCGCTGGTCTTATTTATCATGTTTAAATAGTAATCGATAAAAAATTCAACTTGCCCGATTTCATGAAATAAAATATTTTCAACAGACAGAATAAATTTTAAGAAGTCACAGACATCAGTTATTTGGTTAAGGGTTTAGAACTATGGGAGGTTGATCAACTTGGAGTCAACTACATGCACATTTAATATTTTTTTCAAGCAGGACTATCTTAAGACATGAACACTCAAATTGTCATTTTGTTATCTGTACTTTAGACTGTACTGGAATTAATGCTGGTGTAACACAATTTTGGTTATTTTACAACTATCGGCAAACCTATTCTAGCTTTCCTGGACCCATCTTCCCTTCTATCTCTATCTCTATCTCTCGGGTAATGTGCTGGACTCTTCTTAGAGCAATGTCGCACAATCTACAACTTGGCACAAGGCAGGCATCTTCTCTGTGTAAACTTATTAAGGGAGAAAATTGACATTGAAAGTATAATTTAACTCCCTGGATGGGATTACAACCCGTACCCCCATTGGAACACTGTATTCAGAGTCCTCGAGGGCTATCAATTGTGTCCAGACTAAGATTTTATCATTTGAATCATGCAGGCCTACACCAAACTTGTCCAAAACTTGTCCAAAGCACAGTTAAGTAACTTAAGACTGTGTAAAACACTTTTTCAAGAATTTTGTAAGGATCCTGCACCAACTAACAGAATACTGAAGCCAACTGAGACCCCTATTTATCGACAATTTACTGAAAATAGTGAAAATTAAATACATTGGGGTCTTACTTCTGAAGTGACTTTGTTAACATAAGAAAAGCAGTCCTAAAATTAAAAATAAACAATGTCAAGTAGCAACTGAAACCCATTTTCAAAATTATTTTGGATATATTGTTGTTATATATCAAATGAAAGGTCTTGTCGAGAGAAACACAGAAATGAAATAATTTTTTAAATCCGTCCACTGAAACAAAAGTTATGGCCCTTTGAAATTTTGACTTTTTTCCTTTTTTCTGCCAAAATTTTTCTGTTTGTGTCACCACGGCAACTGAGATAATTATTTCATAGAATGTCATTGAATATGTAGCTTATCATTAGATATTGATGTTAAAAGCCATAAACTAGATATATAAGGGCATTTCATACACCAAAGTTACAATAATAATTACTAAAATGTTGTAATAAAATGGTTATATTACTAACAATGTTCATGCTATTCAACATTCAAAGTATGGGAATACAGAAAGACTTTTGTGCACCATGAAACCTTACAAATCCAAACTAATGATTATTCCTTACACATTAAATTCAAGTACAAATCAAGCAAGGTAAAATTGAGGGTGAAATGTTTATTCTACCCTGAATTTCTAGCAAACACTTCTGCTAAGTGTATTAACGAGATTTGCCTCTGTCGCTTCAAATGTGCACCAATATAGGTAAACACCTATCAATGATCATCGAAACAAATATGTGTCAGTTGATTGACTGTACAACTTTTATTGGCTATAAATCAACTGTGTTGTAAAGCAAAAACACATGAATTGCAATCCGCTGGTTAAACTGGTCAGGCATTTTCAGTGTCAATAGTTTCCGCTTTGTGGTTAAACTTAAGCCTTTCTGCGAAATCGCAGAAAGGCTTAAAACAACACAAATTTATCACAAATGTAAGTAACACTTAAATAAAGAACACAAAACAACTTCAGACTATTTCTTAGTATATATTGCACTAACTTCCTTAAAGGACACAAATAGTAGCGATTGCAAACTAATAGTGTTAATTTGTTTTCACAATAATATCCCTGGCATGCATTGATGTCGACAACTTTGCAATGTGCATAGCATCATCCTTCTTGAATACTACATTAAACCAATCTGGGAAACCAGGCACCTGAAATACACATAAATATTGCCTTTAAATTTCTGGATTTCTCTGTTAAGAAATCTCGGTCTTAACAGCCTAGCCTAAATGTGGTGATATTTTTTAAGGCATGTAACAATAACACAATATAATAACCTTTCATTAGGTCTTTCGCTAAAATTGTACAATACTGTAACCATACAAAATGTATTGTATGAGCTACAGCTTGTGAATATGTATGCTGAAGAGCAGTAGACTAGCTGCTTTAGCATTATTAATGATATCGATATGAGCTTAGCACCATATGTTAAATAGCTAATAACTTTATACCTAAGTTTAAAATAGTGGTTGGCAAAATTCAATGTAATTGCTAATATAATAATGATAGGGATTATAGCAGATAAAGACATTTAGATTTAATTTTTATGCTGATGTTAAATGTTGAACAAACATATATTATTCGATAAGGTTTTAGCTTAATTAAGTATACTATGTTCATTCTGTCAAGATTGGCTTGAGCCTTAAAACACTATGCCAATATGGTCGAGAAAAAACACAACTGACAACCACAAACTGATAAGTTGAAAGAACACATCGATAGTGAAGACTTGTTAAATTCAAACAAAGTGAATGCTTCATTTTGCTGGTATGTACAATAATAATCAGACAGTTCCTCATCATGTCGTCAAAGCTAAAATTCTATTAGTAGATCTTTTACATTAGCAATTGAAAGAATGTAAAGTTTCCATACCATTAGACCCACAACAATACAGTGAAGAACATTTTTTACTTATGCATACCTATAAAAGTAGTTTAATGAAATATTAACTCAGAATCTTAAACATTATCCAAATTGGCAACATGCTATATTTTTGTGTTTAAGTAAAACTAAAATTACATTAAGGCCTGTAGTTCAACAGAGCTTATGTTATTTGTTATATATATGCAACTTATAAATAAATATCTAACTTGTAGATACATGGTATGAACAGTCCCATTAATAGTAAACTACAAATATTTTTACTACATCAATGTAAGATTATCATAATTTTACCAGAGACATAGATAACATGTATCTAATTCCCTGATTTTACTAACAATCACAAGCTAAAAATTATTGCCAATCCAATTTAATTATTTATTATTTTTAGTCATGAATATTTGTTGAATTAAAAATATATATGAAATAATAATATATAAATAGAAAAAATGATCAAAATGTCACAAAAATAAAGAAATAGCGAGATATCTTAAAAAATGAGCAAAAAGTCGTATTTCTTTACATAAAGTGTATGTAATTTCGGATAATTCGGATACACTTCCGGTTCACAACGTAAACCTACGTAAGTTCAAAATGTATCTCAAAATCGTTGAGCGCTGCAGAGCGCACGTACGTCAATAGGTTTACTTTGAAGAAAAATGTTTATTCTTCGTAAATTCGGTGAAAACAGACTCACGGACGCAACCGCCGCTCGTAAAATGTAATTTTTCCCCACCCTTCTTCTTATTTGCAAGTACAAAATTTTAATTCTGTCGTTGAATATTAAAGTTTTGGTGCCGTTATATGCGCAATGAAAGCGTTTGCTAAAATTACGTAGTCGCCACCTTCCCATTATATGTCATAGGTCACATGATAGCGTCATTGTCAACCATGTGATAGACAAAAATGGCGGACGACATGCATAATCGCGGAAGTAGGTCAGTGAAACAAATGACGATTGCAAAGTCAAAATTACAGATATTAATATCAAATTTTCAGATAAGTTAGATAATTTATTTAACATCAAGTATGAATAAAAATGCAATGTTCAACTCACCTTGAAATATGAATAAATCGCCGATGTTTCATCTTCGTCAACACGTTGAATCAGAAGGCGCGGTTAAAAGTCCGTAACCCGTTTCGGTCGCTATGTCAAGTCAATCATTGACATTGTTGGGAGAACGCTAATTGGCAACAAACAAGTTAACTAAAGTCTTAAAAAAAGAAGAGTTGTGAAATAAAACTCAGAAAATGAAGTAAAATGGTAGCTTACCCTTTCTAACACACAAATAATCCAAAATTAAGGGAAATCAGAATATTTACAAGTTCAGCACAATTGCAGACGAATTTATGTTTTCGTGAAAATGTGTTATTAGGTCGGAAAAATAGTTCCTAGATTTTTAATGCACAAGCTTTATTTTGAAATATTATTTCAGATTTCTGGTGACAGAAGTCTTAGTTTAATAATAACTAAAACATTATTTAACAATAAACCGTCACAAAACAACTATGAGTAAAGTTAACTTATGAGCAACATTTTCTTACGCAATCGGAAAAATAGTCCGAACATACGGTTAATGGTCAAAGGGAAACAACTGCTATAGATTATAGTCGTTTAGTCGTAGTGCAGAATAGCCTCCCTTGTTTATATATAAAAGACTATAGGCCCGACGGTTAAATAGTATAAAACATGTTCGTTTTATGTTTGAAATCATGGAATATCCATTTATAAACCGAGCAAAATTACTTCATGAAACACTAAACTTGTAAATTATATTAAATTCGAAATCTTTTATTTATCTTACACATAATTATTTTCTTTTTAAAATTGTATAACTTCAAATTTATCCTTCTTAATCACAATGTTGGTAAAAGAAAGATGAGTTATAATTTATTTTTGTTAAATAATTCTGCAGGGACGAGTTCGTTGATGAAATTACATTGAGCCAGTTCTATGAATGGACTGCTCCTGCACGCAGGCCCCTACAGGTCTTGCATGAAGTTTTCTTTTTTAATTTCCGTATACAGCCAAAGTTTACATAAATTCACAGTTTTGGTGTGTGTCATTGTAGCTATGTAATGGAAGTTCCATTAACTTTCTAAGTTAATAATAAGTTTTATTATTACATGTACGGTATAATTATAGTTTAAAAATTGCTGCTTTTATACAATACGTTGACTTTGATGATGAAGATTATTGTTAATAGGATTCAAAAAATATAAATTTTAATACACTTTTACAAATTATGATCGAATATAAGGTTTTAACAAAATGTAAAAGTAAATTCACAAAGGCCCACGCTTCCATTTAACGCTAATTTGATAAAATGGCCGTTTTTGCACCGCATATTTAATAATTTGTCCGTTGACTACACAAATATTCGCTTTTGGCCACTTACATATAAGACAAAAAACATTATTTTTTTCATTTGAAAGAGACAAATTTTAACCAATATCTGTAGGAAAAAAATATTTCAGTGATTTAAGATATTTTAAATGCAAAAAATACGAATATTGATAAAAAACAAAAAATATAATATTTCAATGTAGTAAGCATCTATTCTCAACTCTTCTAAATTGAGATAGATAAAGTGTCTATTTTTTTCTATAGGTGTGATGCGGTCAAAGATAGTGCCTGGCTTGTGACAAAACGAACGATGAATTGAAAGATATCTTAAACAGTTTTATGGCAATGAATGATAAGTTTTATTAGATAAAAGTTTTTTCTTATTTCAAAATTGCAGAAAATGAATTAAAAAGGGGTTCGTCTGTGCTTCGCGGTTTTTTCATACGCGAACCGAATAACACAAAATTACCGAAAATGGCGGTCAGAATGAAAAAAATCAAGTGGGTACGAAAATATTTTGCGTCTTTCGTGCGTAACAGTGCGATGGTAGTCATCAATTTGGCTTGAATGATCCAAAACAAATATTTATTTTATCATTTAAAAGTAATTTCGCGGTAGAACTGCTTATAACTTGCTGATTAATGACAAACATGAAATCGAAAGTAAGGGTTCGTACTTGGCGTATTTCGTACTCGAGATTTGCACTGAAACTCAGATATTTAATCATGAAATAAACATACTTTTAAGTTGCCTTTGCTTATTGTCTGGTATAACTGAATTGATATAATTTATTGTTTACCAATTTTTTATCGCATTTGATCATTATCATTTTTATGGGTTTTTTTTTCCAGGGTTATTTTCCTGGTGTTGTGATTTAGGACAAACTGTAATAGTCTAATAGAAACCCAACTGTAAGGTTGACTGTGATGCATGCCAGAGAGAGCATTCTGAAGTCTTAAAACAGTAAAGATGTGTTCTGGAGGCACTGGAGAGCTGATTTGAGAAATCTAAAGCTATGGAGTACAGTAATGTTTTCTCATTGTTTAGTTGTTCATTATCTCATGGTACTTACCTGTACAAATTATAATAAGAAGGCTATGTAATCAGCTAGATAGCTTAGGAAGAGCACTTGTCATTTAAATAATGAATAAAAAACTGCATCATTAATTTGTAAACAACGCAACGTCCGAGCATGCGCATTATTGGGGTCTGCTAAACTAGATTCTATCCCACAGACTTAAGTTATGTCGTGGCACTTACCTGTTCACATTATGAGCAGAAGGATATGTAAGCGGCCGGATAGTTCGCTCACCTTGTAAGGGAGAGGTTCTGGGTTCGAGTCCCGGTCAGGCTGCATATTTTTCTTACCCTGTGACATTTGGCGCCTAACGTGGGACCGTGACAATTACTTGGTCAGTTGAGAAACACTTGTAAAAAAATAAATGCATCTTAAACGGCATGGAATTTTGCAATTCCAGATGATACCTAGCTGATCTTTATTGTAACATTTTCACCTTGTCTTTGTTGTACAGATCACTGATGTATTCTAGGATTAGTCTATGGTTTTGTTGATCCTTGGTTAATGGAGGACATTGATTGATGTTACAAGCTATAAATGACAAGGTGTTGTTGACCATCTATATGTTGATGCAGCTGAGAGTCTTATCAATATGTATTACAAGGTACTTTATACTAGGGGTGTAATAATACAGTCGAAACAGTATTGAGATATGCAAAACCCATATTGTAATATATTGCAATACATATTGGGTTTTTTTGTAGACATTTGAAGTATGAATTGATGCATGTGCATTGCATTCGCTACATTCATATGTGTATTTTCAAACGATCTCTTGTACAAATATTTGATAACTTGTGTAAATTGGATTATATGTAAGAAAAAGGCATATTTTGAAATGGACTTCCAAAGCGAACTATTCTTTCATTTGATGAAATGTTGAACATTTTAAAGCACAGTAAAATTATTTCAAGTTTTCAAAACTTTTAACATTTATTCATTTATTTTAATTTTAGGATCTGATAAAAACAATCAGTTTGCCACATTACTACAAATAACCGGTTCAGGAAAAAATGGACTGGTTAAAAACTGACAGAATTCATATCACAATATTAATCAGTATATATATTGGTTAATTGTTATTGTCCAACAGAATTAACCTGAGCTTGAACTACCTGATTGTAATAATTACACACTTCACTTACATTAAATTGTGAGTTTCCGTATGCATGTATACGGTTATACATGTGTTTATAACAACAGAAGTGACTGTAAATCAATTTATTAAAATCGGCATGTTATTGTATGTTTAATTTTTAACCCATAAGTTTTTTTGGGGAAAACAAGTAAGTCAGTAATATTATGGCACAGTTTCAAAGTATTTATTCTTATGAAAACAACATAAATTGTTCAGTACGTGTATTTTGCCGAAAGGGTGATTTACTAACGAAGACAAAAATAGACTGTTAATACTGACTTTAATATATTCTTGCATAAATGTCAGCTCATGTTAAATCTGTTAGACTATACACACCTACTTTATACTGTTTATTAAATCTAGACTATAGTCATGTTATATGAAGTATTATGTTGGTTCTTTTTGTTGTTTACATTTAATACTTGGTTCTTTAATGATAAAATGTTTTCAACCAATCTCTTCAATTGTTCCTTCTTACAAATAACAATGATAAACATTATTGTAAATATTTTAATGTTAGCTATAGAAGTTCTTGTAAACTGTTAGGTTTACAAACTTATATCATTGAAGATTTTTACTGATTTATTTCAGACCAAAGAGAAAACCAAAAAAAGAATATTTAAGTGTGCTTCATATATTGTTGAAAGAGTAAAGAAAGTTATATGGTATAATTATTTAGATCAGCAAATGTTGATATAAGACTTTGTCCTGTGGATTCTACTGGTTTGAAATTTAAAACATGGTGACAATTTTTGAATATTTTATTATTTATTTATGTATTAATTTTCTTGTTAATCAACATGCTAATGTTGTTATGTAAGACGGTAGACTGACCTTACCAGCTTTCTTGTACAATTTCTGTTACCAGCACTCACTCTTCCACAAGAACATGACAACTTTTTGATCTCTGTGTATCAAGATTATATCATAGAAGAATACTTGTAACCTATCACTGTGTAGAACCAAAACAGTTCAACATGTTTATACTTGAGTCTGTTAACCATTGATCATATATTTATATTGTAAATATGATCATTGTAGCAGAGAATAATACAACTCTTGTACACACCTGCTATCAAGCTTGCTATAATCTTCACATGATAGATTGTTCACTTACAATGTGGAACAATGTATGTATGATCCCAGCTTGGAACATTATATCTAATGTTCTAGTTAATATAATATATTGTTTCTACAAGATTTCATTTATACACTGATAAAGTAAAAGACACAATTACGTTTCTTTAGAAAATAGCCTCGTTTCTGTTAGTGTTTCTGTTAGTGTTTGAACCAGGAACCAACTATCCATCCTACCAATGGACCTCTGTTTATATATGTTATTTTAATATGCTATTAGGTTATTTAATTATTATTGTAACATGTTTTATTGAATATATTACAGATAAACAATTACATTGTTAGATATTTTCTGATAGATGATACAATATAATGTTGGAAACCATGGGGCAAATAACTTTATCAAAGAAACATGAAATACTGTTGTTAGATGGAAGTTAAAGATTTTCTCAAAATCTTCACATAGTCTCAAACTTAGATAAAGACAAACAACAAAGAAACAAGTATAATTGTTGTATGTTATGATGGATATAAAATTTATACAAGATAAAGATTGGTGAGGTAATTTTTGAAGTATTAATTTTTTCACATTATAAGTATATATTGTCTGATGAAATCATTCCTTGGTGAGTGTAATCACTAAATCTGATGTTAACCAAGTTTTAATTGTCTTGTTTTGTTTTACCAATCAGACACTTAGTGAATTCATGTTTATAAAATTGAGTTTATTACAAAAATAAAAATTATGATATAAATAAATGTTAATATATGTTTTAATACTTGTCTGGTTTACATACTGAGTGATAACATAATTGACGTCTTGTTACAAAACTAACATTTGATGTCTGTTTGCAAATTACATTTTAAAATATTTATAATACTCCATGAATGTAAAGATAAAAAATTAGTAATGGCCATTAACCTTGTTGTCATTGAAAGTTGAAGAATAAAGCAAACATCAAGTGTATCAATTTCATTTAAATTTTATATCAATATGAAACATTACACTGTAAACAGTTAAATGAATAAAAAAACAAGTTTTTTGTATTTTATAATTTATTATATTTTCTATATATAATAGGTATTGAGAAAGTTTATAAGATTGTTGAGAGAATTAACATTTGAATGGTTTATGGTTGGTTAGCATATATTTGTATTAATTTTATAAATGAATCTCTCATAATATTAACTCAAGTGAAATTTAACAACTGATATAAAACATTCTAACATTTGGTTTAAAATTGTTGACAATATAGATGTCAGCATTGTTTAAGATGAGGGTGACCATGTCACTTCACTATATAACTTGTATAGAGTCATTGATTAATTTATAGGGACCATAATGGAAATAAGGATTTAATTTTTTTTGTGCCATCCCTGTGTATCAATATATTCAACATGGTTTTTTAAATAAATTAATCACATGCGGTGATAACTGTTACAGTTTTGTCATAGATTTGGTTACCAACAATAGTCTTAGATAACTGTATTTACCATTTTCAATTTACTAATCATGCACTTAAATAAACTGTTATTATGTATCATCGTATTGATCATTGTACTTGTAATTGCCTTTTCAAAGTCATGAATTATAAATAAATATATACTTATTATCTAGTGAAAGAATGTGTGGAAGAAGAAATTACAATAAAAGGAACAAAAGTAGAATTATCCAATATACTTGTTAGCAGTACTCCCATGTTTTATGAATATACTCAGGTATACAGAATCTGTAGAGGATATTCCTCAACTCTGGTGTAAGGTCAATTTTTATTTCACCGAGTGAGCTCAGAAAACATATTTTCACAAGTGGCATAGCTACGAGTAAAATAGTTACTTTCTGAGTTCACAAGTTGAAATAAAAAAAGATCTTACACCAAAGTTGACCATTATCCTGTTTCTTTCATGCTTAATTTTGTGTTTTATTAGATGTATTTTACACAAATTATAACGTGACGTCATTTCATCTCCAATATGACGTCATTTATCTTATAAGATGACGTAATTAACAATGAAAATATAAGATTTATTTTCACTACAATAAAAATATGAAATTTATATTTTCATCGTTTATTTTCATCGAATAACGCAACGTTTAACTGTAAAGCGTGAATGAAAAATAATTATTTCTCAAGGAACAGTGTCCTCCAAATGTTTATAGACATTGTAGAATAAATAGATTTACATTTACCAGTGTAACAAAGCAGACAAACAGTCCTCTGAACTAATTCTAAAATCAGTATAAATTAGTTTATCAATATCTAAACTTAGTTACATGAATTAGCTTTTATTATAGTTAAATTACTGGCACTATATATGATCTGTTGTTCTAGAATTATAGAAATCTATAAACTTGGAGAACATTGTATCCAAGTATACATTTATAATTAGCTTTTATTATAGTTAAATTACTGGCACTATATATGATCTGTTGTTCTAGAATTATAGAAATCTATAAACTTGGAGAACATTGTATCCAAGTATACATTTATAATTAGCTTTTATTATAGTTAAATTACTGGCACTATATATGATCTGTTGTTCTAGAATTATAGAAATCTATAAACTTTGAGAACATTGTATCCAAGTATACATTTATAATACATTAGTTGTTTTATAGAATAATACTTGTGCCTTGATTTTATCTTGTTTTTTAGCTCGACTTTACGAAGTAATGTAGAGCTCTCCTACTCGCCCCTGCGTCGGCCCCAGCATCGGCGTCCGCGTCCACATTTCTGATTAAAGTTTTTGTGCAGTAAAATACTTTCTTCTATATCTTTGTTATTTCTTAAGATATTAACTTCAAACTTTAAATATATGTTCCTTACTATCAACCACATCTCATGTGACAAGGCTCATAACTCAAAATATATTTTTTTCAGAATTATCTCCCCTTAAACTTAGAGTTTTCTTTAAAAATGTTTGTTTTTACTGCAACTGTTTTATTTCTTTAGGTATTGATTTCAAACTTTAAATATATGTTCCTTATTATCGACCACATCTCATGTGACAAGGTTCATAACTCCGTATACATTATTTTCAAAGTTATCCCCCTTGAACTTATAGTTTTCTTTAATAAATATTTGTTTTTACTGCAACTGGCTTATTTCTTTAGGTATTGACTTAAAATATATGTTCCTTATTATCAACCACATCTCATGTGACAAGGTTCATAACTCCAAATATATTTTCTCAGAATTATCTCCCCTTGAAATTAGAGTTTTCTTTAAAAATGTTTGTTTTTACTGCAACTGTTTTATTTCTTCAGGTATTGACTTCAAACTTTAGATATATGTTCCTTATTATCAACCACATCTCATGTGACAAGATTCATAACTCCTTATACATTTTTTCAGAATTATCCCCCTTGAACTTATAGTTATCTATTTTTGTATTTTTTTTTTTGAATATGTTAAGGTTATATTTTCAAATTTTAAAATATGTATGTTCCTTATCATCAACCACATCTCCTGTGACAAACACTAAGTCGAGCATGCTGTCTCCTCTGACAGCTCTTGTATTTATCAGCAGACATTGGTAGCCATGATAAAAGTAAAAGTGTAATAAATTGATGGTAACTATATCTATATAACAAGTCTGAAGTATTACGTTTTCTACACAGATGGTTGACAAGTAAATATTTTTTAGTCTTTATATACTTTGTGACCTCAAAGCATCAGAAATCTAGAGAAAAAAACACCAAAATATTTACAATATTTTATTTTTCAGATCTTAACTTACTTATTGTTTACTTAATTAGTCAGTTTTAAACAGACAGCCTTAACCTCACAAAAACTTTAGTATTTGAGTTTTGATTTGATTAATTCATTAGTGTGTAATACAAGTGATTTAGTTTGTACTTGTTTGTTTTAGATCAACTGTGAACAAGTTTTTACATCTTAGATTAGATTAGTCACTTTTTTAGTTTGATTTTCTACTCCATAAGTACTGAGTTAGTAGGATTAAGTTTCTTGATCAAGGAAACAAAGAGAAATGTTTTTATGTGAAAAAAAGTCACGTGACACCAACCGAGACGGTCATGGATTTTTATCCTGTGTAAATTTTCGATAAATTTTGGATTTAACTATAAATTTTTCGTTACTAGTGATCTGAAATTTTGCATAAATGCTATGTACATTGGATTAAATCATAAATGGGTTCGAAAAATAAGCAGAGGCGTCAAAAAAAGAGAAAATACAGCAGTGAAAATTCGGACAATGGAGGCAATGAAAATTTGAAATCGGCGCGCAATGATTCGCCAATTGTTGAAAACGCTGAGAATACAAGTTTAAATGGAATTAATGTAAACAATAAATGTACAAGTGTAAGTGATTGTATAAGAAAAGCGAACTCGGTGTTATTTAATGATTCAATGACGGAAATGGATAACTCAGTTTTTGAAACATGCAGTGGCGGACTTAGTGAGGAAGCTATTTCTGGTGGCGGCGATTCACAAAATGGATCTAACTCTATGGACAATATATTAGGATACCTGAAACGTATAGATTCTAAACTTTCACATGTAGATGAGCGTTTAAATAAATTGGACTCACTTGAGAAAAAGGTCAGTAATTTTGAATCTGAACTTAACAAATTATGGTGTCGCGTGCAAGATCACGTTAAATCTACTGATGCTAAAGTATCCGAGCTATGTGATCGTGTTGATAGCTCAGATTTTGCTCAAAGTGCTACCCGTGATGATGTTTCTCGTCTCCAGAAAGACAATGCTAAGCTTCAAGATGACTTATTATATTTACAATCACAAAGTATGCGGAATAATCTAATTTTCGCCAATATTGCTGAGGAGCCACATGAATGAACAACCCAAACTGAAACTGCTTTACGTAAATTTATGGTAGAAAAATTAAAAATGGCTCAGGATATGGTGGACAATATCAACTTTGAACGTGTGCATCGTATTGGACATAATCAATCTAACTCTAATACACGTAAGATAGTTGCTAAATTTACATTATACAAGGACCGCGAGATGGTGAGAAGAAACGGTAAAAATCTTGAAGGCACCAACTTTTTCATGTATGAACAATTTCCGAAGGAAATAGCTGAACGTCGTAAATCCTTATTGCCCAAATTAAGAGGGGCTAAACGTCATGGCAAATCAGCATGGTTAAGCTATGACACATTATATCCCAGCAAACAAATGACGTCGTACGGACGTCAAATAAACGTTGGGTCCCAACGTCGGGTTGACGTCGCCCCATAGTTGATTTTGAAAGTTTTTTAGACGGTAGATTTCCGACGTCGTATTAACGTCTGACCCCGACGTCGTATCAACGTCGCCTCGTTGTTAGATTTTAAAGTTTTTTAGACGGTAGGTTTCCGACGTCGTATTAACGTCTGACCCCGACTTCGTATTTACCTGCGTCGTATTAACGTCACCTCACAGTTGGATTTGAAAGTTTTTTAGACGGTAGATTTCCGACGTTGTATTAACGTCTGACTCCGACGTCGTATTAACGTCGCCTCGTTGTTAGATTTCAAAGTTTTTTAGACGGTAGATTTCCGACGTCGTATAAACGTCTGACCCCGACGTCGTTTTAACGTCATCCCATGGTTGGATTTGAAAGTTTTTTAGACGGTAGATTTCCGACGTCGAATTAACGTCTGACCCCGACGTCGTTTTAAGGTCGCCTCACAGTTGGATTTGAAAGTTTTTTAGACGGTAGATTTCCGTCGTCGTATTAACATCTGACCCCGACGTCGTATTAATGTCGTATGTTGGTTGGATTTGACAGTTTTTTTAGCCGTTGGATGACCATCGGATATACGACGTGGTACAATCAATATTTATCAAAGATAAATCCAACCAAAATCAGACCTGAATAAAACAATTGCATGACAAGAATCTATATACACGTAAAAACAACACAAATTAGTTTACCAGTGGTAATTTTACTTTTAATTTTGTTTGATGGTAATAGGATAAAAAAATAAAATCACAATGAATACGACATTAAAATATACAATTAAATGTTACAATTATACACATAAATGTTTCGAACTAAACATGCTGATTTTTTAATTAATTCATCTCACATTCATAATGTCTAATAAAAAACACGTTATCAACACTTGTTCTAAGAATCTATATCTGTATTACTGGCCATTAAAATCGTAGCTCAGATAATACACTTATTAAAAATATTGAGTTAAGATTACATGAAATACTGAAATCTAAAGTAGTACATCTCTGCTAGATACTAAGTCATATGTGCATACATGGAAATGAAAAAGTAGACAACATTGCTAAAGAATCTTAAAACCTTCAACCAGTAGATGTCAAGTTACCAAGTACCGCCTTCAAATGTTCAATCAATACGTTAATTAAGTCAAAATGGCAAACAATGTGGATTAATGCTGTTCGTTCGTTTGTTTGTTTGTTTGGGTTTTACGGCGCACCAACACAAAAAGGTCATATCGCGCCGAACACAATCAATGATACTATTTATTCAAACGAAATTAATAATGTAAAACTCTATGTCTTATTATAAACATTTATTTCTTTCAAAAAGTTAAGTATCGCATATGATGATTCAGATTCAAAAAGTTCTTGAAGGGAGTTCACTTTAAAAAGTTTGTCACGAATGTATTTAAGATCCTGACAGTCAAGGTGAACGTGTTTTACATTGAAATGCTCGTCACATGGAATACATGTAGGTGCTTCCTCTCTTTTGAGAAGGTATGAATGTGTCAATCTGGTATGACCAATCATACATCGCGTAATCACTATTTGATCTCGGCGATTAAAAAATATTGATGACGAAGATGAACCAAAGACGGGCTTTATGTCATGTAACTTATTAAATACAGCATTATTCCACATTGTTTGCCATTTTGACTTAATTATCGAATTTATCGAACATTTGAAGTCGCTGCGTGGAATAATGCAATATGTAATAAAGTACATGACATAAAGCCAACCCTTGATTCATCTCCGTCAATTATATTTGCTAGTTGACGTGTGCCATAAAACCCCAAATAAACAAACAAACATACCATTGCTTAAAGGAAGTATGTATATACATATCACAAAGGGCAATGTGTAAATGATTTCTTTTCTCCCTCAAAAGTTAAATATATCATCAGAGTGGAGGATAAAATGTACATTAAAAAAAAATACTTAAAGTGTTCTATAATAACAGGGGTGTAATTTCTAAAAATAATGATCCGGACAATCGTTCCTGAATGTTCGTGTAGATCATCTAAACACAGTAGTTTCCATTGACATAGACCTTGACTAGTTCTGAAAATATAAGAAATTGGCTTACTTAAATATAATAAGGGCGAACGGATCTCATGCCGCTTAATTAAAGAAAATGGTTGAGTTTTGACAGTATCATTTCACTCAAAGTAAGTACTTATTGATTATTTTTCGAATGATATCTGCAAATTTCAATCATTTAAGCGGGATAATCTACTAAAACACAAATAAAACTAACGCATTTTTAAAAAAAATGCCCTTTAACTTCTTAGCAATTTGACTTTTCTACGTCGAAAAACGCCAGTGCTATTAGCGCTTGGATAATTTTGTTTTCTATGTCCAACAAATCCAGTGCATTCAGCGCTTTGATCATTTATGTTGTCAAACCATACATTCATGTCTCTTTTTGTCTTCGATAAATAAGAAAATGGGTGGGTGCGCTCAAAGCTTCATGTTGGCATACAGCGTCGTGCCATAAATGATCAACATTTTAATTGCGTCAACAAACGTACACAAGGCATGAAACTCAACAAACACATAAAACTCGCTTACCTCATCAATTACAATCCATTGAAGTTCGTTCTCGTTGCTTCTTAATTAATTTGTCATGCAAGGTCACGAATTGTTTTCAACACCTTCTGGATCTCGTCAACTCTAAGTCAAGACATTTCTTGAAACGATGCTTTCCAAGTCTTTAAAACATCCCTGACACGCCGATTACTTTTAATTCCTTTTGGTATCACTAGAAATGTCTTTGCCGTGATGAATAATTTAACCCGTCCGTTAAATATCAACCTTCTAGAAAAAGCGACCACGCTACACAGAAGTTCTACACTTATGATTCAGGAAAGTTTAAATGAAATGACGTCATGATAGTGAAAATCAATACAGAGTAAAAACGCGCGTGTAATCGACGTGGCGTTTTGGTTAATAAGGATTTTTCTCTTTTATTCACTTTTCTTAATGAAATACATGAAAATAGTTGTTTATGTTTCGGACTGCACAAAATACTTTATTTATCATTTATATAAATATTTTTAAACCGTCAACTAAATTCAAACGTCAAAACAACGTCGCTTTCCGACGTTGGATCGACGTCATGATTTAGACGTTAGGTTAACGTTAATTCTGATTACCTTTATTAGCTGATCAATCACATTACATAAAACAAAACATTGAACGATATTATACGATTATATCTACAAATATAACAAATGGAAATTTATAAAACCATCAAACCCAACGTCGACAAGACGTCGACTATTGACGTTGGGACGACATCGTGTTTCAGACGTCAAGTTGACGTTGGATTGTGGTTTGCGTTGTCGTGACGGAAATCAACTGTTTAAATGACGTTGTAGCGACGTCGATTCGTAACGTTGGGACGACATCGTATTTCAGACGTCGGGTTGACGTTGGATTGTGGTTGGCGATGTCGTGACGGAAATCCAACGTTTAAATGACGTTGTAGCGACATCGATTCGTGAGGTTGGTACGACATCATATTTCAGACGTCGAGCTGACGTTGAATTGTGGTTTGCGTTGTCGTGACGGAAATCCAATGTACGAATGACGTTGTAGCGACGTCGATTCGTAACGTTGGGACGACATCGTGTTTCAGACGTCGGGTTGACGTTGAATTGTGGTTTGCGTCGTCGTGACGGGATTCCAACATTTAAATAACGTTGTAGCGACGTCGATTCGTGACGTTGGGACGACATCGTATTTCATACGTCGGGCTGACGTCGGATTGTGGTTTGCGTTGTCGTGACGGAAATCCAATGTTTAAATGACGTTGTAGCGACGTCAATTCGTCACGTCGGGACGACATCGTGTTTAGACGTAGGATTGACGTTGGATTGTGGTTTGCGACGTCGCGACGTAAATCCAACGTTTTATTGACGTCGTAGCGACGTCACGTGTTTGCTGGGATATAGATGGAAATCCTGTAAAAATCTCTTCAACTTAGGACAAGCCAGAGGCTGGACTATCTATCATAACCTGGAACATTAACGGACTTACTAGATCATTATTAGAAGATGTTGAATTTATTGAAAAAATCACACAACATGACATAATTTTCTTACTAGAATCATGGACCAATAGTAGGTCCAAACTTGATATTGATGGTTATAAGTGCTTTAATTTCTATAGAAAATATCAAAATAAGCGTGCTAGACGCTGTAGTGGTGGTATAGTTCTGTACATTAAAAACGCTATAAGTAAAGGAGTCAAAATTATACAAAATCATCATGACACTGTAATATGGTTACGTTTGGACAAACATTTCTTTAACTTATCAGAAGATATATTCTTAGCTGGTGTATATATATGGGTCGAAAATTCCCCAAGTTATGACTTAATTGATACGGATTTATTCTCTATAATTGACAGTGATATTCGTAAATATGAGTCAAGGGGTAAGGTGATGTTAGTGGGTGATTGGAATTCTCGTGTCGGATACCACAAAGACTATATTGTATATGATAATAATGTTGACTTTATTGATGAGGATGTATACACCCCTGATACACCCCTGGAAAGGAAATCACTAGACACAAAGTACAATAACTTTGGTAGTAAAATTCTTGATTTGTGTAAATCAAATAATTTACGTATAGCAAACGGTAGACTTTATAAAGACTATAATGTTGGTAATTTTACATATACACATACCAATGGTTCTAGTATTATTGACTATTTATTACTTCGTCAATGTGATTTTAGTTGTATCAACTATTTTGAAGTCGAACAATTTAATATTTACTCCGATCACGCACCTATTGTATTTTCTATTGTTTGTAATACGAATGTAAGTAAATCTTACGAAATATTTACTCGTACAAACGTTAAATGGAATGTTGAGTTGCGTGATAAATACCGAAATTCACTCATTTCGAAGTTACCCGAACTAAACAGAATATCCGAGTTAGCTAACAAAGCCAATAAAAACGATATACAAACATGTATTAACAATTTTTCAAATATTATCCGTGACGTGGCGGATCCATTATTTCGTAAAGACATATCAATGAGCGACAAACCGCGTGCTCATCAATCAATTGTGCAAACATCGGATTGGTTTGATCACGAATGCTTAACAGCAAAAAATGAATACTTATCAAAATTACGTGATTTCATGAGATGTAAAAATGATTTAAATAGAGTAGACATGTGTTCCAAAAAGTTATTTATAAAAATCTAATCAAAAAGAAAAAAAGAGCTCATGAATTAGTACGGATGAAAAGTATTGAAAATCTGAGGAATAAAAAACCTCGAGATTTCTGGATGCACTTTTCGCGTAAAAATAATATTTTATCCAACGACATAAGTATTAACGAGTTTTATGATTTCTTTTCAAATCTAAATTTGCCCTCTGATATTTCGAATAATGAAGCGGAAGACTTTTGCGCTAACCATGATTTTAATGCTGATGATTGTATATTTAATGAACTTGATGACGTCATCACTCAGTCCGAAGTATCTCTGCAGTGCGTAACTTGAAACGTAATAAGTCTACCGGTAATGACCTATTGCTGAATGAATATTTTTTAGAATCGTTCGATATTTTGTCATCCCATCTAGCCGATTTATTTAACCCCATATTAAAATCAGGTGTATTTCCGGATTCTTGGATGGAAAGTGTCATTATTCCCATTCACAAGAAAAACGAACGTACTGACGTCAATAATTACAGAGGAGTCGCGTTAGTGAGCTGTTTCTCTAAAATTTTTACCAGTATTTTAAATAAACGAATAAATAATTGGATAGAAAAAAATAACACAATCAGCGATGCGCAATTCGGATTTAGAAAAGGTCGTTCTACTGTCGACGCAATATTTGTTCTTAATGCAGTAATAAACAAAATATTAAACAAAAAGGGTCGATTGGCATGTGCTTTTATTGACTTCAGCAAAGCATTCGATAGTATAAATCGTAATGCACTTTGGTTTAAATTACATAAAATTGGTATTACAGGCAAATGCCTTCAAATTATTAAAAGTATGTATTCCAATGTCAAGGCTCGTGTCAAAGGTTGTAAATCGTATTCTGAATACTTTGAATGTTCAATTGGGTTGAAACAAGGGGAGGTTATGTCACCTGTTCTCTTTGCGTTATTTCTAGAAGATTTGGAGCTTTACCTACTAGAAAATCATAACAGTGGTCTTAATATTGACGATATTTCCTTCATATTAATGCTTTTTGCCGACGACATGGTAATATTTGGCAAAAATCCAGCAGACTTACAGAGAAGCCTTGATTTACTAAAAACATATTGTGATAGTTGGGGTCTAACTGTTAACTCTACAAAAAGCAAAATAGTTGTCTTCAGGAAACGGGGTGGACTTAAGCACGATGAACACTGGACTTATAACGAAATGCCATTAGAAGTAGTAGATACTTTCAATTACTTGGGTACAGTTTTTCATTATAATGGAAGCTTTACTACAAATATAGAAATGCTCGTGGGCAAAGCTGTAAAGGCTATGTATTGTTTACTAGCCAATACGCGTAAATTCAAATTTAAACTTAGTACTCTTTTACAATTGTTTGATTCTTTTGTCGGATCGATATTAGGATACGCTGGCGAAATTTGGGGGTTCTCCAATAATAAGGAAATTGAAAGGGTTCACCTGAAATTCTGCAAATTATTATTACATGTTAAAAATTCTACGTCTAGTATGAGTATTTACGGAGAATTAGGAAGATACCCGTTATATATACAAAGATACACTCGCATCATAAAATATTGGTCTAAAATAATGTATTCCGATAATATTATTGTTAATCACCTTTATAAATCAATGTTAATTGATTGCGAAAATGGCGCTAAAAATTGGGCGAGTAGAGTTAAATCCCTTTTAGATACATACGGTTTTAGTAATGTTTGGATAAATCCGGACAGCGTTAATCTTTTAACATTTTGTAATACCTTTAAACAACGTCTAGTAGATGTTTTTATACAGTCATGGCATACTAGCATATTTAACAGTCCTAGTTTATTCATATATAGATATTTCAAGATTACTCATTCATACGAATCATATTTAGACATTATTCCTAAAAAATATAGAATTGCTTTTACTCGTTTAAGATTAGCTTCTCATCAATTAAGAGTAGAGACCGGTCGGTATGGTAACCAGAGAATCGACCGCAACCATCGTTTGTGTAATATTTGTAACTCATCAGACATTGAAGACGACTTTCATTTTGTAATTGTTTGCCCTAAATACAATACTATACGGAAACAATATTTGAAACCTTATTATTTTATCAGGCCTAGCGTTTTAAAATTTACTCAATTAATGCAATCTGAAAGCAAAAAAGAAATAATAAATCTTGCTAAATACATATATTATGCATTTTTATTACGTAATCAAACCACAATCTCAGTTACATGATCTATACATTGTTTTTGTAATTCCTGTAGAACCTATTTTTAACGTGTTGAACTATTATATATAACATGTTCCTTAATCTCAAATATCATGTTATATGCATCATATATTTATTCATTCTAGTTTTATAGCTACTGAAAATATTCGTCATGTAGTTCATCCTCATAGATTATATTATTCTGTTAACTAGTAATTATTAACATTTATGTCCATTTATCATTGATACTTAAAACATTATGTTAATTGATATACATGTATGACCATATGTTTTGATTATTTTGTCAGTGTGAGATGTTGTTAGAAGCTTGTGAGTGTATGAATAGGTGAATGAGTCCATGTGAGTGTGAGTGTGTGTTTGTGTTGTGTGTTGCGTGACAGAACCATTGTTTATATTCATTTGTTTGTAACAAGATACCTTTGTATACGTTACCGTAATAAAATATCTGTTCTGTTCTGTTCTGTTCTGTGATTCAAACCTACACATAGATTATCCATTTATTACCATATCACCATTATAACCACTATGCCAGGTTTGCTTGTAGTGATTTAATAAGTGCATTCAAACAAGTGGCTTTGTGTTATTAAGGATAAAACATAAATAGCTATAAGCTGTTTTGATTCTTTTGAGGTGTCATGTATCATTTAATGTTGGCCGATATTTTAATCATATAATAATGTATGATGTTGTCTATTAGGCCATTCTTAAGTCAGGGCTCGAATTTAAGAAAAAATTGAACTTGCAAATTTTTGCAAGTGGATTTTATTTCAACTCCCAACGAAAAATGAAACTCAAGTTTTTTCTCAAAATCTTCCTCATTAGATAAGACAGTAATATTTTTGGGTCGATTTCAACTTGCGAAAATTTGTGAGTTAAAATAAAAGTTTCTCGCAATTTTCAAAATCTGCTTGCAATTTGTGAGTATGCGAGCTAAAATTTGAGCCCTGCTTAAGTGTGTGTTTGCACTTTTCCAACACAGAATTACATCTAAGTTTATTGAAGCAATAAGATAAATCTGGTGACTCTATCATATTAAGTATGAAACATTCCATGGACTTTTATAGACGACACAAAATTTTGTCAACATTGCACACAAGTGATTCATGGCAATCTGGTAGGTCTGTCTGGTGTGTGAATACAAACATTTTTTTTTACAAACACATGACTATGACAAAGTTAAAATCTTAGATTGATATTATAAGAGTCTAAAATAGTTAAAAACATCTTTTATATTTATTACAGGATGACATGGACAACAAAACCTTAGATCAGGATACTGTAATTTAGGATGATATAAACTTACATGGGTGAAAGTTTTCAGAATTCATCCTCAAAGTTTCAGGAGAAGAGCAAGAAATTTCAGAAATTTAAACTTAGGATGTAAACTAGCACTAGCAGATATACCTTGAAGGGAAACAGTGGAACTACAAATTGAGATCTGAAATTATATTATTTGTTTTCAATAAAATATTTCTTAGTTAACATTGTAACACTAAAATATATGTGAGACAATTCAAGACAAAATGTTGACAATTATAGCTGAGCCAGTATTGAACTGACACTAATATGAAATAATCACAATATTGGATTTATACATTTTACAAAGTGAGACTCATTTTAGTTTTATATTTAGATCTTAATAAAAATCCAAATATAGTAATATAGTGCCAGTTCAATTCTATTTGACTTTACACAATTATTTAAAACTATAGTCAATATAATAGATTTGAAATTTTAACATCTGCTAACCACATAATGGACAACAAATGATATTGGATGTTTTGTGAAAGATAATTTTAATTTCATCAAGTGAGCTCACAATAAATATTTTCCAGGGAGAGATAACTGTGAGTGAAAATATCTTTTTCTTGACTTATTTGTTGAAATTAAAAATCTTATTTCCAAACATTTTTTTCCTTGCTTTTCTCTCCTATTTAATTGTTTGATGTAATTAGAGAGAAATAATTCTAACATAGGCACGTGCGTTTTCACTCTTTATTTAATGTGACGTCATCTATGCTTTATTATTCAACAAAATATAGCTTGTGACGGCTGTTGAAATTTTACTCCCCACGTTAAATGCGCTAAGCAGAAAATGGCGCCCGAGTTTATAAGGGTTGACTTTTACAATTTGGTATCTATTCTATAATTAAGATTTTAATATTTTTTGTTCGGAATAAGAAACACCTATCCGTGAGAATTGTGTAAATAAATGCTATTTTCGGCCTTTGCACAGGGATGGATTTCAACAGCATGACGTTTCTGACAGTTAAAAATAGTTCTATAAATATATCTTTTCTACGGATGTATTTTACGATGTTAGAATCGAAATAACTTACAGTTGTCTATATTTTGTTGTCTAATAAAATATAGGCACTTGTTTGATGCGCTTATTAAATCACTCGTGCTAAAGCACTCGTGATTTAATCATACGCGCATCACAACTCGTGCCTATATTTTAATTGACAACAAAATATAGACAACTGTAAGTTATTTCTTAAGTAAGATTTGAACATCAATATATCTATACACTATTTCTTCAGACATTTCAGTCCGATAAAATATATGTTTTGTTGATAAACTAATGTATTAAAATTTTGTGCAGCTGTTGTGGTTTTGTTAATACTAGCAGGCTGATTGTTGTCATGCTGTCTTACTATGTTGTGTATTATTGTCTATTTAAAATAGTACATTTTTCAAGGAGAATATACTTACTGTTGTTATTATTTTTTGTAAACTTTTATTCATAGTTAATTTTATGTGGAGAGAATGTTGAAGTCCGTTTTAAACAAACAGTCTGTATTACAAATTTTATTTGATAACATAATGCAATTTTTGAATTGTATTCATAATTGTTTATATATCTTGGCCATATTAATTGTTTTAATGTTTTAATTCGTTCTTTGTTAATATTATACAAATGTTTCACATAAATTTTGATCAGTGAAAATAATTCTGTAAATTCTCTATAAATTAAAACAATAATGTTGTGTACAATTTAAACTTGACTGTAGATTTAAGTATCTTTTTCTATCGATGTATTCAATTATATTTCAATTTATGACAAGTAAATAAGATTATTTAGTGAGAATTTAAGTTTTTGTCATTTGTTACTATTTGATATTTTTTATATTTACTATGAAATATTTCATTGATCATCATGATAGTTGATATTTATCTTAAGATAGTTATCTGTAACTTGATTGTCAAATTATTTTTGTTATTATGTGTATTAGTGTGTAACTTGTACTGATTTTGATATATTGTATGATTATATGTAATTTGTAATTTATGTTGCTTTTATCAAGGGATATATATAGGCTTTCTTAAATTTGTTGTTATAATTTTTGACAATTAACAATACTGTTCAATGTAGAACAATATTTTTGTTCCTCTAAATATAAAACTAGATTAAACTACGCCATTTTATGAAGTTTATTATTACAATCCCAGATATATTAACCAAACTTAAAACAGTTTAATTTTATTTAGATATGTATATACATGTATTTAGGAAAACAGTTATATATTTCAATTGTAAAATTGTGGCAAGATTTCATGGTCAATTCTCAGTGAATTTGATTAATTGATAACACTAAAATGTTCTATTAATCTTTTAAAACTTAAATTTCATGAAATATGGCAAGCATATTTTTGTCTAAAACAAATTATTAAAGACACAAAAAGATTTTACTGGAAGACATGTCACTGAATTATGTCTTTTTTGTATTTTCTCTTCAATACAACAATCAAGAAAAGTAAATTATAAAAATCTGCAAGTTTTGAATGTCCAGTTTAATCATGTATTTCTGTTAATGATAATCTATTATGATATTTTCACAAAATGCAATAAATCTCCTTGGTCTGAGTCACTTATTGCCGAGATTTCTAAAGTTATTATATTGACTTTTTTTAACATTTCATTAATTTATAAGTTTTTATTTTATTTCATTTAATATTTTATTAATATTTTTACATTGAGATTTTGTAACTAGAAAATATTGTATCAATTATGTATTACATTAGATTGTATTTCAATTCAAAACTATTTATAGATCTATATGTTTGATGTGTTTATCAATTTTAGTATTGCATTTATACAGTCTGCGAATTTAGCTTTTCCATCAAAATTTAGCAATTTTCCATCAAAATTGCCATTTGTCTAGTGACTTTTAAAATTGGAGTGGTAGACAGATCACCAACTTCTTATAGCCACCATTTTCTCTGTTAAAAAAGTGAAATTGATTTATAGAAAATTTATGAGAAAATAATTAAACACTGCATAAAAATAGATAGATAGATTTATTTAGGTATTGGCAAAATACAACATGACATATGTAATTTATGATACTATTGTAATAATAAATAAATATTAAAAGTTACATATACATAAATATATATATGAAACCATGTCATAAAATACCAGCACCAGGGTTAGCACTAAAAAGAGTGAACTCTTGTTTCCATTGTGGACACTCATGTGGTAGTATGACACGGAGAGGCAAAATTAATGTTTACAATAAAATCATGCTCACTGAAATCCTAAGGTATCATATCACTTAACAATTGTTTACTTTAGATATTTTCTGTGTGTTTAGTTTTACTTCAATTTTTTGACATTCACAACTTATTTTAACAATTCACTAAGTCCAGTAAGTCTAACTCAGTCCAGTATAGAATTACATAATGTGAATGAATGTTTATCATGAAGATTGTTTATATATTTCTTATTTTCTGATAGACACAGATTTTAATTTTGTTTAGTTCTAGTAACCTGTCTCTACTTAAAGTATTATTAAGTCACTGAAAGTGTAATTTTTAACTTCTTTCAAACCACTGAGTCACTGTCACACATTGATCATTGATACACTAACTACGATGTACATGTATATATGAGGCGACTTTTGAATATTGGACAAGTTCGAATGAAGTTAGAAATAACACATTCAGTGATCATGTAAATATTTAAGTTATGACATGTTAGTATAACAGTCCACTACCATGGTATTATCTTTCTGCTATCTTACTTAATGTTTGAGATGTAAATTACTTTAGTGTTTTCTCCAGACTCTTGATGTTTGAATGTAAACCAGGGCACAAGTTATATACAGATTTGTATAATATTTATATCATTAGAAACCTCAGACATCATAGTTATGTAATAATAAAGTTTACTTTAAAAAAAAAACCTGTTTAGACTTTAACTTATTGTACTCAGCTTGTTTGTCTTGATTTTTACAGAACCAATGTTGTATTAAAATACTATTTTTCATCTAATTGGATGACACCATTGATATTCATGCAATTTGTTCATGTCACTTTGTAAGTTGATAATACTGTCTGTTATGAATTTTCTCTGAAATTAATTGCCTGTCATGGAAGTATGAAAATGTTTTATCATGAAAATTTATAAGGATTTAACCAAACATTAAATCCAAATAATATTGTTTTCAAGATTGTTTATTTGAACGATAATTTCAATTGACAATTTTTTTGCAATTAAACCTAACAACATATCTTTGTTTCATCAGAGCATTCTTGTAAAGTCTAAAAAATGACTTGATTCATGTGAGAGAGTTAGATTAAGTTAGTTGTTAGGTGAATTTTTAGTTAAGTTAAATATGACTTCCGTGAAAATTTTGATTGAATTAATTTTATCTATGATAGCACAACTATACTATCACTAAAGGTCATGTTGTGTTTATGCATTCATGTAACATGCTATGTTATGTTTGTCAAAATGGTCACATCTTGTACATGTTTCAATTTCCTGACAACTTTGATATTTTTTATACAAGTAAATCTTTTTCTTACATACCATTGTCAGTATAAACTAACAGTGATTTAGTGATTTATATAAAGTTATATTTGAACATAAATGTTTTGTAAATAACAATTAATTATTAATATTTAAATCAAATTTGTTCTAGACAATCTGAAACAATATTTTATATTTACATGTGAAGTAGAATGTTTGTTCTAGATGTTTAGTATTATATTGTATTTTATTCAAGAGTATGGTGAAGATTACAGTTTCTGTATTATTTTAGGATTTTCTTGTTATTATTATATTTGACAAAAATATGAAAATGTTAACATTTTGTTACTAGCTTGATGAGTTTATCTTAGATTTATTTTGTTACTTAGAAATGTAGTTTTTCAATTATGGATATTAATATTTTGTATTGTTTAGAAAAAACTTACTGAGATGTATTTGAAGTTTTCTTTGTAGACTTGAACATTGTTTCACAATTACTTATAGGTATCAGTATCATTAGAAATGTAATATTAGGCCACAACAAGTTGATCATATGTTCTATGGATTTTTCTGGGGAAAAATGGGGCGAGCAAGCGAAGAAAAGAAAATTTAAAATGTCTTTATTCACTTGCTTTATAAAGCAGTTTTGCCAAATTTTTAGCTCGACTTTTCGAAGAAAATGAGAGCTATTGCTATCACTTTGGCGTCGGCGTTGGCGTTGGCGTTGGTTTTCAGGTTAAAGTTTTTTGAAACACTTATAACTTCAACACTTTCCAAGTTATTTTATTGAAAGTTGGTATACTTATTAAGTGGGACTATATTAACCATTCTGTGAAAGGGGATAACTCTGGATGAATTATTTTATGAGTTATTGCCCTTTTATAATTAAATAATTGCAAAATATGAGGTTAAAGTTTTTCCTATGTAGAATATCTTCAATACTGATCAACTCATTTGACTTAAAGTTTGTATACTTATTTGTCAGTACAATATCTACACGACTGTGAAGGCACATAACTGTGAATGAATTATTTTTAGAGTAATTGCCCTTTTATACTTAAGAAATTGCAAAATATGAGGTTAAAGTTTTTCCTATGTAGAATATATTCAATACTGATCAAGGTATTTGACTTAAAATTTGTATACTTATTTGTTGGTACTATATCTACCCGACTATGAAGGGATGTAACTGTGGATGAATTATTTTTGGAGTTATGCCCCTTTATACTTAAGAAAAATGCAAAATATAATGTTAAAATCATTTCTATATGTAATATCTTTAATACTAATCAAGATATTTGACTTTAAGTTTGTATACTTAGTTATGGGTACTATATCTACACAATTATAAAGGGACGTTACTTTGGATGAATTATTGTTGGAGTTATGCCCCTTTATACTTAAACATTTAATTTTAAAATTTGTTCTCATGGGATATATTTAGAACTTATAAATATATTTGAATGAAAGTTGGAATGCTTATTCGTCAGTTCTTCATCTATCAGACTATAAAGGGACATAACTCTAGATGAATTACTTCAGAGTTATTCCCCTTTATACTTTGATATTTAAGGGTTATGTTTGCTCAAATTTAATATATTTTGGTTGATAGAAAGTAAATATACTTTTTCATCAGTACTACATCTAGTTGAATACAATGGGACGTAATAATTGATGAATTATTGTTGGAGTTGTGACCCTTTTCAACTTTTTAATTCGGGAGAAAGTATTATGAAGTGAAATATTTTCAATACTTAAGAAGATATTTAAATGACAATTAGTATGCTTATTCATCAGTACTACATCTACGCGACTACAAAGGGACATAACTCATGATGTTATTTTTTGAAGTTATGCCCCTTACTTTAATTTTGAATTTTGTTCAAATTGAAATACAATGTATTTATAGTTCTTCATATAGATATTTAAATGAAAGTAGGTATGCTTATTAGTTGATACTATGTTTACTTAACTCTGAAGGGGGTTACTATGGATGAATGTTCTAGGAGTAATGCCCCTTTTATATTTTACAAATATGAATTGGTAATTATTGTTTGACTGAATTATATACTTTCAAAAATTATGCCCTGTCTTGAAATTACTTTTGTTTAAAGATAAGCCTTGCCATGAACAAAACACCCGAAAAGTCGAGCGCGCTGTCCTTGGACTGCTCTTGTTATGGGCTAGCGAGGAAATAAAAATATTTTTTTGTAAAAACCGTCAAAATTACCCGGTAAGGTGCGAGCGAATCCATAGAACATATGATTAATTTGTTGTGGCCTTATGCCTGTAATTGTATTGTTTTTTTCATTATGATATCTAGCGGTTAATTTATACAGATATTTTTATAATTATATTGAATAAAAAATCATTTTAATAACTTTATTACAGTTTGTTATAAGTAATATAAATATATAATAGTTATGTATGTGAATATATAACTTGATGTACAAAGGACATGGTCTTGAGAGGTAGTTCCAGAGATTCCATGGAACATACTGTAACTTATTTCACATTTAATCAAGGGTTTCCCTGACGGAGCTAGTTTGTACTTTGGAAGTTGGTCAAGAAATATTTTACAGTCAATCTTCCTAAGACTTATCAAGTAAGACAGCAGTAAGCAAATAGAGAAAGTAGCTGGAGAAAAACATTAGGTGCAGAGAACTATGCCTTACTTATAACAATGAGTGATCACAACTGACTGCAGTAATAGAACTGAAAAAAATTGTCAGAGTTATGATAATTAAAACCAAGGTAGGTAATGTAAAATAAGAAACAAATTATATTTTGCATTAAATATTTCCTAGTGCTGAATAATAGAACTTCTTGTTTCTGAGTAAAATAAATAATCTATATGAACCATTCAATGTAGTTAAATTATTTGTTTCTTGTACATTATGCGTGTATTTATCAAATAAAAAAAGAATTTAGATTTTATTTCCATCCGTTTTCTCAAAATTTAAGAAAATTGATACTAATTCAATTTCATCCTTTTTAAGGGAATTAACTCTGTAGAGTACTGTAAAACGTTCTGTTGCAGTTATTTCCCTTGATATCTGACACTTTTTTTGGATGATCGCAGTGGTATTCCGAATGATTTTGAGGAAAAATATATTTACGATGTGTGAATTTTACGATGCACCGGTAATATTTACAAAATGGCGGAAAAGAAAAAAAGTCGTCTGGTAGCAATCTTTTTTACTCCTTTTTGTACGTAATACGTTCATGACAGTCTTGAATTTCGTTACAATATAATTAGATTTTAGTTTGTCTTTAAAACTGGAACATAAATTTTTTAAATGCATCGTTAGAATTTGCAGATAAGGTTCTGAAAATTGATTGAACTAAAGTGCAGCCATGACAGGTAAAATCAACCCGTAGACAACTCATACCGTACAAGTCTGTATGCAATCCACAAGGCCTTTGAGAAAAACTTAAATAAAACTCGCACAATATGATCAAGTCTCTTAAATTAATTTATGAAAATACTTGTAGTGAAGTAATTTTTGGATTTTAAACATTGGAGTATCCCGGGCTGGTGGGTGTTAAAGGGGACCTGGTGTTCGCCTCCCTCAAATAGATGCTTTTTACATTATAATCTGGGCAAGGGTAGTTGAGGTTCAGGAAATGTGCCTGAATCCCTTAGAAATGACCAAAGCTCAGGAGCTCCCTGGGCCCCTAGCCAGGACACACTAGGGTCTCTTATGGTCCTGTGAAAATCAGTCTGCTTTTTCATACCCCCAGGCCTTTTTTTCATGTTGGGGAAGTAGCCTGTAGCCTTTTACAAGGGGAAAAATGGCGCGCGATAATTGGAAAATGGGGAAAAATAAAACTAGACTATTTAGATCTATACTGAAATCTTGTAATCATATTTCATTTAAACTGTTATTGTTTATGAGTGTTGGGTGGAGATTAAGTAGCTTTAAAGGTACCATCATCAATGGGTGTTGACTCAATTCCATGTTCAACCAAAAGGGCATCAAGTTCTTCATTCAAAGGTTCCTAGTTGTCACTGGCAGGGGTACTGTTAGTTCCTTGGTCATCGAAATCATTACTTGGCTATTCAAACTAAATGTGCTGTGTTTTCAACTGAATAATACCTGACTAGGACTCATCTTAATGTTTTAAAGTTTTTAAGATAACAAATTCAGGGTACAAGTATTTCTTATGTCATTTTTTCGTATTTTTTGTATAATTGCGCCAATTCCGTAAGTAACCCAACAATTGTAACATGCTCGGAAAGACAAACCACGTGCGTCTGGAAAAAACAAACAAAATTTTTTAATTCGCTGCCGGTTTGGGTGCCAATAATGTAGGGGCGAATGTGATAGAGGACGAATTATTAGCAAGAAATTACCGAACTGGTAATTTGAAGGACTCGCAAACTTGATTACTTATATTTTTGATAAACTTATTTAACAAAATGACCATGTTCCGTTCGGGTAAATAACCGTTTCAATAATTAAATCCTGCGAGATTTCCGGTTTCTCTTTTGCCGTATTTTCGATGTTTATACATAGTTTTAAGATATTTTGAAGGGGAAAATGGTTGTTGAGGGGAAAAATTGGTTTGTTTTGGAGGAAAAAAGATACTTATTTTGCTTGGGGAAGACTCCGATTAACGGCGTCTCGTAAAGAAGGAAAAAAAGGCCTGACCCCCACTGGAAATTTTGGAGTGTTATATATTATAATGTTAAATATTATTAGTATATTTTAAAATAGCAGGCTTTGAACATTTTCATGATATAAAAGTCTAGAGTTGTACCAAATAATTATAACATATTTTACCAGGACCAGGGCTTTTTCAGCCTATCTCACGGGGCCGAATATGGGTCCCATTCCCAATGCCAAATAATGACCATTTTTCCCAATTTCAGGAAAAAGTTTCCCAATCTTGTTAAATAATTCCCTTTTAACAGCATGTATTTTGCCTTTACAAAATAAATCATGAGATTTCACATAAAAATAATAAATACATGAGAATTTGTATTGAATGCCTCACTGAACTGTCAGAACAAACTCTTTAAGAGCACTGCAACACTTTCAGAGACACCAAAGCAAGGCATATGAAGATTTAATGCAGAAAAATTAATCATGAAATTTCCCAGTTAAGTTGATTTGTCAATATTTTTTTCCTAAATCAGACTATTTCCTCGTTAAAAATTCCCAATTTGGGCAGGGGTCTTTTTCCCAAAACCCTCTGAAAAAGCCCTGAGGACAGTCTTACATCTACAAAGTTGTGTGTATTACATGTATCTATAATATTATAAAAAAGTGTTTAAAACAATATAATATATCATACCTCATTTTATTTACTCCTTGATATAGCAGTACATCTAGTGAACTTCTCTCTGTTCTATATGATAGTTTTCATGATATATTATAATGTGATAATTAATTATTGTAACATGTTTTAATTATACCCCCGCTTCGAAGAGGGGGATATACTGTTTTACCCTTGTCTGTCCGTGCGAGCGTCCGTCCATTACAAAATTTCCATCGCAGTTTTCTCAGCAACTATAACATGCAGCAGCCTAATACTTTGCATATTGCTTCATCCCATAGTCCCATGTGGTGTAAAGCGATTTCATGCTCCTTGCTCATCTACTTCCTGTTTGTAGTCATATTTCTCACAGCGGGGGTATCACTAGTGAGCATTAGCTCACAGATTTACTTGTTATATTATATTTATTATTACAGATAGATTGTAAGTTCTTAATAACTGGTTAGAGACACAAGACTTGTTGTATTTGGAACCTAAGAACTAATATCTTAATTTTTAAAATGAAAACTAGTCCTCATGTTGAAGGTACCATTTATCAACTTTATGTTTGTTTAATAAGGGAAAAAACAAAGAAAATGTTAAGGTAATAATTAAGGATATATTTTACTAAATAAAAAACAATTCTACTCTATATTTCAAAGATAAAGTAAACTATCGGATGATAAACTGTAAAATAGTCACTGTCATCCCTTTAATTTTTCTTGAACACTTGCTCAATATATTATATAAAGTTAAAAAGTTGAAGTACAGCTTAAAGTCTGCTTCCATTGTACTTGCTCAGCAGACTTAACAATCTTGTCATTAACTCCTGATCAAATAAATCACACTCAGGCAGGCAATCCCTAACAGTACCCATTTACACCTGGGTGGTGTGGAACAATTGTAGGTTAATTTCTTGCTCAAGGAAATTAGCAGTGCCCTTAGTGGGAATTGAACCCAGGACCTCTCAATCCCTAAGCACACTTCCTACCACTGGACCACTGCTCCTACATGTGGTCTTAGTATTATAAGGACAAAAAATGAACAATCCTGACAGTATGAAATAAATTTTCACTTGTCTTTCAGTGTTTTTTTCAGGCCATTTTGGGGCCGAAATTGGGCCCCATTCCCCTCTCCAAAAAGTATATATTTTCCCCTTTCCAGGTAAAAAATTCCCCTGTCAGACTGTCCTGAAACTTTTGTACTTTTTATATCATTTTGCCCTTTCCTCAAGCATTACAGAGAAATCATAGATGAATATATCATAGGTTCAGTAGTTGAAATTTCATAAAAGTAGACAGAAATGTTACCCTGTTAGAGGATCCATGTTATCTCAAGTATTGAAATTTTTTCCCCTAATTTCATTTTTGTCGCGATTTTCCCCTCAAAAAAGGCCCCGTCACCTTTCCCCTATGAGTGAAAATAAACACTGTCATTTAAGCTATTTATAGATTGAAAGCTTGTTATATTGTGTTTAGTTTATATTTTCTTTACTTCAGCTCTTCACTAGTGTTGTCATGGTTTGGTTCAAATTACAATATGGTTGTTATGGTTCAGTTGATATTACTGTATACGAGAGTTAATAAGCAACATTATAAAGATCATCTTCTAATGATTTATTTACATGGTAAATATTTTTATTAGTCTTTCAACATGTTATATTATATATGTTTATGTCAATATATATTTTATCTAATATAGACCTAGTTATACTCTGTATTTCAAATTTAACAGTTAAATATTTTAAGTCAATGAAAAATCTTTGACTAATTATGACAAATTAAAATCATGAGAGACACACTGAATACTGAAACAAACAGTCAGTCTGAACAAACTCTAAATGACTAAATCTCATTACAATAAATTACAAGAAATTTTAGATGTATTAATTGTAACCAACTATTTCAGACTATGCAAAGATGATTCAATGATATATCCTGACAATAAATACAGAGATATACCCATTGTAATGTTTTTATAGTATTGCAATATGTATTCATTAGGAATCAGCTGCCGAGCCAAACAACCAGTAAGACGTAAAAGTCTGTTTAAAATAGCAAAAAATAAACAAGAATGAAGGAAACTGTCCATGGACCTGCTAGAATTACTTTTCTATTTGAGCCTATTCAACAATATGTTACTGAGAACACTGGCATCATATTTACAACTAGAATTTAGTTTTTAGATGTTGGAAGCCTTAACATAGAACTAAGTTGATTATAGCAAGTGTTAATCTATATACATGTGAATGGTTTGTTCATAAAGTTGTAGGAGTTGTTTCCCTTTAAACATACATCACCCTTCACACTATGATGTAACTATTATCAACATTGTGTTATAAATATATCAAGTTTTAAAACTATTGATGATGAATTTACTGATATATTTATAATAAAGTATTTTATATATATTACAGAAGTTATGAAACATTGTAAGAAGTTTAGAACTCACAGTGAGATGGTTATTGGTGGATTTCAAGACTGGGTAGACTTTTATTATATTTTTTAGTAGCAGTGTTCCAGTGGTAGGACAAATGCTTAGGGATTGAGAGGTCCCAGGTTCGATCCCACTAAGGGCACTGCTAATTTCCTTTAGCAAAAAAATTAACCTACAGTTGTTCCACTTCAACCAGGTGTAAAAGGGTACAGTGAGAGTTTACCTACCTGAAAGTGATTTCAATGATCAGGAGTTATTGTAAATAACTGTGAATACCATATATTCATTCACAAGGAAATCCTAGCATTGAACGCTGGATGTACACCAGTACTAGTGATGGAAAATACACGTAGAGGAAGAATGTGGTTGAACATGTATATGGAAGCAGACTTTAAACTACACTTTAACTGTAACTTTTTGATTTACCTATATATTAATAGAGACACTTCAAATCATGTGAATATTTCATGTGAGGTACAACAGTCTTGCTTGTTCACCTAGGCAAGTAAAATCAAATCAAGCGACAGAAGACAAAAAACCTAACCTTTTAATACATAGGCTCTCAGTTTCTTATCTTTAATTCATGAATAATGCCAACAACAAATTTGGAATGTTGGCAAGTATAAATTGAACCTGGTCAGCTACTTTTGTAAAGTTGCTGGTTGCACCAGCGAGTAAATTCAAGAAGTTAATTTCCTAGACTGGGACAAACATCTCAACTTATACAGTATGTCTTATGATTTTTTCTATACATTGTAGATATTATGAAATGATATAAAACATTTATCAGAAACTAAGAGCTAATGGTTGAATAATTTACAGTAAAGTTTGTTGATATGTTGGTAAGTTCATATATTTTATTTTAGAATGTTTTTGTCATCTTCATGGTCTCCTTGTAATATAAAGTTTCTTACTGAAGGAAACAATGAGCAGGGTTCATGCAGGTCCTTGAAAGTCCTTGAATTTGATCCCTCACGCAGGTCCTTGAAAGTCCTTGAATTTGATCCCTCACGCAGGTCCTTGAAAGTCCTTGAATTTGATCCCTCACGCAGGTCCTGAAAGTTCTTGAATTTGATCCCTCATGCAGGTCCTGAAAGTCCTTGAATTTGATCCCTCATGCAGGTCCTTGAAAGTCCTTGAATTTGATCCCTCATGCAGGTCCTTGAAAGTCCTTGAATTTGATCCCTCATGCAGGTCCTTGAAAGTCCTTGAATTTGATCCCTCACGCAGGTCCTTGAAAGTCCTTGAATTTGATCCCTCATGCAGGTCCTTGAAAGTCCTTGAATTTGATCCCTCATGCAGGTCCTGAAGGTCCTTGAATTTGATCCCAAGTTCTTTGTTAATCCTGATGACAGAACAAATGTTTAAATCTAGTCTATGAATTAAATTCATGAAATTTTCATAAAGTGGTATATTTTATACAGATCTCAGATATCTATAGATTGGTAAAGAAAAATATAAAGATGTAAATTTAGAATGGCAGAAGAATGTTCAATCATTACAGCATTTCATTAATCTCTATGTTCTAACATTAAGATGGTGTTCACATATCAGGTCAGTGTTTAGTTTTTTGGTTTGTGATTAAATCTCTTATTTAAGTAATAAAATGTCACTTAACAGTTTTATCTATAAACAAATGGTTAACAAAGAAAGATGGTGTGGGTTGATGCACTTATCAAATAAACAAACATTGACCATTGTACATTCTGTTTGTTGCAACCATGATTAGAGATGCTACTATCCATAAGTCAAAGGAACTGTAAAAATTCACCAACTAATATTTCAATATTTCAGATTTCTTGAAGACTTACATCAGTATCTGTCATCACTCAATGTTAATGTACAGTGTAAATGTTTGATGTACAAACAGATAAGATTTATAGAGAATGGTTCAAGTATTTGTTATTTATCAACACACTGACTGGGTTCATTTAGATAAATAAGTTGATGGAATACAGATATGATTTATAGAGAATGGTTCAAGTATTTGTTATTTATCAACACACTGACTGGGTTTGTTTAGATAAATAAGTTGATGGAATACAGATAAGATTTATAGAGAATGGTTCAAGTATTTGTTATTTATCAAAAAATGTAGAAAAAACAAGTTGTGCAAACTTCAATATGTTTAATAAAACTTTAAGTTGTCAACATATAAATATTAAAATAATTCTATCACCAATATAAAATGAGATCCTTTCATACGTTTTATTATTTAGATTCAAAATTCTCAAACCTACAGCCTGTAGAAGAAATAGTGAAAGAACCATGGACACAAGATTTTTCTCTATGGTTCAAATGTTGTTGATTTTGTCTGAAGATTCTGTGTGATATAAATGTATGTATGACATCTCAGTACATTGAATACAAGCTGGTAGACATGTGGAATACAATCACTTAGTAGATCACAAACAAAGGTATGTATAACTTAGTGAACAGATTTATCTTTTACTTATAGTATAAAGAAAACTTGGCCCATAATGCAAATGGAATGAGATGGAATTTGATGGAAACTGGACAAAATACCATCAAAATGCATTTTCCATGCAGGTAATGAAAATATGAAAAACCTTTAAGGTAGAAACCTGTTAAATTTCATGCTAAAATATTTTTTATGTTTTAAGACGATAAAATACCTCTGCCATTCCTACTGTATACTGTTTGAAACTAAAATCGGTTGTATTTTATAGGCATACCTAAGGTATTATATTTCTGGTATAGCTGGACAGAATTAATCTGAGCTTGACCTTTATGCAAGAATATATTAAACTCCGTATTTATAGCCTATTTTAGTCTTCGCATGTAAATCACGCTTTATAAGAAGCTTTCGGCAAAATACATATATTCGAACAACTAATGTAGTTTTCCTATGAATAAATACTTTAAACCAGTGTCACAACATTGCCACACTTACATGTTTCCCATTAACAATGAGACCAACATGTAAAGTACAATAACATGCCATGTTTGCAAAATTGATTTATATTCATCTAGGTTGATATAAACATGTGTATAATCGTATACATCCATACGGAAACTCACGATTTAATGTTAGTGAAGCCTGTAATTATTATGATAAGGTAGTTCAAGCTCAGGTTAAAATTGTTGGCTATAAGGTATTCATGATATTTCTTATGTCACTAATGAAACAACAAACAAAAAGTTCTCTCTCCATCATTTTATTATCTCAATTGTCCACAGGTAGTCAAAGTTTTAGAGACTAGATAGGCAGGACTTGTACAACAGTTAGAGTATTATTCTTTTAATGAACTGTGCTCACTTACATACTGGAAACAACATGTCTCTCAATAGTTTTCTAGCAGTTTTAATAATGATTCGCTGTTTTATGTCACAGGGTAAGAAAAATATGCAGCCTGACCAGGACTCGAACCCAGGACCTCTCGCTTACAGGGTGAGTGCTCTCCTGACTGAGCTATCCAGCTGCTTACATATCCTTCTTCCCATAAAGTGAACAGTTTAGTGCTGTGACATACTCCCCCAGGAGCTAGAAATTTGTCTCGAATTTCTGAATTCCAGGCTGTTTAAAGAGCATTTATTTTGACCAAATAATTGCCACAGCCCCACATTGGGCGCCAAATGTCACAGGGTAAGAAAAATATGCAGCCTGACCAGGACTCGAACCCAACACCTCTCGCTTACAGGGTGAGTGCTCTCCAGACTGAGCTATCCAGCTGCTTACATATCCTTCTTCCCATAATGTGAACAGATAAGTGCTGTGACATTTACATAATACAAAATGTATCATCTGTCAACAGAAATATATAAGCTTTAGTTATCACTAACATGGCAGACTGAGAGACTAATCTTGTAAACAATTAGAAGATCTGTCTAGATGTGCAGGTTTACAGGACAAATCTTGTAAACAATTAGAAGATCTGTCTAGATGTGATGGTTTACAGGACCAATCTTGTAAACAATTAGAAGATCTGTCTAGATGTGCAGGTTTACAGGACCAATCTTGTAAACAATTAGAAGATCTGTCTAGATGTGATGGTTTACAGGACCAATCTTGTAAACAATTAGAAGATCTGTCTAGATGTGCAGGTTTACAGGACCAATCTTGTAAACAATTAGAAGATCTGTCTAGATGTGCAGGTTTACAGAGCAAATTGTCTGGAGAAAATGATCTCGTACTCATTTAGGTAAATTTGTTAAGTTTTCAATTCATTAAAATATGTTAAATGTCTCAGGTTCTGTAAGACTTGGTTCTGTCCTGTAAAAATTTAATCTTCACAGGAAATATTGACCAGGCATAAAATGTTGAGTTTTGAAGTGACTGAAACATTTTGTTTACTTTCAGAACAAAATGTACTCAATTGAATTAATAAGATTCTGTGACAGAGCCGACGAAATCTTAAAATTGTTTGCTTGTCCGTTCTTGGCAACTGGTAAAGTTTCTTGTCTGTATGAACATTATAGAATAAAATAATTGAAAATCCACTTGTTTGTATTTGCCTTAGGACAATACGGACGTTTGATTTTGCTGGCCCTGTGAGAAACAGAACTGAACTTTTCACAAAAATTCTTACGAAAAAATCTTTGTAAGTCAAAAGCAAGAAACATTAATAATACGCCCTTTTTTGGCTTATAAATTCTAAATACATGTATTATACAAATTGTGTAGAATTATGTATACTTTTTGAGTATCATATCATAGTTACGTTTCTTATTCGTCTGACTTTGAAGTGCTAATTATATGAAACTGACTTACGAAGATTTTGTAAGAATTTTTGTGAAAAGCACCTCTTTTGTTTACTCTGATTGTCAGCTGACCACAGCAACAGTTTGGAATGTATCAAAATTATCTTGCTATTTCTGCAAGTTTTACTCTGGTGTCAATGTTAGATTGTTTCTAGCTTTCTTTGCTATGACTTGTTGTTCATCATAACTTGCTGATGACATCAAAAGATCGTGTCAGTCAGTATAGAAGACCTTCATTGTTGATACAAATGTATTTTAATAATAATAATTAAACAAGTTTTTACAACTTCTATTAGTCTCTGTCTGGTCAGATTTCTGGTCTCCCAGTATGTGTGGTCTAGTATGTGTGGAATATAATGTCTAGGAAAAAATGAAAAGGCTTTGTATGCAATTAAATAAGCCAACCCTAAGTTAGCAATTCTAGTAACCATTCTAACATCATCGTCAAAATTAGAAGACTGAAATGAATATCAGAATAATTCTACCAGGGATATATAAAATTATATTGTTATACTTGTTTTATTATACAGATTCAAAATTCTCAAAACCTACAGCTTATAGAAGAAGTTTGGAAAAGAAAGGTGAACATTAGACTTTTTGTATGAATCAAATGTTCTAGATTTTGTCTGAAGATCCTCTGTGATGTGAATGTATGTATGACATCTCAAGTCATTTAAAAACAAGCTGGTAGACACATGGAATACTTTCAGATAGTTAAACAAACAAAGGTTTGCTTAATTTGGTGTACTGATTTATCTTTTACTGTACTATAGTGAAATTTCAATTATCCGAAATATAATCTAACAAATAACATTGGTGATTCAAATGATAGTTCTCAAACGTACGGCTATGTAAAGGAAGTATATAAGTATTTATAGTAAATAAGTCTGCTTTATCCGAAATGGGTTATCTGACTTTCATAGATTAGCCGAACAAAAAGGTGTGGACCCTGCAACCTGAAATCAGTGATTTCATCTGATAAACTGTGATGTTCATGGAGACCCCTCATTACAGAAACAAAAACAAAAAAGTGTGAAGAACATATATTTATTGAATACATGTATTTATTATAAGGAGATGTCACAATGGATATTATATATTTGCAAACTGTTACTAGTTGCAAATTGACCTTGAATTGGAAAGATTACAGTTGTAATTATCAATTAAGTAGATGTGATTAATTATTTTATGTTTGATTGCATGCTGTGTCATATCAAAGTTATACAATTTCAGTATTATTTGGATAGCTTTGAAAAGTTACAATTTATTTTGTAAAAAGGCTACTCATTTGATCAAACTGGATTGTAATTAAATCATAGATTTCCAGCCTGAAACAGCAATAGCATGGACTTTAGTTTTCCGTGTAGGTTTAAAAATCAGAAAAAAGATTGAGGCAGAGTTAAATTCCGAGTGGAAATATGCCAATTTTTATACTTAGGTAATTTATAATTGTCCCATAGATACCATAATACAGTCTTATTTTGTTTCTTAGATATGTTGTCATTTGTTAGTATCTTTTACATGTAGAAATTTTACCAGAGGTCCAGACTGTTGGAAAATTAGTGCACCACTAAAGTTTCTATATTTTCATTTGCTCTTGGTATGGTTTCAGCAGTTTTAAATTGTTTGTGGTGTGTAGACTTTTTATTTATTTATTTCATGTGTGCTTGTTGAATGTGCAACCAAGTTTATTTTGCTTCACATTGTTAAATAAAACATAGGCACAAGTTTTGAAGTGCCAAAATTAAATATGAAGTGTTTTAGCACAAGTTATTTAACAAGCACATCAAAACAAGTGTCTATGTTTTATTCTCCAACAAACTATAGAAAAACAAATCAATGTTATAACTTATTTCAGTTCTAACACTGAAAAATAAAAGTTTCCCATTAAGTTCTTTAAACGAGGGGGTAAATTATAACAGCCTTGTATGTGTTATATAGTGACAGAATAGTAAAAAATAGATGATGTCATGTTAAATATGCTGTTATATGATTACTGAAATATTCATTATTTCTACTGACACCAATAAAACAGTTAACAGAAAGTGATCTATCCTTCTTCGTATAATCTCAATTGTGATTCAACATCTTGTTGTTCATTGGTTAGAAAGCTGTTAGATTGTTCATGTAATTGTGTTTGGGTTTTTTTCACAACTTTTCCAGATAAAATTGTTTTTAATTAATTTTCATAAAGAATGGATTATAGAATCTGATAAATATTTTCACTAAAAGGATGTTAATTTCAAATAAAATCAACCCCAAATTTAACACAACTGCAATTAATTGGCCCTTAAAGCCGATTACTGCCACTTTGGGTTTAAAAAATGCTCTTTCCCCCCAATTAATACACTTTCTGATAAATTAGCAGACGATGCTAACCTACGACAGTGAAAATCAATAAAATCTGGTTAAACAATAAGGTGTTACACATCCTTGTTATATAGGGTCCATGATCCAATTAAGAAGATGAACATATGTTAATCCATGCTTCACATGTCTACACAGAAACCAATATGACATATTGTAATACATTGTATTGTTATATGGGATTTACCTATTATGTATGAGTTGAGTGCTGGGAAGTCTCACATTCCTAGTTTGTTGTTGTTGTTGTTTGGCTATATTTAGCACAGTTGTTTCTAATGGCTCGCTATGGTGACTTCATGCAGTAACACAATCAAACAACTTTTTAATCATTTGTGATACTTTCCCATGATTGAGTGTTTAACCATGGCAACCTGGAGGACAAAGTTACAACAAAAATACCATTTTGTGGTGCTTTAGTGTTTTCATGTAGCCCCATGTGAGACGACACGGACAATGCAACATGGGTTTATTTAGCCAAATAGGCTCTAGGGGTGACTATTGCGGCCAAAAACACTATCGCGATAGTATTGCGATAATAAAAGTACTATTGCAATAGTATTGCAATAGTCAAAAAACTATTGCGATACTATCACGATAGTTTTTTTTTATTATAAAAACAACGGTAAACAGTCTCAAGTCTTTTACAATAAACAATTAATGTTCTTGGTCAAAGACAGAACTCAGACAGAACATTGCAGAAAAATGTTTCAAAGATTTGGCCAGAATTTAGTTCACAGGAGTGGAGAAATCTACAAAATAATGACTTAATTTGAAAATAACTTTTCTGTATCAAATAACAACTTGTCATTTATTTGGTTATTTGAAATGCTGATTAATCAACAAACTGTTTTATTCAACTAACTTTTTGGTTATTCTAACTCTTTGTCATCGATTACCATAATTACATAATGATAATGATAAACACAGTATAGTTATGATAGCATCTTCAGTATTTTAATTGAATTTAAAAAACATGTAATTATGCTTCATTTTTAAAATTACACCGAAACAAATGTTGGCAAGTAAAAAACAATGTCTGGCATTTTGACATTTGTTTTATCAACGAACACCAGAAAACGGGAACGTAAGTTCGAATTTGTCGGTTCCTGGGGCACTGTTTGCTAAATTAAGAAAAACAAATGAAAAATAATAAGCTTATTACATTAATTATGAAGATTTAAGAATGTTTTACTTAATTTGCGATAGCGTGGGTCGCGAAAATATATGACAATAAGTCATCATTGAAGGGATTTTATTTTTACGAAATACAATACTAAATTACATATTATAAAATATTTTTGTTGTAAAATAATACAAAACACTATTTATAAAATTTAATTTCACAATACGGTGTTATTGACAATTATCGTCAGTAATTTTAACAAAGAAAAAATGACTTCCTGGGATCGCCGATATCGTTTTTATATTATTAAGCTTTATATATAATACAATTTAACAAGTTAGGTCATGCTAGTTTAAGAATACATTTTTTCATGACGATTAATTTATATTAGACTCCATGATTACATAATGAGACATTACAATTATGTCATTGTTATGCTATCAAACATCGACAAGTAAGTGTGAAAAAAATGCCGACACATATCTTAAATTGTTAACCTCAATTTCTGCTCAAACTGCAACACATATTTGTCCTCAAACAAAGGATAAATATTGATTTAATTGCTGCAAACAATTAAAAATATATATGCGCTATTTCCAATGTACTCTGACGTGTATAGGTAAAGGTATATACAGATGTTATCGAGCGTGTAATCATAAGTCGGCGACTTTATTATGATTTTGTGACATCCTTGTGCATTTATATGTCGGCGAGTTAAACTCCCAGCGTGTGAACGACAATTGGGTTTTAATGAGATGTAATTGGCATGTTATTGTCGCGTGAAGTTTCATTTTTGCATCTCTTATCTGACCAGTTTCGATTTTTTATTTACGTTCGATACGCGGCGATTTCGAGACTTTATGAGTAAAGGAGTTTTTAATTGGGTTATGATACGCAAATTGTTTATTCTTATAGGGTTTTTGAGATTTTTAATTGCGTAGCTACGCAGATACGCAGCTTATCTGTTCCTCTGTCGGCCTCTAAATAGATTTAATTTGATCCGTATCAATGTGGAGTTCTCTCATTAAAAAAAAAGATGAAAGTAAAACGTTTATGGGGCTCAACTCTCGTTTTTAAGAAAACTATCGAAAAAAGTCGATAGTCAGAAAAACTATCGCGATATTTATCGACTTGAAAAAGTTCTATCGACCTATTGCTATTGCAAGGTAAACTATCGCGATACAGCGATAAGTCGACCTATTGTTACACCCCTAATAGGCTCGCAGCTTCCAGTCAATGTAAAAATAAAAAGGATAATTGATCACAAAGATCTTGTTATAATGTGTAATATATTTTATTTTATTGTCAACAAGTTGTTAATATCACAAAGTCGAACAATTTATAACAGTTCAACATACATGTATGATTTCTCACAATTGCATTGGAAGCTTACACCAGTATTATTTCATTTGTTGAAACTCGGACCTGCAATTTTTCACAAAGTCATAAAAGGAAAGAAATTCTTCAAAATTAGGTTGAAATCTCCTGTAACACAGATGATATATATAGTCTTGGAGACCGATTTTGAATAGTTTCATAAGTAATTGTAATCTCACGAGTTTTTTTCTGATTAAGTTTTGATTTAGAACAAAATGAAAGTAGGCTGCTCCCACAATGCAGTTTTCCAGATGACAATCCATGAAGAGGCTTTAGAATCTTCCTTTTAGATTTAATAAATTGACAATATTGAAATATGCACTTTTGGTAATGTGAGTTAAATAAATTAAACATTTTAAATGGCATGATTACTTTTTGACAGGTCTTACTCTATGTATTACATACAATGTACATGTTATTTGAAATGGAAAAAATGTCAATTCATGTGTTTATTTTACCTCCTCCTGTCAACATTTTTGTCACCAGACTTCAAGTATCAACAAATAAAAAAACTCTTGCCTTAATAATAATATCATTTCTATGTAAATAAGTTTTGACTACAAATGTCGACATCCAATTTTTTATATGCAAAACATATATTATAAGGTGTATTTCTTAATTAATTTAAAGACATGCATTGTTTAGGAGTGGGGATAATCCTAATTGACCAATGAAATCAAGTAATGGTGTCTTGCCAATAAAAATAATAAATACAAAAATACAATAAGTACTTAGAGGGTATACGTCTATATCTTTTTATAAATTTGTCTAACAATCATGTATATTGTCTCAGTTAACATAATAAAACACATGAACAAATGAATTATGATAACAACATGACAGTACAACTATCGATTTCACTGATGTTTGTGCCTGCTAGTTGAGTGGCAAGTAAACACGCCATTCGTATGAGTCTGTAAGAAATATCGTCAAATACCTTTTCGGAATTCAGATTAATTTTCGGTTGGCAAATCATAAGTATGGATTTGTTGATCAACTATTTGTATTAATTCTTACAAACATATTTTTTACATAAATTTTCTTTGTGTTGTGGTTATTTGAAAGCATGATCATTAAATATCCTTTTTGAAATTTATGTGAATTTACCTGCAAGTTATAAACATAGACCCTTTAAGTATTTAGATAATAATATGTCATACAAAATATCATGGACACATTCATCCAAAAACAAAAACAAATGATTTTTTATAACTGGCAACCCCAATTATGAAATATTAATTTTTTATCATTAGTCATCACATAATATAAAGTACAGTATAACGTCTGCAGAGCGTCAACCTCCGAACAGCAACACACTTTAGTCCCTCACAGTGGGTGTTGTTCAAGAGAGGTTGTACTGTATCATATAAAAAAATATTGTGGCCACCAAGCTAGCTCAGTGGGTAGCACACAAATCTACTGATGGATGGGTCATGGGTTCAATTCTCAGGCAGGGCATACTTTTGTGGAGCTTGATTATGAAATTATTCTGCGGCAAACTAAATGAAAGTGGCGTGCCCAGACAAACTAAACAACAGTGGCGTGCCCAGACAAACTAAACAACAGTGGCATGCCCAGACAAACTAAACAACAGTGGCATGCCCAGACAAACTAAACTGCAGTGGCATGCCCAGACAAACTAAACGACAGTGGTATGCCCAGACAGACTAAACACCAGTGGCATGCCCAGACAATCTAAACAACAGTGGCATGCCCTGACAAACTAAACAACAGTGCCAAGACAGACTAAACAACAGTGGCATGCCCAGACAAATAAACAACAGTGGCATGCCCAGACAAACTAAACAACAGTGGCATGCCCATACAAACTAAACAACAGTGGCATGCCCAGACAAACTAAACAACAGTGGCATGCCCAGACAGACTAAACAACAGTGGCATGCCCAGACAAACTAAACAACAGTGGCATGCCCAGACAGACTAAACAACAGTGGCATGCCCAGACAAACTAAACAACAGTGGCATGCCCAGACAAACTAAACAACAGTGGCATGCCCATACAAACTAAACAACAGTGGCATGCCCAGACAAACTAAACAACAGTGGCATGCCCATACAAACTAAACAACAGTGGCATGCCCAGACAAACTAAACAACAGTGGCATGCCCAGACAGACTAAACAACAGTGGCATGCCCAGACAAACTAAACAACAGTGGCATGCCCAGACAAACTAAACAACAGTGGCATGCCCATACAAACTAAACAACAGTGGCATGCCCAGACAAACTAAACAACAGTGGCATGCCCAGACAAACTAAACAACAGTGGCATGCCCATACAAACTAAACAACAGTGGCATGCCCAGACAAACTAAACAACAGTGGCATGCCCAGACAGACTAAACAACAGTGGCATGCCAAGACAAACAAAACAACAGTGGCATGCCCAGACAAACTAAACAGCAGTGGCATGCCCAGACAAACTAAACAACAGTGGCATGCCCAGACAAACTAAACGACAATGGCATGCCCAGACAAACTAAACAACAGTGGCGTGCCCAGACAAACTAAACAACAGTGGCATGCCCAAACAAACTAAACAACAGTGGTGTGCCCAGACAAACTAAAGAACAGTGGTGTGCCCAGACAAATTAAACAACTGTGGCATGCCCAGACAAACTAAACAACAGTGGCGTGCCCAGACACACTAAACAACAGTGGCATGCCCAGACAAACTAAACGACAGTGGCATACCCAGACAAACTAAACAACAGTGGTGTGCCCAGATAAACTAAACAACTGTGGCATGCCCAGACAAACTAAAAGACAGTGGCGTGCCCAGACAAACTAAACGATTGTGGTGTGCCCAGACAAACTTAACAATCGTGGTGTGCCCTGACAAACTAAACGATTGTGGTGTGCCCAGACAAACTAAACAACAATGGCTTGCCCAGACAAACTAAACAACAGTGGCGAGCTTAGACAAACTATCTCTTTCTAAAATGAACTTAAAATTTTTGAACAATCAAATTACAGATTTTTACAAAACTGTTAAAGCTTGAATACACTTTGATTAGATTCAATATTTGGGTATTTTAAATACTTTGAAATAATTTCTATCAACACATTGAAACTTTAAAATCATTTCTTCTTAACTTACTTATTTTTGTCCAATGTATTTATTAATAATTTTATTATTTCTAATTTTCTAACATATTTTATTTCATTTCAGAATCTAGATGTTCAATATTATAAATAGTTGATATTGTTAATAAAGTATTAAAGAAGTCGATCAGTAAACAATGGAACTATGAAACAATTGTTTAATCATACAAACAAGTACATGAAAATATTGAAGGTATGTTTGAATTTGTAAATTGTTCCTTAAAATTAAGTAAATTGTTGAAATTTACCACACAAAATTTGACTGTTATTGTTAACTAACTAAATTAATTGTCTTTAAGGATAATCTTATGACACAATGCAACATGCAATACAATACAAAACAATACAGTGCAATGCAATTTTTACAATACAATTGAATGCCATACAATACAATTCACTATTTTTTTTACTTTGTGTTTAAAGTAAAATATATTAATGAAATATCTTTGAGTCTTTCCTATATTTATATCATAGAACGAAGTCATAATCTAATCATTCTTTCAGGTCAACTTGTAAACTTCTACTTCGTCTGAGTCGTAGAAACCTACAAACATTTTACTAAGTCTATGATGGATACACACACATCGTGGATGTTCACTGGTTTTATTGACAATTATACCACGTTTCTGTCCATCACTATCACACTGAACTATAGTACACAATCTACCATTGGTAACAACAACATTATCATAACTATCAATACAAACACCACATGGTTTTATATCAGGATCTGTGATTGTTTCTATGTAATCACATTGAGTATTGAAACAAACCAATCCTTTATGATTATCAGCTACAAATAATCTGTCATTCTTATCATTCAATGTGATATGTTTACTATGTGCAAATAGAGATTGTCCTCTAGTATCTCTTGTAACAGTTTTCAACATTTTACCATTCATATCATACATATATAATGCATTGTTCAAATCTGTTATATAAAGTTTATTATTACTATAAGCTATACCATAACAACGATGTTTCATCTTGATGGTACGTGTTAATGATAAATTATCCCTAACTGATACAAACTGGACTACTCTATTACAAGCTACAGCAAGTTCTGTCTCTCCTACTCTACATATACCACATGGACAGTCTGGTACTGTACAGTAATCTATAAGTGATAATGATGAGACATCAAAACGTTTAAGTTTGTAGTTATAGTTGTCTGTAAATATAACAGTATCATCTATGATACATGATCCAAGTGTACTGTAATACTCTGATGTATCTTCTTGCAGTCTGACATTCATGTCACATATTTTTGTAGCTTTATATGTGTTGTATCTTTTTGATGAAATGGCTGATGTTTTTCCTAACCTTGCCATCATCTCTATGCTTGATTTGATTTCTTCAGATGGAACAAACATGACTTCTGCTTTGTAGAATCTCTGTCTCTTCATTTCTTCATCTGTTATAGTTGTACATGTCTCCTCAATAAGCTTGGTACACACAAACAGCTGGGCTATATTGCTTGATGCTTGTAACATGAGTTGTTCCAGATTCTTCAAGTTGTTGATGAAGTCATCATATCTCTTTTTCTCTTCAAGAAGGTCTGATTCTAACTTCTTATATTCTTTTTCTATCTCCTTGATTGAGGCTTTTTCCAGCTTTTTTAAGAATTGTTCCATTTCAGCTTTGTAGTCCGTGACAGCTTTGATGGCAGTTTTCTTGGAGTCTTGTAGTTGTTGTAGAAGAGTGTCGTAATTGGTCTTTCTTTTGTTCAAGGTATCTACAGTATCACCAAGTTCAGATGTAGCTTTAGATGTTTCTGTCTTGTTGTACAACTGATCAATATTATCAGGGACAGACATCATATCTTTACATGATCTGAAATAATACAATATCAAATAGTACATATCACTGTTATCTATCAACTAGGTCATGCACAAACAATGATTTGTGAATTTTTGTTTATTGCTCTTTGAAAATAAAGCAAAATTTAACAGGAATCTTTTTAGTGATGTCTACAATGCTTGACTATTTATTTCTTATTAAACGAGATGTTTAGACAACTAAAATGCACTTATACGCCAAGGTTAGAGTTAGGGTTAGTATATAATACCACATTTTCTATCAATGACAGCTCTAGTGTTTACATTGTCTATGTATAGATTGCCAATCTTTTGTATATTACATATTATAAGTGTAATTGATGTGATAGACAGATATAGTTCGTTTTTTCTCAACAGTCAACATGAATAATTTCACAGTGACTTTGAAAGCTCCTGGACACCATGGTTGTTTCACAACTTTCTGTCCCAAAGTATTCATTTTCATCAAGAAGATGTTCTACACAAGTCTCGTACAACCAATCAAACACACCTTGATATGTTAAATTCTTTGAAATTAAGCTTCAATTGAATTAATCATGGAAGAACTGACTTTTCTCAACTTTCATTTCCGAAGGGAAGAATTTTCCAATGAAATAAAAATAAATATCGCAGTATGTATTGCTTCAGCTTCTTTTTCCAAAATACTGGTAAATCGTGAAAGCCCTTGTTTTTACATAGGTTCAAAAAATTAGAATGTAACAAATTTGTACAGTAAAACCCCTCTAAACCGGAAGTGCTCCGGACCGGGCAAAAATTCCGGTTTGGAGAGGTTTCCGGAATAGAGGGGTTTTACATTCTGACTACAATATTTAACATGTGAGTGTGTTCGTTGGCACTCTGTATTGATCTTGTATTAAGTGTTTGTGATATTTAACTATTGATACAAGTTCAATCTACATTTACTCCAAGATGTAGTATTGTGCTGTAGGTATATTCGTAGATTAATGTGTCTTATATGCATACTAGAAATCTTTGTAGGCATGACTGAGTCAGTGAATATTTACTATTTTTCATTGGAAAGCCATCTACAGAGTGGTTTACATCCTTGCCATAATAGGCATTATTGTTTCTATTAAAAACAACCTATATTCTATCTTATTGCTTAGTACTGAGAGACAAGATGCTGGCTGGAACGTTGTAAGTTGTTACAACAACTTTTGAATAATCAAGCTAAACAAGTATAGCACCATAAACTATAGCTCTTTATCATTGTGCTGATAACAACTTCGTAGAACTCATTGTTATTGTACCATTCCACATTGCATCATTATATGCAAGTTATAGTGAGTAAATCTGGATACATCAATATAAAATATGATAAAAAGAAAGATAACAGAAAACAGATATAAATACACAAAGCTTTAATTATGACTAATACATGATAATTTTACTCAAACCTATAAATTCGTGAATAAATATGTTTCATTGGTCATTTTTACGACTCAAACATAGAACAATTAATTTTGGTCAATCGTATATCAATTAAACACCGCCGTAATTGATCGATTACATACGTCTTTCAAATCATTTTCTACAATCAATGTTTACCACAGGTTGGTTCATTTTAGATCAAAATGCAATTAGTGAACGAATTAAATCCTTAATTATCAATTAAATGTTCCATCCACCAGCATAATTATCGCTAAAATCAAACCCCTACCTTACATTTGATAGTTTTCACACCCATTCAATAAGACATCTTTCAATGTTTACATAGCGATTATCACGAATAGTCATTTTCATGCACACCTGTTAAACAAAGGAAACAATCACCTTCTCGAGAGTCGTATATCCAGCTCGCTGTTATCAATTCTCACCTTTCGACTTCCGATATACAGGGGTCATTTTGCGTGACGAAATATGAAGTTTAGGCTAAAACTCGTCCGGTTTCCGGAATACAGGGTTTTCCGGAATAGAGGAGGTTTTTGTTATATGAACAAAGAGGAGAAATATTCCGGACTTGAAAAAAATTCCGGTTTGGAGAGAATTCCGGTTTGGAGGGTTTCCGATTTAGAGGGGTTCCATTGTACTTACTTATGATCTTCTGCAACACAAAGATAACAACACACAACGTCATGATTCTTACAAAACACATCCATAATCTTTCCAACATGACGGTCACATTGTTTTGTTGGAAAAGTTGGAAGTGACTTCTGTTGTCCTTGTGGCTTGATAGATGTATTCTCCAAGAAAGTATGTCCCTTTAACATGGGAATACGTCCATGATATGTAAGGCAATCCTTACAGCAATATTGGCGACAATCTACGCAATATTTTAACGCTTCTTTAATTAATTTATCTTTTGCACATGGGGTACATGTAAAGTCAAAAGTTTCTTCTGACATATTCACTATACTCCTTCTTTCCGCCATTGTGAATGATGAAATATCACTATCTTAACTGAGAGACTGATCTGGTAAAAAATCTTCTAAAACATGAAAACTTTCCATAGTGTCACTACAAGAAACATATCAATCTGAACGCTGGTTTTTGTTTGTAGTTTAACTTATTACCAGAATTAGTTTGAGACCTGACTGATGTGCAGGCCTGATTTAAAACTGATATCAAGGTCACATGATACACAACTTTTGATGATGTATGATCACATGATACACAACTTTTGATGATGTATGATCACATGATACACAACTTTTGATGATGTATGATCACATGATACACAACTTTTGATGTCATATGATCACATGATACACAACTTTTGATGATGTATGATCATTTGATAGGACAAAACTATAATTATCTAAACTTTTATCAATTTTAAGAAATTTATTAAGATTACTGTTATAAACTATGTTTAGTGTTCTATGTTGATAATTGATAAAATCAAAGCACTTAAGAATTAGATTTGTTTGGGTAACAAAGTTAGTAATTTTATAGGATTGGAACGTTTTCTTTGATAATTTTAAAAGAAATTACTCATACATTTAATTCCTGGTAACCAAAAGCTGAAGGGGTCATTCTTTAATTAGCACCATTCAGTGACCCAAGTTTAAAATCACCATTTATGTACAAATTCTACTTTATCTACATGCTGGCATAAAATAACAACAAAAAACACCTATTTAGATGACCTCTTAAGGTCATCTACTCTGACATAGATTGTTACTTTCTAAAAAAGATATTAAACTTTTTCCAGTCCGAACGTATTATTTAAACCATCTAAGAACATAAGATGATGTAAACGTCTCTACTGAGAGGCACAACTAATGGTGTTTATTGTGATTTGTCTGGGCAAGACATAGTTTAAATTTCAGATGACTGTAAGGAGTAAACAAATAGACCTAAATTATGTTATTTTGTTTATTTACAGAAACCTCATATTTTTCTATGGCAAGCTAGGTATGGAGAAAATACAGGGAAAGCAGAATGCATTTTGTTCGTAATTTTTATTATGATTCTCCAATTTTATTATTCTTTGACAAATAAGTGCGAATGCACGGTTGAAGGTTTTCAACAGGGAGATGCAAATGTTTGTACCTACTAATGAAAATGCAGGTTTCAAAAATAAAAAATTTCAAGATTCAAGATTGACCAGGTTTTTTACCTTCGTGTTACTGCTGTAGAAAAACTATTTTATGAAAATCATTAACTTAAATCAGTGTTATCAACTGTTTAAGAAGTGCAATTTTTAAGTCACAGCTCTTCTGAGATGCAAAACTCATCGACATTTAACCTACGCCCATGTAGGCATAGTTTGATTTTTAAGTTTATTGCGCCTGTCATAGTTGGCACTCTTTTTGAATTGCTATATACATGTACTTATATACTGAGTGACTTTTTTGGATTCAATAACTTACAAAGTTGGCAAGGGTCTAAATTATGGTAAATATATTTGTTCTGAAGTCCCGAACAAATAAAACTGTTCACACAATATCTGAGGGAAAATAAAAACTTGGCCAGTGCTACTATATACTATTTAAAGTAATTTAAAGTTAAGAATCATCTAAAATGAAACAAGAGAAATCATAAGTATATTATTATCTGTACAGCCAAGGACCCTACTTATATGTTTATATAGGGTCCTTGGTACAGCCAAATAACATTGTTAATGTCCCAGACTCCCAGTCGTAGGTTGAACCTAGCTATAGCTGTAACCTGCATCTGGCCTTAATCTTTCACAACTAACATACATTTGTTAAATAAGTTCATGAATATTTCAACCATCTTCTTCAAATTTTATGTACTTGGATTTATATTGTGTTGCACTCCTTTCACAATAAAAGTATTTTTTCTTGAAAAATGTCTCATTTTCAAGGAGATGCACTTGATCCACTCCTTTTGGGACGGAAATATCTTTTCTTTGAAACAGTCAACTTAAATTTTCCTGTTATTTTAAACTGTCATACCAGTCACATTACTCACGTATACGGAAAGTTAAAGTTATATACATGAATAGATAACAATAGTTTCAGTTTGATATTGAATGATACTGATCTATTTGATTTCTGAAGAGGTTGAAACAAGGATGCAATCCTTAGATTAAATCATCCTGGTCCCCCAGTACTGAGCTGGTAGGATAAAGTTTTATGTTCAAGGAAATAATGGGGTAGGTTTTGGATGGGATTTGAACTAAACTGCATAGCTGGCTATCCAATGATTACCTGTCCATTGATCTATAAGTCATGTTGTAGCTCTTTAATAGTATCTATTTTGCGCCTTTTTCTTCAATGATTGTCAAATTTTCATTGAAGGGTATAACCTCCCCTGTTGGTATTTAAACTTGTACCTCCCTCAGGACACTATATTCAAAATCCCGGTGCGCTACTAAGTTTGTAACAAAATTGATTTTTGAATGTGTACAACATAACTAGTTTAGCTTTTTATTGTCTACTTCTTGAATACTCATATGTTTTGGGTACTGGCTCAACAATTTGGTTATTTTCTATATTTTTGGTATCATGGTTTGTAAATACAATGTACAAGAAAAATCATGGAAAATTAGAAAACATCATGCAAAAAGTTTGTGTCATGGGAAAAACTATTTTTTGTATATTTTGACCCATAAAAATGAATGAAAAAGATAAATTCAAACACAAATAGCAACTTTAAATGTTTGGTATGAATTGCACTTTTGGGTATGAAAATTTGGCTACTACACCTTCACAAAGATATAATTGTACTCATTTTGGGTTCAGTATTTGTTTCTTTTTATGATGGGTTTTAGAATAAAAATTGTCTATATGGCTGTGAAAGGATTTAAAGTCAAACCTTGACCCTTCAATCAGTAGACATCAGTGCTACCAACAGCTAGTTATGTTAATTGCCTTAAATACAGATCCATTCCTGATTTTAAATACTTACATTGACATTGTAGTTTATATTTATATGTATATATTATAAAATCATAACTATGTAATAAGTTAACCTTTATCAAATAAAATTCTGTTCTGTTCTGTTCTGTTGATTTCAGTGAACAAGATACTTCAATGTCTTGAACAAAAATTTCTGTGTCCTTTAGACAAATGGTGACTACAGTAAAGTCTCACCTAACAACCCATTCAATTAAAAGACCACCTTCAAATAACGGGAAGTTTTTTAAAGAACAGAAATATTTTCTCTATATTTCAATGGTCGTATAAAAGTGGTCTGATAAAATGACTGTCTCACTATTCCGTAATACCCCCACTATTTTAGAACCAATCAATCTAAATGTTCTTATTTCAGGTCTGATATTAAGACCAGTCTACACCAGTCATTGACACGTTGTGCATGACAACTTATTAGTGAGTATATACAAATAAATTGATTTTTATGATATACAGTAAAACCTGTCATATGTGACTTTCTTGCGGACTATTCAAACACGGTCACATATGACAGTGGGTCTTTAAATCCAGGTTCAAGTCAAAATAATAGCTTGTTACCAATATTGCACATTTCAGCCAAATAAGTAAAACCCCCACTGAGTTGGGACAAGTTAAACAGTTTAAAACATGATATCACATGGCATAATTCTCCCGATTTTTTATCTACTTTAAATTTGTGCCCTCGAAAAGTAATAAAAAAGTTCTTAGACACTCAATCATATTATTAATCAATTTGATTTAAATTAATTCATTAAAAAGTTGTCTTCGGTCTGATAATGGACAATTTATATCAATTTAAATATTAAAAATAAGTTTGTTTTACACATAAACGATGACATATGTTTGAGAACGAAAATCGCATGCAAGTTGCTTTGATGACGAAAATACCGGTAATAACCGGAATACGGCTTTTAGTGATGCAAACAAAAATGGCCGATAGTTTTGCAATCACATTCCAATAGATTTACTTGCCAAATTTGAGTAATGATTGTCTATAAAAGCTACTTTATGATGTATAAACAAACAATCAGATGTGCTATGCCTTTTGTGTATCTGCATTTGTCCGTAGCATGTTTACAAAGTTAAATTTTTTGTAGCATGCGTGTTGATTGATGGGCCAATTATACAATTCAATAGTAATTATCGAGGTGTGAAAAACATCTTTGGGTCATTTGAGGCCTGAAAAGTAGCTTAATTAAACCTAATTATCGGTATTGGACTGATAAAGTAGGGTCGTTAGTCACGTCAGACAGTGTGACAGTGTGGGACTTTATAAAGGCATTTATGTTGGGCGGTCTCAAATACGGTCACATAAGACAGGGAGTCGTTTAATTCAGTGGGTCGCTAAGGCAGTTTTTACTGTATACATAATATGTATGATCAGAGCTGCAGACAGTATCCGAGTACTGGGATATTCGCTATCCCCACCAGATAATCGAGCACGAATATTTGTCACATCCAAAATCGTTGGTTTGCGATCTATTTTTTTTTGGAAAAAAAGAACATTTTCAGCTTAATTACTACTGAAAACGAGTCACTCTTCTAATATAAACTTAAATTTATGTAGGGACTGAACAATCTTGTGTCAAAATTTGATTGATACACATTTAAACAAAACTGTTATCACTGAAAATGCCCACTGAAAATGTCTGGTAATAGACATGTTGTACATGGTTTTCCTTACAGTAAAAACTCCTGTAATTCTTCCCTAACTCTTTTTTTAACACGAATTCTGTATCCGTTAACAAGTGATTCGTGGTTTGATTCTTAAATCGCAACACATAAATTGTGGTTGGGATCGGATCGCCACTTGCTCAACGATCCACAGCCCTATGTATTATCATATACCTATCGCTATTAAGACCACTTTTTGTCAGAACACCAGGTGGTCATACTAGCAGAATTTTACTGTATTTTCATTGTTCTCTTTTCAGAGAATATATTCTGGTAACATTGGCTACCTTTACAAGAATGAAAATATGAAGAATTTAAATAATTAGTAGAAATATTACAATACAAAGTTTAACATTTTATCAGAATTACATGTAATATGATGGTGAATCAGTTTGGACGTTGAAAGATAATTTGAAGTTTGATGTAGTTCTGATTTCATCGTTGGGAATACTTGTCTGTTTTCTTGAAGAAAAATGATAAAATGTAAGTTATAACAAAATCTGTCAATATTAAGGCTGTGGATCATTGAGACAGTGGCGAGCCGATCCAAACCACAATTTATGCGTAATGATTCACAAATCCAACCACGAATCACTAGTTGATGAAAAATTATACAGGAAATCATAAATATAAGACACACATATATTATATAGAGATAGCAAAAATAAGTTTAGAACTACAAAAGCTTTTAATTCATGGATAGTCATGTAAGATATTGCGCATAGGAATTTGCGCCCGATTTTCAAAATTATAGCGGTGCACAAAGTATGTTTAATTATGTTTTTAATTGTAGTGCAGCTCATTTTTGGTGGTAATTAAGCTGAAAAGTTTCTTTCATTTTTTTGTAAAAATACATCGCAATCAGACAAATATTCAAACTTGATTTTCTAGTTGGAATCCCGAATAAATCGGATACTGGCAACAGCCCTCGTCAATATTTATCATTGTGTGTTTCAAGGGATGTAATAGTTATACCAATTAATATTGCAATACCAATTCTGACAGTTTTGAAAGAGATTGCTTTATCTTTAAAGGGATTAGTGGACAAAATTTTTTGTTCCAATTTTCCTGGTTCTGCATTATACATGTATTATTAAAATTGTGATTGAAACAGGGTATTACTTGGCAAGATATTTCTATATTCTCTCTCGGGGTGTTTCCTAACTAGACCCACGTGGGCCAAGTTAGCTAAGAATAGATTAGTGTAAAATATGCATTTACTGATGAGAAGATACTTGAACTTGTTATTGTGCAACATAAGTATAATTCTGTTAGAAAGATTACCTAACTGCCTAAGAATGTTGAAAAGACAAGAAGCGACCAATGAAAATGTTTAATTTCAGCAAGTACGACATACAACAAATCTTTAAATATCTTGGTGATTCCCACAGTATCCTACTTTGGTTTTCAACAATCTGTATGCCACATTTTAATTTGTTCAGTTGAATGTTGTAAGGGACAAATGTTATTAGTAAGTGATTTCTTACATTCTTAATACTGTTTTAAAGACTAAACTTGGTTCTATACTTTTGGCACAGTCATTTGCCTGTATATCCCTTTAACCGGTTTTTGTAGTTATGTATCGTACTGATTGTTTTATCAGAATCTGAAATTGAAATGTTTGAATAATTGTTAAAGTATGTTGAAAACTTGAAATAATCTTATTAGGCTATCGTACATTAAACATTTAGTCAAAATGAGAGAATATTTCTTCTTGGATGTCCGATCCAAGTATGCATTTTACATGTCTATGCAAAGAGCAATACGTATTGCAATATATAACAAGATCTAGAACTACACTTTGTGCCCATTAAATAATACTAAATATTGTCGTATCATAAAGTTCACTGATTTTTAAGAGTTTTCTTGACCTTCCAATAAAAAGGGCATTTTTAACCGTAGCTTACGGCTCTAAAACAGACAAATTATTGCTGACTCTGTAGAAGAGTAATCCAAAACCAAACAGAACCGTAGAGTCTGCTTCAAACTTCTCATTAAAGTATGGTCCGACAGAAGGAATTGTTTATTATGGCAAAGATGGCTGGACAAATTCACTTGTCGGCTCAGAGTTATGAGTAGAAATTGGCTCAGGACGAGTTGATCTTCTGGTAGAACTTGTCCTGCAGGATAAGTGAAATGTTAAGCAGCAAATTTTTAAATTTTAAGTTTTAAACTCATATAAAACAGAACTGTCTCTGTCAGGCAATGATTTATCACATAAAATGCTAAAATAAGATAATATCATTAAGATAATAAATTCAGAATCATTGTATTACAAATTCCATGTTAGTTACGGATTCATTCAAGTTAACAATTTCCTTTTGTGATGTACAGGACGAGTGAAAATTCTAAATTGCTTGTCCTGCAGGATGAGTTGCTTCCAGAAAATTTGTCCAGCCCTGGGCAAAGATGATTATCTATGTTGTATAGATATACGCACCTCAAAACGTTGACTAATTCAATGACAATCCTTCACATGTCAAGAGTGTAATGTATCTAACTTAGTACAATCTGATTAAGCATCAGTCACTTGAATATAATTATCGAGGTGGACATTAATTTATCGAAACTGTCATTACGATTTAAGTTGTTTTGAAGTAAACAATTTTGATTCTTAAGTTAAAGTCATTATAGTACTTGAGTTACACCAGTGATACAATCTCTGGAGGAACTAAATGGTTCCGTATCAGTCAATATCTAACTGGAACTATTGTTATCTATTCATGTACGTAAGTTAAAGTTTCCTCCTACGTGACTGAGGTCACCATTTGAAATTAAAGGAAAGTTGACCGTTTCCAAGAAAAGTACATGTAATTTCTGTCCTGAAAGGAGTGTATAATGGTACAGTCGAGTCTGTCAAATATGATCCTCAAATAGACTTGCAAAAAATGTCAAAAATGAGTCTTAAATTACAGATACAAAGTTTGAATTGGGTTCAATTAGTTGCACATAAAGGAAAGTCAATATGTCCATTAACCCAATTGTCACTTTTATAGTGTCTTTACTTCATGACTATCTTATTTTTTTGGTTGTCAAAAAAATATAACAATTTTAATTCAGGTATTTTTCGTAGCATTACTTTCAGTCTTCACTATAAACTTTCATCCACATTGGACATTTCGTCTAGCAAAATGAAATATTTTACCAGACCAAATGAAAGTTAACTGGACCAAAATAAACATGAGCAATAATGTTAAGAAAATAAGAAATGCAGTTCATTTTTATGATTTTAGTTTAAACAATATTAATTTATCAAATAAGTACATATACAATAGTATAAACATGAAAAAATTGATGATTGAAGAGATAGCATAGCTAATTTTGAACTTCTCTCCTCAGACATTTTTAAGGAGAGAGATACTTGTGGGTTTAAAACCGCTTTTTGATCTTAAAACCACACGTTTCCCTTTAAAATACAAAATTATTTGTACCGGTTATAACTGGTAATATTGTATTAATATATATATAGAAAACAAGGAAAAAATACATAGAAACAAAAACTGGAAAACAGAAAGAAAAAAAAAAAAAAACATCATGACATGAGAATAGGAGATATGATGCAGTTAAGTGCTATGTGAGTACAGTTTAGGAGAAAAGACGAGAAAATGTATACAGGTCGGTCAGCTATAGGTGTGATATATTAGAGGACGAGTGGCCAAAACAAATTAGTCAAATCGTTTTGATTGTTTGATAAAACTGTGTACATGCCTAAACAGTTCAATATTTGTCGTCAAATCAAAGGCTTGATCCCTGTTTAACAGTTGGTGCACCGTTACTGGTATAACATTTTGTATGTTTTCAAAAAGTACTAGTCGTTGTTGTTGAAATAACGGACATTCTAGGAAGTAATGCTCGGTGGTTTCTATTTTGCCGCATTGACAGAAGGGGTTATTTATAATGTTTTTTGAGAAAAGATGTACTCGAAGATTACTACAGTGAGTTCTTATTCGGGTATGAAATATTGACGTTGATCTGTCACCGACATAAAAGTATTTCGGAACTGGTTGTATTTGATTTAAGGTAGCCAAACCACGTTTGAAGGACGAGAGGGATTGTGGCTCTCTTAGTTCATTTGGAAGAGCGTTCCATGCTGCTATTGTTGCTGGTATGAACGATTTCGCATAGAGATTAGTATTACTGAAAATGTTACGAGTTTGTGAAGCATTTCTCAAGTTGTAAGCAGATGTTTCGGATATCGTATTAGGGATAAGATCTATTAAGTACTGAGGAGCGAGTCCGTGCTTTATTTTAAAAAAATGTATAAGTCTATGATTTTCTCATCGCTGTTTTAGTGGAATAAAGCCAGTTTCTCTCCGTTTAAAGGCTGGTGTCCCCCAAGGGTCAATACTGGGGCCATTATTATTTATAATATATATAAATGACATTGTTGACAATATACATTCTTCCATACGTCTATTTGCTGACGATACCAGTCTTTACGTTGTTGTAGATGATCCAATCAATGCCTCAATAGCTCTTAACTCAGACATTCAAACAATTTCTAACTGGGCAGAAAAATGGCTTGTTACTTTTAATCCTCAAAAAACAGAATCACTTATCATATCAAGAAAACATAATAAACCTTTACATCCCCCTGTGCTAATGTTTGATACAAATATAAATGAAGTAACGACACATAAACATCTTGGACTAACACTAGCTTCAGATGGCACATGGCATCAACATATTCTAAATATAACAGATAAAGCATGGAAGCGAGTAAATGCCATGAGGTCATTAAAATTCATATTAGATCGTAAGTCACTAGAAATTATGTACTTGTTATTTATCAGACCCGTGCTTGAATATGGTGATGTTATATGGTCAAATTTTGTAACGCAAGACAAAACTTTGCTTGAAAACGTCCAACTAGAAGCTCTGAGAATCATATCTGGCACAACTGAATTAGTCTCAATTGATAAACTTTTATGATTTTGCATCACATATCCTAAAATTATATAAATAATGTAACATCAAATAACTAATTTTTATTGAAGATGGAAATTGGTGATTGTAAAAAGTTGGTAGACCTTTGGACAACTCATTTTCTATATGTTACTGAACCAACAACGATTTTGAAGGACTTGGTTCGAAGACTAGTAAACCCTGGGAAGTAATGCCTCAGTCCCATAAAATTGTGGCTTGTTGTAGACCTGTACGTGCAGACAGCCGTAGGCCGTGGGAAGCCTTGCATATTAAGGTGACGGTACGCACATGGCACAAAACAACTCGCCCGTACGGAGCTGTAGCTGGAAGATATGCAAGTTTAATCCATACTCGGCCATGACTTTTTTCGCGATTTGACTTAGAAACTGATACGTGTATCATGGTTTCATCTCAAAGACCCTGGTAAAAAACGTATCAGTCTGTGCAGGTACGCAAGAGTTAGTACGGGTCCTTGCAAAGCTTGATTGCACGGGGCCCTTACGGTGCCCTCACGGCTATTTTTATAATCATGGGATTGTGGCAAAACATTATGGTAAAATCGTATTGCAATTTATTGCAGTATCCAAAACCAGTATTGCAATTTATTGCTATACTTATCGTCTTTGTTTGTGGACATACCAAGCTTGAATTAATGCATGTGCAATGTATTCATAAAACATATATGTGTATTTTCAAATGATCTGTTATCCAAATATTTGAATGACTTTTGATTATTTGTTAGAAAAATGCATACATGTGTTGTATTTTGAAACAGATTTTCAAAGAGAATTATTCTCTAATTTTAAATTACTATAAAATTATTTTAAGTGTTCAACACATTTTAACATACATTCAAAACTTAAATTTCAGATTCTGATGAAAACAAACAGTATGCTCATAACTACAAAAACCGATTAAGGATAAAACCGCCTGAACTGGTATTTTAATATTAACCAATATTACTGTATACCATTACACTCTAGTTTTTAGCTCGACTTTTCAAAGAAAATGAGAGCTATTGCTATCACTTTTGCGTCAGCGTTGACGTTGGCTTGGCGTTGGTTTTCAGGTTAAAGTTTTTTGAAACGCTTATAACTTCAACAATATCTAAGTTATTTTATTGAAAGTTGGTATACTTATTTATAAATCATACTAATCAAGATATTTGACTTTAAGTTTGTATACTTAATTAAGGGTACTTTATCTATACAACTATAAAGGGATGTTACTTTGGATGAATTATTGTTGGAGTTATGCCCTTTTCTACTTAAACATTTAAGATTAAAATTTGTTCTAATGGGATATATATTGCTGTCCTTGGACTGCTCTTGTTAAAATAAATGCACTCAACTTGTAAACAATGATTATGTTGATGCAAGTTTAGCGAGTCTTTATGTAACATGCCGTCATTTAACATGGTTCACGGAACATATTTTCATTTTTTTTATATTCATTGAGACATAATTTTATTGTATAAGGTTCTAAACCCAGGTCGATAGCAAAGTTGGTAGTGAGCCAGAATTTAGAATCTCGTGTCCTGAAGGAGGTACGGGTTTGAAACCCACTCGGGAGGTTATACTCTTCCATGAAAATGTGACAATTATGTCAATTTTCCACCATTGATTAGATAATATAGAAAAGGGTCTTGGAAAGCTAGGTTAGGTATGCTGGATGCCGTTAAATGACATAAATTGTGTTGACATAGTGTTAAACCAAGTTAAAAACAAAAATAGTAAGGTCCTAATTTATTTTTATGGATGCAATAAATTATTTTATCCCCCCTTGTTACTTATAAATTGAGGAATGCCCAAAGAAAGTGCATGCTTAAAAGAGCGAGTTACTACAGTCTTGCGGGCAACCCTCGAAATGTTTGTTATTTATCATATATTTTTTACTCGTGCACCCGGAATAATCAAGCCGTGGACAGCGCTTGTTTGTAATATGTTCGATGCAACAATGCTTACAATGTCGATGCATAGTTTGTTTTGAAATCAAATCAATTGTTTATTGTCTTTTAAAACAGAATCAAAGTCATTCGCCTGGGCTACTGATATACTGCACTAGTAGCATCAGGTAGGGTGTATTTTAATTTAGCTGATTTATAGAGTAAAGTGTTTTGGAAGTCTAAAACAAAGTCACAAATGACAAAATTTAATAGCTCTTAAAACAGATTGTCACTCCTGCAGTCTAGACTGTATATGTTTTAGTGTTTTCAAAAACAATAATTTCATTTAATATTACTACGTTCCTTACTGCTACATTTTGCAGCCATTACTTCTGGTCATCCGGCTTTTCATTAAAACTTTGCACAAATAGCTTAAGAGCCAAGATCAATTTATTGAAAATATTTATCCGAAACAACCTCTTGAGAAATCAGGTCAATTGGTTTACGTGGAAATCAATTTGAAACTGTTGTTATCCACTCATGTACATAACTATAAGTGTGTATCAAGTATGGCTCTTTCAAAGTAAAATGAAAAGCTGACATTTTCCCAGAAAAATGATTTTCATCACAAAAGGGAGTGCGTCACATTACATGTACTTGTATATACATGTATGTAAGTATTTAAAAATTTGAAGTAGGCGGTTGAAATATTTATGAACTTAATCAATAAAAGTACATGTATGTTAGACGCACCAGATTCACAGCCAGATGTGCTATCTACTGAGATTTCATGCAGGTTACTGTCATAGCTTGATTCACCTTACAGTACATCTGGGAAGTTAACAATGTTTTTATCTTACCCGAACACAAAGTACTCAAGGTGAGCTATTGTGATCAGAATTTGGCCATCAGGTGCCATGTGTCAACAATTTCCTGAAACATCTTCTGATGTTTTACTTCTCAAGCTTTCATTTTTGTATTGTGCCCTCAAGACCACAGTTTTTATACAGTTAAGTATGAAAGTGTATAAAGATTTTGTGATTGATGTCCTATGAATCTAGTTCTCAGATGAGGGGGTTATTTGTGGGGCTGTCACAATATTTAACAAATAATATATGGTCTTGAGGGCAATATGCAAGTTTACGGACTGGTTGGTCAGACTGAGGAAGTAATATGGCCCGAAGTGCAGCTGAGGGCCATATAGCTTTCGAGGTCTGACCGACCAGTCTGTAAACTTGCATATTGCCAATCAAGGCCATGTATTATTTGTTATATTATACCGAATTTAAATCATTTACACCTTTTGTTGTTGTCATTTTACTATAATTTGTTTTCAAATAATAATTTTAGTTGTTCAGTGTATGAAATATCACAATCCCGAGTCGATTTTTTCTCAAGCAGGAAAAAGTCATGCTTTCCTTTTTTGTATTCCATTTTCTTATTTAATGTTTCTTGGCAAAAAACAAGCACTAAGAAGCCGGTTTGTATGCTATTCTTGTACTGGGTGATGTCATAACAGCCAATATAAGAATTATGGACTGGGTAGCCGGTCATTATGCAATTTATGGATTTGATGACGTCATATTAAATATAGAAGGGGGTATGCAAATGAGGTATAATATACCGATATATTGTATCACACAGCTTCAGCAATATGTTTCACGGTACAATTTAAAAGTATCTGTATTTCAGGATATTTTTTATTTAATTGGAAAATGTTCTCCCTTCATGAATGAAAGTAGCGAAACGTCAGTTATTCCATTGTAAATTCAATCTAAGCTTAAGTTACTAGAATTTAACCAATTGGGGCACATTAGATTGGTTGAACGGAACGGTTGCAAAACATGTCATTGAATTGAATACTTCAGGACAGGAATTTGTGAAACAAGCATGGTGTCCAAGAGCTTAATTGATAGGATGTTCTGCAACCAGGGGGGGGGGGGGGGACCGCTCCTCAAAGCATGTCAACTTAAGCTTCTTTTATACAGCAAAACACATATCACAGTCATAAATGACCATATAGACTTACAGAGGCTAGATTCTATCAGTAGCTGCATTTAAGAATTACATTTTGTCTGTTAGATACAGTTAATTTTACAACTCACAATATATCGTGGTATGTATCGTGATATGGTGCTTGCATATTGCAGTTTATAGTGATATGCTTCTGGCATATCGTGACAGCCCTAGTTATGGAGGGGGGTGGGGTATTTTATCACATTAATTGATAGAACTTGTTATTTATTTATTTTTCAGTTTTGCTTGATCAATCAAAGAATGGTGGATCAACTTTTCTATTTTGTCCTGCATCAGCGAAACACTTCCTGGTAAAGGTTTTAGATATTTTCTTATACTGGGTTTAATGCAGTGTCAACACATTATGGTTATTTAACCTCGTCCATCGCACCTAACCTAGATTTCCTGGACACTTGTCTGTAACCAGTACTCTCTTACCCTTCCACAAGGCTGGAAATTTCTCCTTATACCTTTATAATGGAAGAAAATTGACATAATTGTCAAATTTTCACAAAAAGATATAACCTCCCCGGGTGGGATTAAACTCGAACCCCTTTGAGACACTACTGCTATTTTTTAAATCTTTAAAAAATGGATTGATAAATGTCTTACTGTTATCATTGGATGTCATGTACCAAGTTCTCTAAAACTCCAAAATGAAATTTGACTGGAATGTTGACCTTTTATAATTAGAAAATTCTTGGATAAGGTTTTACCTTCAAAATTTTATTTTTTTTGTTGTTGGGTGTAACGCCATAGCAACACATTGTATAGGTAATATCACGGCGGTCAGTCCACCTACTCACTGTCCTTGGAAAGGCTAAATCTCTGAATTTAGCTGTTAACTAGTTACTAGGCACACACATGTACATCCGTCAGTAACCTCTGCGAGTAACTTTCGGCAGAGTTTGAAAAAAGTGTCGCTCTGCAGAGGTGTTGCTCTGCAGAAGTAGACTTTCTACATATCACGAAACAGGGCCGTTTTCGGTATGGAAAACTGGCCGTTATCCGTTCGGCAATGTAAATAAAGTTATTAGCGGGGGCTGATTGACAGATAAATCATTATAACAATTAAAAATTCCAAGCATGATGGTTAGTTTTACACAGAGTAAAGCAATACACTTGGGAAATCATTTCTGGTACCGTCAGATTTGTTCTTTATACCTGTCTAATGGCGAATAATATTTAGCATGAATTATTATTTTCTTTTCGGGAGTAAATGTCTGATTCGGCTCTTAAAACCTCAAATTAACTTAAAACATAATTTATTCCATCAAACACTACCAATGATTTTTAATTATGTTGGTCAGTTGTCAGTCACTGAAGAAAGTATGTGCTTAGTAGTTGGTTAACAGCTAAATCCAGAGATTTAGCCTTTCCAGGATTATATTATATATATATTTATAATTGGTTATTTCAGGATAACGACAGTTGTAAATCTAGTCAGACATTCGACAGAAATCCTGAAAATATCTCTGTAATGGTTTTACCCTCTTGATGTAAGAAAACTGTATGAGAACAATCTACAGTATGACTTGTAGGAAGAGATTGATTGTTTGGTGATATCATTTATACTACAGTACCCCACCAAAAGTTTGGAGACATTTCTACTTTGTAGGTCTACTGAATAACTTTTATTAGTCTGATTTTTCAACGAAAAAGTTAGGCTAATACTTCGGTGAAACCCTGGAGGGTGGACGGGCATTTATTGTTACAGAAGAAGATTGCAAGAATAAGAAAGATTTGTTCTTGTAAAATTATAGCTGTGTGATTAAGGGGCAGAATAATCCCCATGCTATAATTTTCTTAGAATTTCTATAATTTATGTGAGTTCGTAAGGCATTAGAATTATAGCTGTGTGTTTAAGGGGCAGAATAATCCCCATGCTATAATTTTAAGTATTATTCTATTCATTGGACATCATACAGAAGAAGCTGTCACAGTCAAGAATAGTCAAACCATATAAAGTCAACCAGTGGTCATTTTCACAAAAAATCTTACGATAAAAATCATCGTAAGTTACTAAGTAGCATTCACTTTGCCTTCATTCCTTGTCCAATCAATTTTTAATACTTTATAATAATGTAGAATAATGAATACTCTTATGAAAGTTATATCATTATATGATATTTTATTTTTTTAAACTTCGAACTTTGAATTTTTGCAATTGACTTACGATACTTTTTTTCGTAAATATTTTGAAAATGACCACAGAAAGATATACAGATTGTAGTATTGATAGATGTAATGGATATTATTTGATTTATGTTTTGAGAATCATATAATCTACAACTTTTCTAAATCCACATTTATTGGATTGACAAAATTTGTTCTTCATAAATTGATGGGCATGTTTTTCTTGTGCAAAAAAGCCACATGTTCAGTTTTGGTGAAAATCATTAGTGTATTGATATGCTCAACTACAAATCAAGAAATGAATGTGGTTTCTGGTCGTCTGCTCGCATGGTTTTCATGCTTCTTTATTGATGCAATACTGATTTTATCTTGTATGTGTTGATATGAGAAGATTTCTATCTTGTATGTGTTGATATGAGAAAATTTCCTATTGCTTTGATTTATCAGAAAACTAGCTATTACAAATCTTATCTTTCAGTTGATGCACTGTCTTGCAAAATATCTATGGCAATTTTATATTCTTGAAATGGCATTTCTTGATTTTTAGTTTTGCATTTCAACACATTAATGATGATAACTGATCACATGGGATTTTTTCATGAGAAGCATGTGCCAATTTCTGCTTTTCAGCACATGCACAACAAAGCCAATTTTGCATCAATCACAGGAGCTAGTCATTCTGTATTGTAGTTTGAAAATTCCCTCCTCCTTATAATAAAAACTACAGGAATGCAATGCTTAAATCGTCCTACTGTGGTAGTAGTTGTCAAACTCGCTTCAAAAAAACAAACGAAACAAAGACTAATCACAGAATCAATTAGCCACCTAATAAACAAGACATTAATGTACAAATAGCATATGGTAATTCTCAAAACAAACTTTTTTATGATGCAGATAACCCTCAAAATGTGAAATTTTTGCTTGCGTTTTGCCGTAACACTGAGTCCATTTTGTATGATCGCTATTTTTCAGGGCGAGGTGAATATTAAATATTTATTTTCCTTTTTAAAACTTGGTGATTTTGATATTTCAGTATAAAATATTTTTCTAATTATTTGCTGATGGTATAATTCACAAAAAGATATTCGATTATTGTACGATTATATTGAACTGTCCTATTGCATAAATTAAAACGTCACATTACATGGTATATTTAATACTTGGTTAATTTCGGTAGTTCACGTAGAGCGTATTGTCAGCACATAGCACTTATGTATTATATTTTATTTGCAATACGTATCGTAGTTTGTGTGGCCCAGTGGGGAGACGGTCAGACTACAAACATTTTTATTGTGGGTTCGAATCCTGATGAAAACTTATTTCTATCTCTTTTTGCTCATTTAAATCATGGGCTGATTGCAAAAAACACATCCTCCTTTTATCATGAAAGTTGTAGAAGCATTTGTTATAAATTTGGTGGCATCTCTTTAAGTTATGATGACAGTAGCACAACCGAAACAGTCAGTAAAATTGAGTGATTTTTACATTGTTTGTTTTAAAGTGTTTTTTTAACTCTAAATAATGTCCAAAAATTACTGAATAAAATAGACGTAAAACAAAAAAAAAATACAAAACGAAGAACAAAAAATGAAAAAAATAATATATTTAGCTTCAGACTCGCACTTCTTTCAAAAATAGATGTTAAATAGCATGGCACTTTAACCGTACGACCATTCAGTCAGATGAGATATCGACACTAAATTAACTTACACAAAGTATTTTTTACTGCAAATTTCTATATATAGATCGCAGAAAATAATATATACAGAGTGCGATAACCGTGTAATTATGCAATCGGACAGTTCAATATAATCGTACAATACTGATATTGGTAAACCCCATTTAAAGGGAAGTAACTCTACAAAATTGTTGTGTGTAAACACATTTTACAGTTGCCTCCCATTAAAGTTAACTGAAAATTTGAATTTTTAACGATGTTTTTTCTTGAAACGGCTCAGCATTTTGAAGTTAAATATATTAGGTCTACATCTCCTTGATAATCAGTGATAATGTCATTCTATACATAGATGGTGAAAACTGCTTGTGTACATAATGGTTGTAGTGCTTTTTGGGGGGTGCAATAGAAAACAAAGAAAGCATGGACGATATGTAAGTCCTTGCTTATTTAAGGATTAAAGTAAAGTTCTATTTGTAAAATGAAATACATAATATTTGTTTGGTCACTTGGCTAAATGAAGTTATATATAATTTTTACTTTAAAAACTTACTAGGAGTTTTCGAAAAAAAACCTTTATTTTTCATTGGATTTTTTCTTCTAAGGGATAATTATAATGTTTAATATTGTGACATTTAGTATACATTAATATATATTTAAATAGAATAATAAAAACTTGTCGGATTTAGCGGTATAATTACAGTGTAACCTGCATTAAGCGGCCAGGTACAGGAAGTGGCCAGATTGGCTGCTTACAGCAGGTGACCGCTTAAACCAGGTTTGATTAAAATGCATCAAACAGTTTGTTCCGACTGTATACAAAAAATCGCCATTTTTGAATGTCTTTGCTTTGTTTATAATATGATTTTAAATGACATGCTTTTACGTAATAATTGTGGCCAAATACATATATACATAGGGTGTAACATTACTCTTTTTCGATATTAAAATAAGCTTCAAATATTTCCGATAATTTTAGACAGGTTCCGCCAAAAAGCGGTTACGAACTTGACGACACTGTCGCCATTTTGTTTACGTTAAAAACCCGTAATCCGGTCATTTTCCGTATAGCTCACTAACTTATTTGATCGTCGTAAAAAATATTTTAATAATGAAATTAATTGTAATTGCTAGTTGTCAAACCGAAGACAACCTTCTCATAACCTAATTTAACTAATTGAGTAAAACTAGCGGATTAAGTGTTTATGCAGAGCTTATCATTTATTGATTTTCAATGATGACAAGTGTCATTTGTATATCGGAAATCAAACGTCACGTGACGACGCTTGTATAATTAATTTTGTCTGTTTAATGACTCAACTGGATGGGTTGATAACATTGTTTGTGACAAGCTGTTAATTTCAAATTGATTTGACCGTGACCGCTAAATCCAGGTAAATTGACGATTTTTGAAGGAGTGTGTGGCCGCAAATTTAATACTGATAATCTTTAACAAAGACATGGTTATTCACGCGTGAATAATAGTCGCGACTATAAACAAACATACGCAAATTTTGATTGGCCGTTACAACAAATTGTAATTATAAAAACTTTCTCTAGTTAAGCTAACATACGCAATTTGTTGAACGATTAATCTAACTAAGAGACACCTTTAGTAATTTTTCAAACAAAAACATTGACATTTAATGAGATTCTTATCACATGATTAAACATGTTCCCGTCAATACATCATCATAAAAATCGATAATTACTTAGTATTTGACACGTCCGCTAAGATATTGCAATTTTGGTGACACGTTGTTAATTAAAAAAATTGAAAAAATTGGGTCGGTAGTGGCCGCTTATTACAGGTAAATTGACCGTTTTTAGAGGAAATGACTGGCTGCTGGCCGCAGACAGCAGGTGATCGCTTATTCCAGGTGCAATATTGCACGATTTTCGTCGGGAGGAAGCCAGACTGGCCGCTTACAGCAGGTGACCGCTTATTCCAGGTGGCCGTTAATGCAGGTTATACTGTATTCCAATTTACATCCAGGACCCAGCGGTATATTTCAATTTTGAGCAGCATTTTAAGCGTGTTTGAAATATTCAGTTCAATGTTAAAATTGTGACATCACTAAGTTTCCTGAATGGAGTGCTTGTTATGCCAAAACATGAAATAAAATTTTCACAAATTTACGATTTTCTTCTTCATGGAAGTCCATTTGGGAATTGTCTATTGTTACACGTACATAAATGTCTTGTATATCAAATAGCTAGATGGTTTTGTGATTAGTCTGTTTTTCGTTGGTGTTTAGGAGGGAGTTTGAAGACTACTACCACAGTAGGACAATTGAAACATTGCATTCCTGTAGTTTTTAGCAAGACTGTTATCAACAGTCGAAACTATAAGCGGCATTCCAGAACTGCGACCAGGATTGGGTCCATTTTTCTGCTTGCCAGCAAATAGTTCAATATTCAAAACTCGATACTTATCTGCCTATATATTTCCTTCATACATCTTCTAAAAATCATAGTGTGACCAAATATTGACAATTTTGTGAACAACTTAACAATGACGGACAAATAATTACACGACTGGTTACCGCGGATGTATATATCGATTTCATTCATAAAAAATTATGAATGAAAATATTTTACTCGTTCCCATATCAAGCACTATAGTCACGTGATTCACAATTCAATAAACTTGGAAAGACTCGATCAATCGCTTTACTTTGAATTTGTAAGAACGGTTCAATATCATAATAATATTAACAGTGGAGTAAATGGTTTATTTCTGTGTAAAAAAATTAATAAATATTGAATGACACAATATGCAAGTTGTCTAGTAGTCTACTCGCCGTGCAAATTCGAATATTTCATAAGTTTATTACTGCTGTTCTTCGCAGTGAAACTTTGAATATTAGTAACATGTGTGAATTTAATGTGCGTAATATCTTAATAAATATTTTAGTGAAGTAAATGGATATTTCTGGGCCCAAAAATATACAAATATTGTACTCTTAGTAATTTGAATAATTCCTACGTTGAGATCTGCTGTGACTCCTCGCTGTGGAAATTCGAATATGTGTAATATTAGCTGGGGAGGGGGGGCTACTGCACTTTACCGGTACAAAGTTATTCACCTGAAGTAGAAATACAAGTAATAGCATTTTCAAAAATGCTTGAAATCGCTGTTTAACCGTGTATGCACAGCGTATCCAAACCGTCCGAAGTCTATTTATAGAAAAAAAGACTTAATGTGCCTTGGTACATGTAATATGTAAGACCATTGAGTCTATTTTTAGAATTGCAGGAATTAGTGCATTTTGTTTACGATATGTAAAACAAGTATAAGCATTTCCTAAAATGCTCGAAATTGATGTAATATCTCTCAACGCTTTAAGTCGTGGCAAGTCTATTTAGAGAATATCGGGATTTGCGTGACACGTGAACGATATGTAACATTTAGACCTTTTTGATTCATTGTATGGAACCTTCTGGGCTGATGAAAATACATCAAATAAACAGGTGTTGTCCAGGTCTTGTTCAGACTATGCACGTAAAACAGCATTATGGTAGACTCTAGAACTGTTCCTGTCTACTTGACATATAGGGACTAAACCCAATTTTTTAGCGAACTGAAATATTCCGGCCAACGATAACCAATATGAATCAGCAGGGTGTTAAGCTAACATGGACACTGGTTACGCCTCTCGGCTGATTGGATACAGATAATCTTCTCCCGTATAAATAGATTCGCCCGTTAGTAGGGAAGATAGGTTTGCATTTTTTCAACAAATGGGAAAATTTTAAAAAAGAAAAACACATTTTATTATAAGCTGATTTTTCTGGGGTTATTTTGCAACTCTCTTGAAACTGGTTATAGTTCATACATTAATAATGGTATTTTCTGGTAATACAAGTAGATAACCCGACAAAAAAATGTGCGGTAGAGTTCATACGCGCATCCCTATTTTTACTGTCCGACGTCCTCCTATTTCATCATGTGACCTCAAATGCATCGTTCTGATTGGCTTACAACAACCGGTGTCAACATTAAAATGCTCAAATCTTGATAATAGTACTTATGGCTGCTGAGGCAGCTATAATAACCATAACACTTACCCTAGCCCTGTTTGATTAGAGAGACAAGAAAAGATTAATACAAAGCATTAAATACCGCCGGATATTGGTAACATTGTGTACATACATCAAGAGAGAAAACAAAGATAGATGCAGCAAAAAGAGTACACAATTAAGTATTCTAAGGTATAAATCAGAACATGAGAGTATTCCATGATTAAATGGCAGTTTATAGATATACATGAACAATATCGAAAAGTTCAGCATGCAGACACAGTATCAAAACTTACTAAAGACAAGTACAAATAATTAATAACTTTTACATCATGCATTTTGTTCTTTGTATACGATAAACCCGATCATAAATTCCTAGCTGGAGTAATTGCTTATAAATTTACCGCGAGTCTGCAGCAAATCTGTTCACGGAGACGTGCATGAAATATGTCGGTATGTGTGGTTTTTAGCATGAACCTTAATTTAGGGGAGCAGCTATTTTACAATGTATTAAGATATAAATTAAGGATAAAATGTTCTTTAAAATGCCCCTCAAAGGAAGATTTTTTATTGCAGTACTATAAAACTAAAAATTATTACAATATAATTAGCTCTGTGAGCATTTGTAAATAAAAAAGAAGGACGCAAGTAAAAGAAATCATGAACTGCTTCTACCATTGATAATTTCTACTGCTTACCTTAAAAGTAACTCATAGTAGCAGAACAGTTCTGTTCTGTTTATAATAGCTATGGAAGTAAGATTATAAAAACAAGAATTCTAAATTTCTTTTTATAATTGTTGAATCATCTAGCATGTCAATAATGATTTTAATTTTTTCTACACGTGTTCAACATGATTTTGATATTTTACTTGAAGTACAATATTTTGTGATTATAGACAGGATGCATGAAAGAATTGTGTTGACGTTACTGAAAATCATTATTTCTATTGAATGAGGAAGTAAGACTTCTCACAGCTCTTAATCAACTAGTAATTATACAAGTCCATTGATCAGTCAGTTACTAGAGAAATGTATGCCAGGCTTTCTTAAAAAGCTCCTAATCTTCAGATTTGATTTATACCTAAATTAATGACTGGTTATACGTGAGACCAATGGACACCAAGTATGACCAAACTAAAACTTGAACTATTGATGGTTGTTTGAGCCTTCAACACAGTCTTGCTTCAGTGCTTTTCAGCACTTTGATTATTATAAGAAGGAGAGAATCTTTCAAACTACGATACAGAATGTCAAGCTCCTGTGCATTGAACCGTGAAAACCTTGCAAGCAGACGAAAGTATAATCCTATATACATTTCCATTAATGATCGAACATAAATGTTGACATATCATTGACGTTGGGGTAGAGCTACTTAGAAGTTTCTTTAAGTGTATATCTACAGTTTGTACAAAAAACCCTGTCTATGTAAACAATACAATGAACTAATCTACGACAGGGGATGCTCTGTATGATGATAAAATATTACATAGTATTAATGTTAATATTTTTTATTAGTTTCTTGTTGGTGTAATTGTAAGGCGTTCTATCATTACAAGCATGATTGACAAAGGGGGAGGTAGTTCATTCACCACACTAATTTTGTTGTTAAAATAAACTTTACAACCTGTATTTTCAAGTCAGCCCTATAGTTCTATTACATTTTACCTGTCACAACTTAAATAATTACACGGTCACTGAATTTATTATTTTTAACCCCTTTCAAACTTGTTATTTCCCCGATATTCAAAATCGTCGCATATATAGTTTGATTATCAATGATTAATATGGATTGGTGGCTCAGTGGTTAAAAAGAGGTTAAATAATAACACATACAGTGACAGTGTAATTATTCAAGTTGTGACAGGTTAATGTAATAGAACTATACCTTTGGAATAGAATGTTTTATTTTAATGTTTACACTTACTCATAATGTTATTTTGTAAGAACTATAATTATCAATGCTATTTAGTATAGTATATTTTGTTATTTATTATTTTGAGGCTATGGAAGCTTATTCAAGGGAGTTAACTCTGTAGATTTTTTCTCTATGTATATTGCATAATTACCTCCCTTGGTATTCATAATGCTTGAAACACTGAAACTTGGCTCAGTTTCATTTGTTCATTCTGACATCTTATATTTTGTTACAGTGTTACTTTTTTGTGAAATATAAGACAAAATTTACTCATAAAGTCAAATATTTTAATAATATAAAATATATTTCTGTCTCGACACATTCATATTAGCAGAACTTGTCCTGGAAAAAAGTCACAATATTGAATTTTAAGTCTCAAATTTTCTAAAATGTATAAATTAAAAAAATGACTTCATATTTAAGTTTTTATAACTTTTACAATAAAAATACAAAAAATAAATTGTAGCAATGACTCATTTTAAAGAAATTATAAGGTTTTTAAAAAAGTCAAAATTTCTAAAACTGGAATTCCAGATTTGTTTAGCGTCAACTTGCCCTGGATTGGTAATGAATTGAAAGACAGGATCTAGTTTTATAAGTAGGAAAAGTTTCAAAATATTCTGAATTCAGGTTTGTGTTTTATTCAAGATTTATTTAATCCAAAAAATGAATTTTAGTAAATACAGAGTTACTTCCCTTGTAATTAAAAATTAAGCAAAACTTGAAACAATTTAATGGTATTTGCCTCAAACTGTCAAAGACATTTTAAGAAATGGTATTAACAGTTTTATTTCATTAATGAATAGGGAAAGTGTAAAAATTTAATATAGATACTATAATAATTCACAAAAACCCAATAATATACTTTATTATTAAGTTTGAACAGACTAAAAAAAATATTTTGCATTCATACTCTACTACTGAAATTGAAGCTGATGTTTTCTTTTGTTTGTTAAAAGAAACTTTATTTTGTGACACTTAAGGAGCTGTTTTGTGAACTATTAACAATTTTGAATTTATTGAACATTGATTAAATTAAAGAAAAAATATTTGAAATTGAATGCTTAAATTAAATACAAAATCTTACCACGTTCAAAACCTAAAAAATTGGATTTTTTAAAAATTAAAATTGTAAGTGATAAAATAAACTCTTTCAACAATCATTAACATTTTTTATTTTTTTAATAGACACCGTAGAAAATATTTGTTGAATATTTCTCGCTATTTATATACTTGGACGAAAAAGAAACGCCAGGTACATAAAATATGCAACACATGTCCGGCCGTGTTTTGCAAAACAAGAAGGGTCATCGTTAAAAGGGGGTATTTTTTCACATAATCAGCATCGGAAATCGATTGAAACTTCAACAGCTGGTTCCATACAGATGACATTTCACACAAAAATAAATATAATAATCCAATAATACAATTTATCCCTTAAAACAATCATTATAGGTTACCCGGCGTTTCTTTTTCGTCCTAGTATATGTTAATGTACTTAAATACAAATGAAAAATTATAATATTGTGTGTAGCTATTGACTTTCATTATGAAAATACAATGTAATACATATTCAAGAATTCATATATAACAAAAAATGAATAAAACAATTTGTAGTATTAAGATTTTTGAAATTCTTTGGAAATCTTAATTGATTTTTTGTCTTTGATAGTAGAAGTACAGTAAAAACTGCCTTAGCGACCCACTGAATTAAACGACTCCCTGTCTTATGTGACCATATTTGAGACCGCCCAACATAAATGCCTATATAAAGTCCCTGTATTAAGCGACACACTGTCTGACGCGACTAACGACCTTATTTTATCAGTCCAATACCGATAATTAGGTTTAATTAAGCGACTGTTCAGGCCTCAATTGACCCAAAGATGTTTTTCACACCTCGATAATTACTATTGAATTGTATAATTGGCCCATCAATCGACACGCGTGATACAAAAAATAGCGTTGTAAACATGCTGCAGACAATGCGGATTATCAAAAGGCATAGCACAACTGATTGTTTGTTTAAACATTATTAAATAGCTTTTATAGACAGTTATTACTTAAATTTGGCGAATGAATCGATTCGAATGTGATTGCAAAACAATCGGCCATTTTTGTTTGCATCGCTAAAAGCCGTATTTCGGTTATTACCGGTATTTTCGTCATCAAAGGAACTTGCATGCTAGTTTCGTTCTCAAACATATGTCATTGTTTATGTGTAAAACAAATTTATTTTTAATATTGAAATTGATATGAATTGCCCATTATCAAACCAAAGACAATTTTTAAATTAATTAATTTTAATCAAATTGAGTAATAAAATTAAAAAGTGTCTAAGAATTTTTTTATTACTCTTCGAGGGCACAAGTTTAAATTTGATAGAATATCGGGAGAATTATGCTATGTAATATCATGTTTTTAACTGTTTAATGTCCCAACTTAGTATGGGGGTTTCACTTATTTGCCTGAAATGTGCAATATTGGTGACACGCTATTATATTGACTTGAACCTGGATTTAAAGACCCACTGTCATATGTGACCGTGTTTGGATGTTCCGCCAGAAAGTCGCATATGACAGGTTTTACTGTATACATTAAGTAAATTAGGGACTTGAGTCATTTATTTCCCTTCACTAATAGATAACTAATAATTCTTTTGCCCTTCTGATGACGTCAATGTTTATACGCTATTTGAAATATCATCAGTTCCTTTAAAAACATAAATGTTTTTAATCTAAAAAACAGAACAAATAATTAGGTAGTGACTATGATTATGTAGCAATAAAATTGAGATTATATATTATTGTTGTTGACTTCGTTATCATGAAAGACATTTGTATCCCTGCATCTATCATTCCTTTCCAAAATAGTTTCAAACTAAATCATAAAGTTGTTTTGTTTTGGAATAGACTTTGCTTAGGTTTATTAACATTTTGCCTCTCTTCAGTGGAATCTTGATTATTCCAAATTACTGAAAATGCTTTATTTTGACTTGTATAAACGAAGATGCTCACACAGTTGTGAAGCGTGACCTGATATTGCTAGATCATTTCTATTCTTATGTTTTTATGGTATTCTTGGCTATGGACCAGTCTAACACATTTTGGAAAGTATTAATTGTCTTTTTTGGGTCCATTTAGTGTGTTCCTGACACACATGAATTGATTTGAACACATTAGTTGATCCTAGATTCTGAATATTAATTACATGAATGTTTACGTTAATATCGTAACAGGGTTTGTATTTTTTTCATTGATAAAAATCTACATTTAACTGTATTTTTTACTTTTACAAATGTATCAACTCTATTAACTGGGAAATTATAAAAAACCTTAAGATATTATATGTGTTGAAGAAGACAATTTAGTAAGCTTAATATGTTTTCAAAAGTACTGTCTAACGAGAAAATAACACTAAATATCAACTGGAAACACTTGTTAATACTTTTTGTCTTTTGAATATATGTAGAAGATTAAACATGAGTATCAACATGAAATATCTTCTGTTTAAGGTACAGTCATAAACACATCAACATTAATTGTTAACCTAGTATTTTCTTATGAATCTACTGACTGATACCTCTAACCTCCTGCTGCCATTTATACTACTAGGTGAGTTGTTTACATCTGACCCATCTTAACCTTGTTTTGAAATTCATGCATAAATATTGAGAATCCTCTATGCCAGCGCCAGTAAGAGTAGAAAATATATGTATTAATATGTCTATGGTATATAGTGTTTCAAACCGAAACAGTGCTGGCCACCTTTACTCATAAATGCCAGATTATATACTTTAATCTAACGGAACATGCCACAAGTATTTTACAAATGGGTCTCATTTGTTTTAGACCGTATTATATTTTGTAATAATATGTCTCTAATTAATTCTCACAATTGATTATAACATAACATACTGCTACAAAAACCTTGATTATGTAGATAGATACATACAGTGGAATCTTGTGTTGCCGTCAGCTGTTGTTGCTGTGATCTGAGACCGTTCAAGGTCAGCCATTCAATCTATAACTGATTTCTAAAGCTCTTATTGTTAGTTTGAGTAAAAACCAGTACAAAATATTTGGCTTACTATTTGATCAATCTGATTGAAAAACTTCATATGCATTTTCATTGGTTGAAACAATCATCTGACTACAATATTCATAAATAGATGGATAAACAATGCCATATACAGTTTGATCATACTAGTCACGAATGCTACTGAGTATGACGTCGTATATAGCGTGGCTTAACTTCGTATTCAATTTAAGTATGCTATCTATGTTTACAGTTAAAAGATCAGAGATACACATGTAAGGAGTTATTTTTTTACTTTCAATTTGGTTAATTTTCTATTTTTCTTATTAATGCAATATTGTCCAGCATCTTTTCATATTGACATTTTGGAATGATAGGAGTGAAAATTTTTCACATTTTTAGCAGTCGATCACATGTCTATTTCTAAATCTATGTGACAGGCAATTAAAATGTAGTTTAGTCTCTGTCTAAAAATAGAAGTATCAGTTTGCTCTTAGTGTTTTAGCAGAGTGAAAAAGTGAATGTGATCATGAACTTTTTGAGGGATGCAACAGAAAGAAACAGACGATGTTGGAGCACTAAATCTACTATGAAAACAATCTCTTATTTTTCCACTAAGCAACAACAATAACCAGCTTGTTGTTTTCTTATTTTTAGAATCTTAGTTCCGGACCAATTCTCAAATAATACATATTTCTATCTATTTTGAAAGGGGAGGTAATCCAGGCTATTATAATTTTTTGACTTTCGGTGATTTCATAATTTTACAAACTATACCATCATCTGTGAATGAGAGATTAATGTATGATATATCATTATTTGTTAAATATTATTTTGTATCTTTCTTTCATGCTTTTCAGTGAACCATCATGTTATTCGATAAAAACATAAATCTTATAATTTCATTCGAATAAAATATAATTTCATTGTCAATGTCATTACCTTACTTGATAAATGACGTTATTTTTGAAAAGAAATGACAGCACGTTATAATTTGTGTAAAATACATCTAATAAAACACAAAACTAACCATAAAGAAACAGAATATTCGTGAACTTTTGTGTAAGATCTTTCGTATTTACAGTAAGGAATATTTTCTTTTGTGACTGTGAAAATGTGTTTTCTGAACTCACTTGGTGAAATAAAGATTGATCTAACAACAAAGTTGACTAATATCCTCTATTCCTTTATAATGTATGTAACTGTATCAGTTAATGACCTAATATCTTGAAATAAACTTATTTTACTAAGTTAGTTGTTGAATTATGTTTATAAAGTGTATTAATACAGTGCCATCCGACATTACCTTTACTCTGGTATTGGCAAATTTAAATCAATTGTGTTAGGGGCATTCATTTTCCCTGCTGATTTAAATAGTTGATAATTGTTTTAATAACTTTTTTATTTGTCATGAGAACAAAGGTAGTAGTGAGTATTTAAATCAGTGGTTTTATGTATGCACAACTGGGAGTTGAATAAATTTTACTACTGTGATAAATATTTACTAAGCAAAAGATATAATGCAAACGGTAATTTTCTTTATAAAATTTTTATTTTATATCATACATTGGTATATTTGCCATCATTTAGTCTCTCGGTATGTTCACACATGATTGTGTGATAAAATTCCATGTGCTGTCACGCTTGGGTGAACAGCATCGGTAAATCCTTTTTCACTGAGTTTCACGAATCCTGTGCAGCACGTTAGTGTGTACACAAACAAATATGCTTGCTGAGAACTCTAGAGACTGCATGACATTGTAGCACTCGTCATCTTGGAAACAAGTCAGTAAATATGCTAAGATTGAGCATTGAAAAACGGGGATAAGCCGTTTGACGGATACCCCATTAACAAGTACCATCAGCGTGTTCAGTTATTACTGTTAGCAGACGTTCGGATACGGGAAATTCAATCCGAAGACAACTCAACCCACCGATAACTCTACTCAAAGTTGTGACAACTCAGTCCGTTAGTTGGAGGTTAAGTTTTCATTGGATGAGTTGTCTTTGGGTTACGTTGTTCTGACGTTATGGAACGTTATGTAAAGGGTTATTGAGCAGGCTACAGGTCATGAAGAAAATTTATTCTAGCAGTTAATTGTGTAGAGATATTGACCATTCTGCCATGCTGGGTTCAGAAGTGATAAATGGGAACATTAACGCCCAACGATACCAGGGTGAAATTTTTAATAACGTCACCGTTTAATACGCCATCGGACGTCCATGTCTTTTTCGCTAACAAGTAAACGCCAGACAACATTCCGCCTGGGCAACAGTTCAATTTCTCAGGGCTTTTTACATTAAGATTTTAGACTTGTTGTTATTTTCAGTAGACAAGAATCCAATAGAACGTGTTTGGGACGTATTTGACAGACGCATATGTCAACGTCTTGAACAGTATATGACGATACAGAGACTCAACATTGCTAGACATCAGGAATGGACAAGCAACCCGCAATGTTTTACGACATCCTAATGGGTCTTAAAGACTCAGGCTTTCAGCAGACGTGAATTCAAATTAGACGCTCGCTCATTATCAAATCTTGTTAACTTTTTTCTCCTACTGGGCTTTTGATTCTGTAAATATTTTTTTCCTAAAATCGTAACATATTGTTTTGCTATTGAATACTCATGGCAAATGGTTGATTTATATTCATGCAGAATTTCACATCATTATCTTTTAAACTTTTGAAAATATTAACGTTTTTGTACGTATTTGCGTTATAACTTTTGCTTAGTATATATTATATTTAATCTACAGGAGCAGGAGTTCCTGTAATGTGCTTGGGAGTTCACAGTTGAGAGATCCTGGGCTTGAGCCCCATGTAGGGAGTTTCCTAGAGCAAGAAATCTACCTGTTAGTTTCACATGACCCAGATGTAATCAGGTTATTGCAAGTAAAGTACAATTGACAGCTGTACCAATTTGTCAGATGTACATTAACAGAGTAAATAAACTTCCCTGTGTGATTGATTGATTGATAGATACAAGTAGCCTGATGACCAGAAGTAACAAACGTTTTGTCAATAAGCAGGAAAGAGTAGGGAACTGAAACTATCAAATGTAATTATGTATCACTGAATGTAAAATAGATCAGAATGATATTACATAAAATTGCTATATTTTCTGTGCTAACAGTTTATCCTTACATCTGGTATTCTTAAACAAAATCTAGATGATCACAAATCTCAACCAGTTTTATATCAGTCATAAAAGAATATATATGCGTATAGTCTATGACAGGAGAAAGGGAAGGCTCATAAAATAAACTTTACCAAGTTGCTGTGTATTTGTAAGGTTTAAACACATAGATGTAACACAAACATTGGTGATATCAGTGATCTAGATAACATACAAGGTATGTATTGTATTATCTCTTTATTTATCAACAATTGATTTATATAAAAAGTTAGATATAAATGTTATACAAAAACACCCAGTCATGAAAACATGGTTCACTATTTGTCATAAACACACGGGCGATGAAACAAGTTTTTGTCCTTTTCTTCAATAAAAGGACTGTTAATACATCAAAATTTCACTGTATTTCTCAATTATTTATAAAACACCTAGTGTTCCATGTATATAAATGTAGACCTAGGCTGGGTCTAACATTGCCAAAAACATAGAGAAGATATAATACACAAGTAATGGTTGCTTGAATTTTTTTTTAAACTTTTTTACTTCAAATGCATGCAAATTGGTAAAACAGAACATAAACAATATTTTTCTATGCCGTTTTAAGATAATCTCAACGTGTAGAGTAACTTGATTTGTGTCAAAACTATACATAATATGTTAGGCCCCTGTTTCGTGATTGCCAAAATGTCCTTTTGACAGGGGAGAAAACTCTGTAAAATTCGGTCAATCGTCCACGGAAGTTATTTCCCTTAGCCGCGAAAATTTGTAAACAGTATTTTTATAAAAAATACATTTAAACAAACAATTTTTGTATTTATCCTGTAAACATGAATTGCAAATTGTTAGAAATGTTACGAGAAATTAACGGACGCATGTAAGTATTTATTCATGGTGTTTTTAAAGTTTTGACAAAGACATGCTCAATCAAGTGTACATAATTCGGACAGGAAATGATTTCGGATAATTAAATCACTGCACCTGTAATTCGGTCAGGTAGATAGTTTTATCGTTTATAGTATACAGTATAACCTGCATTAACGGCCACCTGGAATAAGCAGTCACCTGCTGTAAGCGGCCAGTCTGGCTTCCTCCCGACGAAAATCGTGCAATATTGCACCTGGAATAAGCGGTCACCTGCTGTCTGTGGCCAGCGGCCAGTCATTTCCTCTAAAAACGGTCAATTTACCTGTAATAAGCAGCCACTACCGACCGCGATTTTTTCAATTTTTTTAATTAACAACATGTCACCAAAATTGCATTATCTTAGCGGACGTGTCAAATACTAAGTAAATTATCGATTTTTATGACGATGTATTGACGGGAACATGTTTAATCACGTGATAAGAATGTCATTAAATGTCAATGTTTTTGTTTGAAAAATTACTAAAGGTGTCTCTTAGTTAGATTAATAGTTCAACAAATTGCGTAAGTTAGCTTAACTAGAGAAAGTTTTTATAATTACAATTTGTTGTAACGGCCAATCAAAATTCGCGTATGTTTGTTTATAGTTGTGATGACGATGTCTTTGTTAAAGATAATAAGTATTAAATTTGTGGCCACACACTGCTTCAAAAATCGTCAATTTACATGCCTGGATTTAGCGGTCACGGTCAAATAAATTTGAAATTAATAGCTTGTCACAAACAATGTTATCAACCCATCCAGTTGAGTCATTAAACAGACAAAATTTATTATACAAGCGTCGTCACGTGACGTTTGATTTCCGATATACAAATGACACTTGTCATCATTGAAAACCAATAAATATTAAGCTCTGCATAAACACTTAATCCGCTAGTTTTACTCAATTAGATAAATTATGTTATGAGAAGGTTGTCTTCGGTTTGACAACTAGCAATTGCAATTAATTTCAATACTAAAATATTTTTTTACGACGATCAAATAAGTTAGTGAGCTATACGGGAAATTACCCGATTACGGGTTTATAACGTAAACAAAATGGGACAGCGTCGTCAAGTTCGTAACCGCTTTTTTGGCGGAACCTGTCTTAAAATTATAGGAAATATTTGAAGCTTATTTTAATATAAAAAAGAGTAATGTTACACCCAATGTATATATGTATTTGGCCACAATTATTACGTAAAAGCATGTCATTTAAAATCATATCATAAACAAACCAAAGACATTCAAAAATGGTGAATTTTTGTATACAGTCAGAACGAACTGCTTGATGCAGTTTTATTAAACCTGGTTTAAGCGGTCACCTGCTGTAAGCAGCCAATCTGGCCACTTCCCGTACCTGGCCGCTTAATGCAGGTTACACTGTATTTTGGTAGTAAAAACTCAGAGTTCCTTGTTCAATATTCTTTATTTTAGAATAGATTATTCAATGAAATGATATGTAACCCCTAAGTTTGCAGGCCTTTTTTTCCTTATATAACAGGGGCCGTTAACAGGCGCCTTCCCCTCTTGAAATTTCTTTAAAATCATGCAGTTTTCCCCAAATTTGGAGTTTACCTTGGATATTTTGTTCCCCTTTCTAAGAAATTGCGATAAAATTTCCCCAAATGTTCTATATACAAAAAGGCCCCAGGCCCCTTCCCCAAGTACTGAAAAAAAGCTCTGGTTTGGCCCCTGAACAGGGTTGTGTGGGGCTAGTCCTAAATATAAGACCCTTATATTTAGGACTAGTGTGGGGCTAGCTTGCATTTGCAAGTAAAAACTTCTTACCTATGATAATAACTGTGTTTATATTTTTAAGAGGAAGAATAGTATTAGATATGAAGAGAAAAGACAAATAGCACTCAAAACATAAATGATAGAGCAATATTTGATCAAAGATGGTTATTTCTGACTTACAACTTTGGAAAAGCTTAAAGGTAAGTTTGATTTTAATGAAATATTTTCAGTTATTTTAATTTCAAATTGATACAATGTGTTAGTGTGTACCAGAAGAAGATAGAGTTATGTACCTGTCCTAGGACTCAACCTGGATACAGAATGTCTTGACCTTATTGTGGGGCTTGATCTCCTGTTAGCAAGTCATTTACCATCTGAGCTTTATAGACAGATAAATATATAAGGCAAAATGTTAAACATGCATGCTGCAAGCATAAATACTGAATAGCTTAATTTATAAATTTTCTTTACCCTACAATAAAATTATTATCTTAGAGGTATTAGCTAAAATATAATGAGCTAAAAAAAAGTTAGTAATTGCATTTTATAGTTTTTTGCTTATGCACGTTCACCGACTTTACAGCTGTTACCCCTGGTCATCGGGCTACTGGTATCTATCTCCCTGGGGAGTCTTTTAAATCTGCTTAGTGCAGCCGACACTTTGGCGCAATGAAATTATACCACCCTTGCAGGTACCCATTTTCACCTGGGTGAAGTGAAGCAATCGCAGGTAAATTTCTTGCTCAAGGAAATTAGCAGTGCCCCTGGTGGGGTTAGAACCCGGTACCTCTCGATCCCTAAGCGCGCATCCTACCACTGGACTACTGCTCCTACAAAAAGCTGACCAGAAAACATCTTTTTATCTTCATTATCTCTCATTAGAAGTATCTCAGTGCTCCAGCTAGCCCTTTTCAGCAGGGCGCCGCGCCCTGCCCTTAAAACGTGACGCCCTGCCCTTTTTCAAGACGCCCTGCCGTGTATTTGACCCAAGAAAATCGAAAATCATAAAATTCAAAGATCATTATCAGTTATTATCATACACGAATAAATTCGTCTGTTGTTTACGTCATTGTTTATGACAATAGACTTTGTTAATCTGTTAAACGAGGGGATTAGTGTCATCCTGTATAACAATCATCTGATAACATCAGAGGTGTGTGTAATTAGTCTTTCACACATTTATTGTTACTTATCAGCATCTTATCAGTGAAACATTATTTAAATATAAGTTAACAATCAACTCTCTTAATTCGTCGGAGGATATGATAAAGTCCAATTCCGGACTTTTCCGTATGTAACTATATTGTGTAAAATATATCAAAATTTACATTTAATTTCCGAATCATGAAGTCCTTATACGAAGAAATTAAATTACTGATCATTTGATGATTTTTTTCATTATTTAGTTGATAAGAACGTTCATAAGTAGTTTAAAATGTCAACAGTATTGCATTCGTCCTCAGTAATTTTCGTACGTGACTGACGATTTTTGTTCTTAATTTTCCTGGATCACTTTTGAATCATATACACCTTACTAATGTGTGAATAAAACAATTTGATTATTTGAATGTAATAATAGCCCACTACAATCATAAATTTATTTATTTTAATCATTTGACTTTTACAAAAGTAGACACCTTTTCGGATATGCATGATTTCGGATACATGAGTTTTAGGTAGAACATAACTTCAAGACTTCAAACTTGAACTTCAAATGAGCTGAAAAAACAGTGACTTCTTCCAAGTATTTGGTCTATGTAGAGCCCTGATATGCACATTAAAACCTTAATTGAGTTGACCAAAATGCCAAAGGAACACAATTTTTTGACATAAGCTCAAAGGGTTATGTAATTAGATTAAGTAAGTGGTACAAATAGAAGAGCTAATGCAAAGCTTATTGTGAACTTAGACCACTTGTTTATATTTTGGAGTTTGTACTGGCTAATGCCCAGGAAGCACTTACCCAGTAAACATTTCATGACACAGGTCCACTTGAATCTGTTCATAGAGAACACCTGTCCACAAAGGACACTCTTGAATTTTTCTGTGACTATCTACATTCATGTACACAGACTAGAACTTAAATTTAGACTGTCATAGGTAATGTATGAATTATCATGAAAGAGAATTAATAACACACTAACAAACCATTTGTTTTATTGTTTTTTTTGTCACAGAAATAAACTGCGACCACGCGTTAAAAAGTGCCCTGATTTCCTAAAAACGCCCCAAAGTCTTACTGGAGCACTGTGTCTGTTTATATTGTTTGTAGGTTTGGTATTGAATATCAAAATGTCTGTTGATAAAGTGAACTCTAACTACATAGTAACATTCTACAAGTTTTTGTCTTTGTATATCATTGAACCTTGTGATTTTGTCTTGTCTACTGAGCTACTAAGGTAAAATATTTGACTTGTTTTTTAACAAACTTGATTGTAAAAAGTGATAGTTTTAACCTAATACTATATTCACAGGGGTCATGGGTTTAATTCCCAGTGGGGCAATCTTTCTTGAAATTTGGTCTGACATAAACTATTTTCTACAGCCATTCTCTCTCCTAACACTGACTCTAAATCATGTCTGGGTAGCTGTCAGTCACTGACGGAAAGATGTGCCTTGTAACTGGTTAACAGCTAAATCTAGAGATTTAACCTTAACTGAATGGTGAGTAGATTGACTTATCTTGGTCAAGTTCTTGCTTGAAGATATGTCACGCTAGTGAATGCATCCAGGGTTAGGGTACTTTTTATTTTAAGTCTCATGGAGAGTTCTGGGTTGTCTTAAATCTAAATCTTAAAGAAAATCCATCACCGCCTTCTTGTGTATTGTTTCAGATGTGGCCATAGTTCATTACATAATGAATGATGTAAAACAGGAGACAAAGTTACCTACAGTGAAATGTGACACCTACAGTGAAATGTGACACCTACAGTGAAATCTGACACCTACAGTGAAATCTGACTCTATTTCAGCTAACTTTTGTTATTGGCAACATGATGAAAGCTAAAATCAGAGGTAAATCATATCTTAATATTTGTTGCACTTGATATTTCAACAGCCAAAAGATTTTATCAAACTGCATTGTCATTTTAAGAGCAATTCATGTGCCTTCTGTTGTATTTATACCTAAGACAGATTACCTTCATATATATCTGTTCTCCCAAAAGTGCAAGATTGGTATAGCATCATTAATTGCCTTTGGCGCGATATGACCTTTCTGTGTTGGTGTGCCGTAAAACCAAAACAAACAAAACAAACAAACAGCTAGTCTGGTTCTTAATATTTTCATATTTAAAAAAAATAAAAAACATCATCTAAATAGACTTAACATTTTTAATTACCAACCACTTTCACAATTATCAATTATTATTCAATTGTTGTTAGATCCTTAAAAATTGTGAAACTGGTTCGGGTTTTAAAATAGTTACGTCTATTTTTACATTTTTAGCTCGACTTTACGTAGTAATGTAGAGCTCTCCTACTCGCCCCGGCGTCGGTGTCCGCGTCCGCGTCCACCTTTCTGATTAAAGTTTTTGTGCAGTAAAATACTTTTTTCTATATCTATGTTATTTCTTAAGATATTAACTTCAAACTTTAAATATATGTTCCTTACTATCAACCACATCTCATGTGACAAGATGTATATCTCCAAACACATTTCTTTCAGAATTATCTCCCCTTGAACTGATTAAAGTTTTTGTGCACAGATTAAAGTTTTTGTGCAGTAAAATACTTTCTCCTATATCTTTGTTATTTCTTAAGATATTAACTTCAAACTTTAAATATATGCTTCTTATTATCAACCACATCTCATGTGACAAGGTTTATAACTCTAAATATATTTCTTTCAGAATTATCTCCCCTTGAACTTAGAGTTTTCTTTCAAAAATGTTTGTTTTTACTGCAACTGTTTTATTCCTTTAGGTATTGACTTCAAACTTTAAATGTACATTCCTTATTATCAACCACATCTCATGTGACAAGGTGTATAACTGCAAATATATTTTTTTAGAATTATCTCCCCTTGAAATTTAAACAATGTTTGTTTTTACAGCAACTGTTTTATTTCTTAAGGTATTGACTTCAAACTTTAAATGTACATTCCTTATTATCAACCACATCTCATGTGACAAGGTGTATAACTGCAAATATATTTTTTCAGAATTATCTCCCCTTGAAATTTAAAAAATGTTTGTTTTTACTGCAACTGTTTTATTTCTTAAGGTATTGACTAGGTTTATAACTCCTTATACATATTTTTTACTCCTGTGACAAACACTAACTAAGTCGAGCATGCTGTCTCCTCTGACAGCTCTTGTTTATTAGCTTGACTTTACGAAGTAAATTGAGAGCTCTCTTACTCGCCCTAGCGTCGGTGTCCGCGTCCACATTTCTGATTAAAGTTTTTGTGCAGTGAAATATTTTTTTCCATAACTTTTTTATTTCTTAATGTATCAACTTCAAACTTCAAATGTATGTTTCTTATTGTCAACTACATCTCATGTGACAAGGTTCATAACTCCAAAAACATTTTTTTCAGAATTATCTCCTCTTGAAATTAGAAACTTCTTTGAAAAATGATTGTTTTTACTGCAACTGTTTTATTTCTTTTGGTATTCACTTCAAACTTTAAATGTATGTTTCTTATTATCGATTACATCTCATGTGACAAGGTTCATAACTCCAAAAACATTTTTTTCAAAATTGACTCCCATGAAATCCCATGAATTTTCTTTATTTTTTTTTCACTTTAAATTTGTTAAGTTTTACCATTGTATTTTCAAATTTTAAAATATGTTTGTTCCTTATCATAAACCACATCTCCTGTGTCAAATACTTACTTAGTCGAGCATACTGTCTCCTCTGACAGCTCTTGTTATTCTTCTGATGTGTGATGCTTGTTACAGCTGCTCCTTTAAACTTTTTGATATGTATAAAAATAAAATTTACCGATTTGTCTTTAACCATGTTTTAACAGTTAAGAATCGTTGTATAAACTTAATTAAGTATTCAGAACACATATAACATGTTTTCTCTAAAAACTGTTTAGTGCTGAATTAAAAGTACACTCATGTTTTTAGTTTTTTAATTAAAGCTAAGTACAATGTATTTAAGTCACGAATGTCTCTGTTTTGTCTGATTACGGCTTAGTATTTAAGTACACTAATGTCACATGTTTTCTCTTATTACAGCTTAGTATTTAAGTACACTAATGTTTCTGTTTCGTCTGATTACAGCTTAGTATTTAAGTTCACTAATGTCAATTATTTTCTCTTATTACAGCTTAGTATTTAAGTGCACTAATGTCTCTGTTTGTTTTCTTATTACAGCTTAGTATTTAAGTTCACTTATGTCTCTTGTTTTCTATTATTACAGCTTAGTATTTAAGTAATCTAATGTCTCTTGTTTTCTCTTATTACAGCTTAGTATTTAAGTACTCAACTGTCTCTTGTTTTTTATTATTACAGCTTAGTATTTAAGTACTCTAATGTCTCTTGTTTTCTCTTATTACAGCTTAGTATTTAAGTACACTAATGTCTCTTGTTTTCTTGTATTACAGCTTAGTATTTAAGTACACTAATGTCTCTTGTTTTTTCTTATTACAGCTTAGTATTTAAGTACACTAATGTATCTTGTTTTCTCTTATTACAGCTTAGTATTTAAGTGCACTAATGTCTCTTGTTTTCTATTATTACAGCTTAGTATTTAAGTTCACTAATGTCTCTTGTTTTCTCTTATTACAGCTTAGTATTTAAGTACTCTAATGTCTCTGTTTTGTCTTATTACAGCTTAGTATTTAAGTACACTAATGTCTCTTGTTTTCTTGTATTACAGCTTAGTATTTAAGTACATTGATGTCTCTTGTTTTTTCTTATTACAGCTTAGTATTTAAGTACACTAATGTATCTTGTTTTCTCTTATTACAGCTTAGTATTTAAGTGCACTAATGTCTCTTGTTTTCTATTATTACAGCTTAGTATTTAAGTACTCTTATGTCTCTTGTTTTCTCTTATTACAGCTTAGTATTTAAGTTCACTAATGTCCCTGTTTTGTCTAATTACAGCTTAGTATTTAAGTTCACTAATGTCCCTGTTTTGTCTAATTACAGCTTAGTATTTAAGTTCACTAATGTCTTTTGTTTTCTCTTATTACAGCTTAGTATTTAAGTACACTAATGTCTCTGTTTTGTCTTATTACAGCTTAGTATTTAAGTACACTTATGTCTCTTGTTTTCTCTTATTACAGCTTAGAATTTAAGTTCACTAATGTCTCTTGTTTTCTTTTATTACAGCTTAGTATTTAAGTACACTAATGTCTCTGTTGTGTCTAATTAGAGCTTAGTATTTAAGTTCACTAATGTCTCTTGTTTTCTCTTATTACAGCTTAGTATTTAAGTTCACTAATGTTTCTGTTTTCTCTTATTACAGCTTAGTATTTAAGTTCACTAATGTTTCTGTTTTCTCTTATTACAGCTTAGTATTTAAGTACACTAATGACTCTGTTTTGTCTTATTACAGCTTAGTATTTAAGTACACTAATGACTCTATTTTGTCTTATTACAGCTTAGTATTTAAGTTCACTAATGTTTCTGTTTTCTCTTATTACAGCTTAGTATTTAAGTACACTAATGACTCTGTTTTGTCTTATTACAGCTTAGTATTTAAGTTCACTAATGTTTCTGTTTTGTCTTATTACAGCTTAGTATTTAAGTTCACTAATGTTTCTGTTTTCTCTTATTACAGCTTAGTATTTAAGTACACTAATGACTCTGTTTTGTCTTATTACAGCTTAGTATTTAAGTACACTAATGTCACATGTTTTCTCTTATTACAGCTTAGTATTTAAGTACACTAATGTTTCTGTTTCGTCTGATTACAGCTTAGTATTTAAGTTCACTAATGTCAATTATTTTCTCTTATTACAGCTTAGTATTTAAGTGCAATAATGTCTCTGTTTGTTTTCTTATTACAGCTTAGTATTTAAGTTCACTTATGTCTCTTGTTTTCTATTATTACAGCTTAGTATTTAAGTACTCTAATTTCTCTTGTTTTCTCTTATTACAGCTTAGTATTTAAGTACTCTACTGTCTCTTGTTTTCTCTTATTACAGCTAAGTATTTAAGTACTCTAATGGCTCTTGTTTTCTCCTATTACAGCTTAGTATTTAAGTACACTAATGTCTCTTGTTTTCTTGTATTACAGCTTAGTATTTAAGTACACTAATGTCTCTTGTTTTTTCTTATTACAGCTTAGTATTTAAGTACACTAATGTATCTTGTTTTCTCTTATTACAGCTTAGTATTTAAGTGCACTAATGTCTCTTGTTTTCTATTATTACAGCTTAGTATTTAAGTTCACTAATGTCTCTTGTTTTCTCTTATTACAGCTTAGTATTTAAGTACTCTAATGTCTCTGTTTTGTCTTATTACAGCTTAGTATTTAAGTACACTAATGTCTCTTGTTTTCTTGTATTACAGCTTAGTATTTAAGTACATTGATGTCTCTTGTTTTTTCTTATTACAGCTTAGTATTTAAGTACACTAATGTATCTTGTTTTCTCTTATTACAGCTTAGTATTTAAGTGCACTAATGTCTATTGTTTTCTATTATTACAGCTTAGTATTTAAGTACTCTAATGTCTCTTGTTTTCTCTTATTACAGCTTAGTATTTAAGTTCACTAATGTCCCTGTTTTGTCTAATTACAGCTTAGTATTTAAGTTCACTAATGTCCCTGTTTTGTCTAATTACAGCTTAGTATTTAAGTTCACTAATGTCTTTTGTTTTCTCTTATTACAGCTTAGTATTTAAGTACACTAATGTCTCTGTTTTGTCTTATTACAGCTTAGTATTTAAGTACACTTATGTCTCTTGTTTTCTCTTATTACAGCTTAGTATTTAAGTTCACTAATGTCTCTGTTTTGTCTTATTACAGCTTAGTATTTAAGTACACTAATGTCTCTTGTTTTCTTGTATTACAGCTTAGTATTTAAGTACACTAATGACTCTGTTTTGTCTTATTACAGCTTAGTATTTAAGTACACTAATGTCTCTTGTTTTCTCTTATTACAGCTTAGTATTTAAGTACACTAATGACTCTGTTTTGTCTAATTACAGCTTAGTATTTTAGTTCACTAATGTCTCTTGTTTTCTCTTATTACAGCTTAGTATTTTAGTACACTAATGACTCTGTTTTGTCTTATTACAGCTTAGTATTAAAGTTCTCTTATGTTTCTGTTCTGTCTTATTACAGCTTAGTATTTAAGTACACTAATGGCTCTTGTTTTCTATTATTACAGCTTAGTATTTAAGTTCACTAATGTTTCTGTTTTCTCTTATTACAGCTTAGTATTTAAATACACTAATGACTCTGTTTTGTCTTATTACAGCTTAGTATTTAAGTTCACTAATGTTTCTGTTTTCTCTTATTACAGCTTAGTATTTAGGTTCACTAATGTTTCTGTTTTCTTTTATTACAGCTTAGTATTTAAGTTCACTAATGTCTCTTGTTTTCTTTTATTACAGCTTAGTATTTAAGTTTACTAATGTCTCTGTTTTGGCTTATTACAGCTTAGTATTTAAGTACACTAATGTCTCTTGTTTTCGTTTATTGCGGCTTAGTATTTAAATTCACTAATGTTTCTGTTTCGTCTTATTACAGCTTAGTATTTAAGTTCACTAATGTCTCTTGTTTTCTTTTATTACAGCTTAGTATTTAAGTACACTAATGTCTCTGTTGTGTCTAATTAGAGCTTAGTATTTAAGTTCACTAATGTCTCTTGTTTTCTCTTATTACAGCTTAGTATTTAAGTTCACTAATGTTTCTGTTTTCTCTTATTACAGCTTAGTATTTAAGTTCACTAATGTTTCTGTTTTCTCTTATTAGAGCTTAGTATTTAAGTACACTAATGACTCTGTTTTGTCTTATTACAGCTTAGTATTTAAGTACACTCATGTCTCTGTTGTGTCTAATTAGAGCTTAGTCTTTAAGTTCACTAATGTCTCTTGTTTTCTCTTATTACAGCTTAGTATTTAAGTTCACTAATGTTTCTGTTTTCTCTTATTACAGCTTAGTATTTAAGTACACTAATGACTCTGTTTTGTCTTATTACAGCTTAGTATTTAAGTTCACTAATGTTTCTGTTTTCTCTTATTACAGCTTAGTATTTAAGTTCACTAATGTTTCTGTTTTCTCTTATTACAGCTTAGTATTTAAGCACACTTATGTCTCTTGTTTTCTTTTATTACAGCTTAGTATTTAAGTTCACTTATGTCTCTGTTTTTGTCTTATTAAAGCTTAGTATTTAAGTACACTAATGTCTCTGTTTCGTCTTATTCCAGCTTAGTATATTAAGTTTACTAATGTTTCTGTTTTCTCTTATTACAGCTTAGTATTTTAGTACACTTATGTCTTTTTTTTTCTTATTACAGCTTAGTATTTTAGTACACTAATGTCTTTTTTTTTCTTATTACAGCTTAGTATTTAAGTACACTAATGTCTTTGTTGTGTCTAATTAGAGCTTAGTATTTAAGTTCACTGATGTCTCTTTTTTTCTCTTATTACAGCTTAGTATTTAAGTTCACTAATGTTTCTGTTTTCTCTTATTACAGCTGAGTATTTAAGTTCACTAATGTTTCTGTTTTCTCTTATTACAGCTTAGTATTTAAGTTCACTAATGTTTCTGTTTTCTCTTATTACAGCTTAGTATTTAAGTACACTAATGACTCTGTTTTGTCTTATTACAGCTTAGTATTTAAGTTCACTAATGTTTCTGTTTTGTCTTATTACAGCTTAGTATTTAAGTTCACTAATGTTTCTGTTTTCTCTTATTACAGCTTAGTATTTAAGTTCACTAATGTTTCTGTTTTGTCTTATTACAGCTTAGTATTTAAGTTCACTAATGTTTCTGTTTTGTCTTATTACAGCTTAGTATTTAAGTTCACTAATGTTTCTGTTTTCTCTTATTACAGCTTAGTATTTAAGTACACTAATGTCTCTTGTTTTTTCTTATTACAGCTTAGTATTTAATTACACTATTATTCTATTAATTTAAAAAATTTGAAAGTGTATGTTCAAATTAAATTTTCTACAAAAAATGTCAATTTGCTCAAATATTTAATTGTATTGAGTCAAAATTTGTCTAACATCAAATCAAGACTGTATGTCATTTCAAGTCTAAATTTTTAAAGTTTAAGTACAACATAAAAGTCTAGATTACATAGGTGGAAAGCGAATATGACTCGAAAATACCTTATTATCTTGGATAAAATTGCCGAAAAGTTGAACTATTACTATAAATTAATTCAAAATTAAAACAAGATCTTTGCTCAACATGACTAGCATATTTCAAGTTATTTGAAAACTTGTCTTATTTGCACTTTATCTCATATATAGGAGTCATATTCTCTGTTTAGTCCTACCCAAATTTTACGTTTGTTATATTTACAAATGTTGTAACACTATGTTATATTTATACATGTATATATTCTAGGTATTAAAGTATAATGTTGGTACATTGATAATCAGCCATACAGTAACACATTATGGACTTTGAACGTAAGTAAACTTCCATCATCTGAATCAAAAAAACTATATATTAATGTAACCTGATAAAAATATGTGATCTGATCTGAGATTTGAACCTATGACCTTTTGTGTCATTAAGGTACATTACCATGGCAAGGGAGTACGAGTGTCACATTATATCTCCACTACATTTACCGCTGCCTTAACAGAATTTGATGTGGTTTGAAACCTGTACCCTCCTTGGGATACTAAACATTTTATTTAAATGTTATATTTATATATTTTAGGTATTAGATTATGATATTGGTAAATTGATTCTCTGCAATGGTACAGTAACACATTATAAACTTTACATGTAAGTAAGATTTTATCATCAGAATCTAAAACACTATATATACATGTAACTTGATAAAAAATCTGTGATCTGAACTGAGATTTGAACCTATGACGTTTTGCCGACCGATCTAATTTTGGCCGAACAAATAATTGGACCATACATTGAAATATAGTTAATCCTACCAGATTCATTATGAAGATTGCTAGTTTATAAAATGATTTTTACCTAGCACTGACTGTTGGTCAAAGATTAAAACCTAGCTGGTTCAGAGTATATAGTCATGTGATCTTCAGTTTGTAAACAAAACATTTGTTTTAGTCAAATTATTGCAGCAGCCAAGTTACAGCAGAAATTCAATCAGTTGGAAAAATAACTGATATTTCTTTGTCCAAAAATACCTATATTAGCCTTAGAGTTGCAACTGTTGATGCTGTATCCTCTGCTCTAATTATTTTGTGCATGACCTAGTTTACAGCTTGATTTCAAGTTTTGAATAGACACTGTTATTAGTACAAAATTATAATTTGAAGGACCAACCTCTAATTGAATGTTTTAAATGTTTTCTCTGGCACTGAGATATTTTATCTTTCATGGAAGAGACAATATTTTTTAAATAAACTAATCAACATTTACACGTAGAAAACAAATAGTCATCTAAGTACATTTTAAGATCAGCATTCATTAGTTTATCAATGCATTGTATTATGACTTAAACCATGTGTACATGAGTTAGCTATAATTATAGTTAAACTTTTTGTGGTACACATGATCAATTTTTTCTCAAAATTTCATTCATCCAAGTAACTTGTTACTATTTCTAGAAACTTGTTACTATTTTTTAGAAATGTGTTACTATTTCTAGAAACTTATTACTATTTTTTAATCTTGTTACTATTTTTAGAAACTTGTTACTATTTTTAGAAATCTGGTATACATGATCATTTTTTTCTCAAAATTTCATTCATCCAAGAACTTTTGAAGAATACTATATCTCTTACATATATAGCTAATCTGATGTTATAATATATTTTTTCAGGTTCAAGAAATTGTGACTAAATTAAACTTATGATAGATGATAATTGGAAAACCAATGACTGTTTAGTCAACTTGTGACAACAACATTGTGAATGAAGTTTTTAGAATATAATACATAATATTTTTAATAAACTTGTGACATTATTACTGGTGGATTATAAAGAAAGAATCTACTTGACTTTCACTCTAACAACAACAACTACAATATTGTGAATAAACTCATGACTTTATTACTGATGAAACATGAAATCTACTTGACTTACAATCTAGCTAAAATATTTGATCTTCTCTACCATGTCTAGATCTGAAAAATCAAACAAGTTTAGATCTACTTTTAAATGATTTTCTGTTGACCAATCAAAACCTTTCTTCACATATTTGAAAGTGACAAATATGGCTATTTTTATCATACACATTACCATTTTGAAAACTGAACCTAATACCTAATAAAACAAGATCTCTGATTGGCTGAAATTTCATAGGAGTGTTTTTTCTGAAAGCAAGAATCTAAATAACTATTTATATAGGTTTACTTCAGATCTACCTGTGGTAGGGAAAGACAAAGAATTTGAGTTAGATTTCTTGACTTAGTGAAGGAATTTAAAAACTGTCTTCCAGCGTTTTAGTGTAAATAATATGTATTGTGCCTAAAGTTTGACCCCGACTTGACCTTTATGCAAGAATATTCATAACATTGAATACGAATGTAGTATGAATACTCAATTACATCGTGGCCATGGGTATTATGTGTTAAAATTTATCGCATAAACATACTTAAATAATTTTACAATTCCTGCAGAAGTATAGAATAGGCGTGGTACTGATTTTGGTCAGGATATGTGTAGATAATTATTAGATGCATATGTGAAAGGTCAGATTGGGATCAAACTTTACACACTATATACATGTACAAATGTATTATAACTTGTTCACAATGACCTGAGACAGATGAATACATTTTAAACTCAACAGCTTATTGATGTCTAAATTGTATTTTTTTATTTGGTTTTAAGGCCTAACCATCGAAATGTCAATAATATTAAAACTGTTCTGTTTGTCTAACATGCTGTTCATAATCTATATATCCTAACTGTATTGTCCAATATCAAATTGTCCAATAATTATAGGCAGTGGCTAGAGTGACTGTACCGTAACTGTGAATAAGAGTCTAGGGTTACGGAAATTCCGTAACTGTAGGCAACCCTTGTTAGGGTAGGCTAGTGTTACGAAAGTCTAATAACATGCGTATGTTTCACATTTTAAACATAAAAAAACTTGTTTATGTTCATTATTACTCAAAATAAACAAATATTTACTGTCATGACTTATCCTACTCAGTAATTATGAATATTAACAAGTTTTTTTATGTTTAAAAATTGACACAAACTTGCGTTATTACACTTCCCTAACTCTAGCCACTGTCATAATTATATGTACATTTGTATTCATGTCAATATCAATATTACAGCTTGATCTGAGGCAGATGAATTAGAATACATTTTTCAACTCTTATTGATTTGTAATTGTTATTTATTTCTCAGGTCATAGTAAACATGCTAAACTTAACTTATGAACTTGTATTGTCAAATATCAAACGAGATCTAAATCGTATTTTGACTCTAGAGTTTATTTTCTAGTTTCTAAAACTATTGTTTAAGTAAAGGCAGCTGACACTATTCCTGTCTTAAGACACGATATATATATATATATATATATATATATATATATACATGTATATATACATATTAGATATATTAACTTTTTGTTTGACCAAAGAAACCAGCTTAAATTGCAAGGTTGACATTTGTCTTTTTCTCATTATTTTGACTGTTGCAAGATGTTGTTATCATTTGAAAGAGCGAAGTCTTAACTATTCATACATATTTTGATAAACCAATTTGACTTATTTACTGTAAAAAAATGGATCATTTATAGAAAAAAAATCTTATTATAAAAGTTATATATCTTATATGTATATTTATAATGTATTTGAAAAGGGACCATGCTGGCTGTCTTTGATTTTATATTTATTGTGTTGGACTTCGAAATTGTAATGACTTTTCTAGCACTGTGTTTTTTAGTAATTTTGTTTGTTATCCAGATTTTTATGTTGCAACATTTTGTTCAGTATTAAACTATGATACATTATTTTTCTATTTTGGAACTTTCCCACAAATTATTACATAATTTTTATATTTTATCATTTAGTTGTATTTTAAGTGAGGTGATTCTACTTTAAAACCATGTATATACAGTGCCAACCAAAAGTTTGGAGACAATGGAAATTTAATAAAATTCTTATATTCAATGATTGTTTTGGTAGAACCATTATTTTCAATATATTAGTTATGTTTGATTATAGAATAAAAACTAACTTTGTGAATGCATCAGATTTATAAGATTCAGCATCTGATATCCCAAAGCCTTAAAAACCAATTTCAGTGTACATGTAATTCTATTATATAAGTTATAACATTGATAGTCTAAACTACAAAAAGTAACATTGATAATAAATTAGCAACACAAAAATGCATTTTAAAATAAATGGTAAATAAATTTTGATCAAACCTGTGTAGTAGGCTTACAAAGTGAGAAAGTCTCCAAACTTTTAGTGGGTACTGTGTATGAAAGAAAAGTTTGTAGTTGTTCAAAGAAAGTATGAGTCTAGCACTGGGCATCTCAGGAAAAATGTTTTAATATCTGACAAAGGAAAATATATAATAGTTACGTACAACTTATCTCATTGTGGTTATGTTTTAGATTTTTAAGTTTATCTAACTTAACTGAAGTTTTTAATCTTCCCCAGCACTGGTAGATCTGGCTTTTTTAATTTTATTTTTAAAGCAACTCCCTTTTTATTCTTTCAATTAGTGTTGACAATATAAAAATCATTTAGTTAGCTTTCAAATATTTGGAATCCTAACTTTTTTACAAAGTACATGTATAATATCAGCCATTTCATCAGTTTTAAAGATGTGAAAGCAAACTTCAGATTGGTTAACTTAAACACTTTTATAAGTTAATTGAGAGTTAGTCATCCTAAGGTCAACCTGTCTTACATTCAGAACAACCCCGGGGATCTTTTACGGAGATAAACCTCAGATATCAGAAATGGTAGGAATACAACATGTTATAAGTCCTGGCAAATAACTCCCTGACAAGTAGTTCTAGTGTTGTTTATACATGTATGTGTAAGAATACAACATGTTATAAGTCCTGGCAAATAACTCCCTGACAAGTAGTTCTAGTGTTGTTTATACATGGATGTGTAAGAATACAACATGTTATAAGTCCTGGCAAATAACTCCCTGGCAAGTAGTTCTAGTATTGTTTATTCAAGGATGTGTAGGAATACAACATGTTATAAGTCCTGGCAAATAACTCCCTGACAAGTAGTTCTAGTATTGTTTATACATGGATGTGTAGGAATACAACATGTTATAAGTCCTGGCAAATAACTCCCTGACAAGTAGTTCTAGTTTTGTTTATACATGGATGTGTAGGAATACAACATGTTAGAAGTCCTGGCAAATAACTCTTTGACAAGTAGTTCTAGTATTGTTTATACATGTATGTGTAGGAATACAACATGTTATAAGTCCTGGCAAATAACTCCCTGACAAGTAGTTCTAGTATTGTTTATACATGGATGTGTAGGAATACAACATGTTATAAGTCCTGGCAAATAACTCCCTGGCAAGTAGTTCTAGTGTTGTTTATACATGGATGTGTAGGAATACAACATGTTATAAGTCCTGGCAAATAACTCCCTGGCAAGTAGTTCTAGTATTGTTTATACATGGATGTGTAGGAATACAACATGTTATAAGTCCTGGCAAATAACTCCCTGGCAAGTAGTTCTAGTATTGTTTATACATGGATGTGTAGGAATACAACATGTTATAAGTCCTGGCAAATAACTCCCTGACAAGTAGTTCTAGTTTTGTTTATACATGGATGTGTAGGAATACAACATGTTAGAAGTCCTGGCAAATAACTCTTTGACAAGTAGTTCTAGTATTGTTTATACATGTATGTGTAGGAATACAACATGTTATAAGTCCTGGCAAATAACTCCCTGACAAGTAGTTCTAGTATTGTTTATACATGGATGTGTAGGAATACAACATGTTATAAGTCCTGGCAAATAACTCTTTGACAAGTAGTTCTAGTATTGTTTATACATGTATGTGTAGGAATACAACATGTTATAAGTCCTGGCAAATAACTCCCTGACAAGTAGTTCTAGTATTGTTTATACATGGATGTGTAGGAATACAACATGTTATAAATCCTGGCAAATAACTCCCTGGCAAGTAGTTCTAGTATTGTTTATACATGGATGTGTAGGAATACAACATGTTATAAGTCCTGGCAAATAACTCCCTGGCAAGTAGTTCTAGTGTTGTTTATACATGGATGTGTAGGAATACAACATGTTATAAGTCCTGGCAAATAACTCCCTGGCAAGTAGTTCTAGTATTGTTTATACATGGATGTGTAGGAATACAACATGTTATAAGTCCTGGCAAATAACTCCCTGGCAAGTAGTTCTAGTATTGTTTATACATGGATGTGTAAGAATACAACAAGTTATAAGTCCTGGCAAATAATTCCCTGGCAAGTAGTTCTAGTATTGTTTATACATGGATGTGTAGGAATACAACATGTTATAAGTCCTGGCAAATAACTCCCTGGCAAGTAGTTCTAGTATTGTTTATACATGGATGTGTAGGAATACAACATGTTATAAGTCCTGGCAAATAACTCCCTGGCAAGTAGTTCTAGTATTGTTTATACATGGATGTGTAGGAATACAACATGTTATAAGTCCTGGCAAATAACTCCCTGGCAAGTAGTTCTAGTGTTGTTTATACATGGATGTGTAGGAATACAACATGTTATAAGTCCTGGCAAATAACTCCCTGGCAAGTAGTTCTAGTATTGTTTATACATGGATGTGTAGGAATACAACATGTTATAAGTCCTGGCAAATAACTCCCTGGCAAGTAGTTCTAGTATTGTTTATACATGGATGTGTAGGAATACAACATGTTATAAGTCCTGGCAAATTACTCCCTGGCAAGTAGTTCTAGTATTGTTTATACATGGATGTGTAGGAATACAACAAGTTATAAGTCCTGGCAAATAATTCCTTGGCAAGTAGTTCTAGTATTGTTTATACATGGATGTGTAGGAATACAACATGTTATAAGTCCTGGCAAATAACTCCCTGGCAAGTAGTTCTAGTATTGTTTATACATGGATGTGTAGGAATACAACATGTTATAAGTCCTGGCAAATAACTCCCTGACAAGTAGTTCTAGTATTGTTTATACATGGATGTGTAGGAATACAACATGTTATAAGTCCTGGCAAATAACTCCCTGGCAAGTAGTTCTAGTATTGTTTATACATGGATGTGTAGGAATACAACATGTTATAAGTCCTGGCAAATAACTCCCTGGCAAGTAGTTCTAGTATTGTTTATACATGGATGTGTAGGAATACAACAAGTTATAAGTCCTGGCAAATAACTCCCTGGCAAGTAGTTCTAGTATTGTTTATACATGGATGTGTAGGAATACAACATGTTATAAGTCCTGGCAAATAACTCCCTGGCAAGTAGTTCTAGTATTGTTTATACATGGATGTGTAGGAATACAACATGTTATAAGTCCTGGCAAATAATTCCCTGACAAGTAGTTCTAGTATTGTTTATACATGGATGTGTAGTCAGTTTACAATTTGCCTGCTTTTCTGCTAATCGGCTACAAAACAATATTCAGATATCTTAATCATAGCAGAAGGTCATGGATAGAAACACGGCCACCTATCATTTTCATGTCCAGCACTTTTACAGGCTTTATAAAAATATTTCATCAGCACAATATCTCATACTTCATATTTCTATGTAGTACAGACTATATTATTACAGAAACCAAATTCATGTTTTCTTCGTAATCTATGTTAGATTTACTTTCTCACCTTATGATATCTGGGGTCTATCTGCATAGAAGATTGCCAAGGTAGTTCTGAATGCCTGTTTTAGGAAATTAAAGTGCTTTTGGCTGATTTAATTCATATTGTTATAATTGATTGTCTATTTAAGATTTTTAACTTCTTACTTATTAATGTAATAATTTTGTTGCTTGCAACTTATTTATGGAGTTTTATAAATTATTTCTAAGGCAATATTTACAAGACAGATGTTTGTGTTTAGAAAATAATCAAATAGTTTTCATATAAATCCAGAGTAAGCAATGTGTTTTTGTTTGTATTTGTTACCAGAACATATGATTAGATATCTTTCAAAAATATCTTTATTCAAAATTTACCAAAATTAAATGTTTACTTAAAAATATTAAAATTTGTCATTACATAAGATTTGAAAACTTTGTATTGTATCAGACAATGAAGTCAGCACTGAGATTATAAGACTCCATACTTTAAACTCAGAAATGTGTTTTTAGATAAGGTTGATTAAGCTTTTATTTGTAGTAGATTTAGTAAGAAGTTAGAACATTACAATTGATGATCAAAACAAGTCTTCTTTCTTCATTATTTACATGAAGTAAGACTAGTGTTGAACTAATCCATTGAAATGTTATAACAGGGTTGTGGAAATCCTT
>CM046298.1:0-40644 GCA_025267735.1 Mactra quadrangularis
TGCGCCATGGCAACAGAGCCGCAAAGTATACCGTGCAATATGGCTATATAGGGCTTTAGAACAGCAAAAAAAGGCGTCGACCCTTGGTGTCGGGAGGTTTGCACGCGTTTTTTGCTACCTTAATGTAGTTAGTTGCTTGTTTAAACACATTTTCTCGATGCCCTACGTAGTTAGCAACCCATTGACACAAAAATCATACCTGCGCAGTGAGATGCGCGTGGGCTACAGAGCCCCAAAGTCGCGTCGACCTGTAGTGTCGGGAGATTTGCACGGGATTTCTCGGTACCTGAACGTGGTGGGTTTGGTGTTTAAACACGTTTTTCAGGTGCCCAAGATGGTTAGCAACCTAACTGCAAAAAATCACATTCGCACACCGAGTTGCGCCATGGCAACAGAGCCGCAAAGTATACCGTGCAATATGGCTATATAGGGCTTTAGAACAGCAAAAATAGGCGTCGACCCCTGGTGTCGGGAGGTTTGCACGCGTTTTTTGCTACCTTAATGTAGTTAGTTGCTTGTTTAAACACATTTTCTCGATGCCCTACGTAGTTAGCAACCCATTGACACAAAAATCATACCTGCGCAGTGAGATGCGCGTGGGCTACAGAGCCCCAAAATCGCGTCGACCTGTAGTGTCGGGAGATTTGCACGGGGTTTCTCGGTACCTGAACGTGGTGGTTTTGGTGTTTAAACACGTTTTTCAGGTGCCCAAGATGGTTAGCAACCTAACTGCAAAAAATCACATTCGCACACCGAGTTGCGCCATGGCAACAGAGCCGCAAAGTATACCGTGCAATATGGCTATATAGGGCTTTAGAACAGTAAAAATAGGCGTCGACCCCTGGTGTCGGGAGGTTTGCACGCGTTTTTTGCTACCTTAATGTAGTTAGTTGCTTGTTTAAACACATTTTCTCGATGCCCTACGTAGTTAGCAACCCATTGACACAAAAATCATACCTGCGCAGTGAGATGCGCGTGGGCTACAGAGCCCCAAAGTCGCGTCGACCTGTAGTGTCGGGAGATTTGCACGGGGTTTCTCGGTACCTGAACGTGGTGGGTTTGGTGTTTAAACACGTTTTTCAGGTGCCCTAGATGGTTAGCAACCTAACTGCAAAAAATCACATTCGCACACCGACTTGCGCCATGGCAACAGAGCCGCAAAGTATACCGTGCAATATGGCTATATAGGGCTTTAGAACAGCAAAAATAGGCGTCGACCCCTGGTGTCGGGAGGTTTGCACGGGTTTTTTGCTGACTTAATGTAGTTAGTTGCTTGTTTAAACACATTTTCTCGATGCCCTACGTAGTTAGCAACCCATTGACACAAAAATCATACCTGCGCAGTGAGATGCGCGTTGGCTACAGAGCCCCAAAGTCGCGTCGACCTGTAGTGTCGGGAGATTTGCACGGGGTTTCTCGGTACCTGAACGTGGTGGGTTTGGTGTTTAAACACGTTTTTCAGGTGCCCTAGATGGTTAGCAACCTAACTGCAAAAAATCACATTCGCACACCGAGTTGCGCCATGGCAACAGAGCCGCAAATTATACCGTGCAATATGGCTATATAGGGCTTTAGAACAGCAAAAATAGGCGTCGACCCCTGGTGTCGGGAGGTTTGCACGCGTTTTTTGCTACCTTAATGTAGTTAGTTGCTTGTTTAAACACATTTTCTCGATGCCCTACGTAGTTAGCAACCCATTGACACAAAAATCATACCTGCGCAGTGAGATGCGCGTGGGCTACAGAGCCCCAAAGTCGCGTCGACCTGTAGTGTCGGGAGATTTGCACGGGGTTTCTCGGTAGTGGTGGGTTTGGTGTTTAAACACGTTTTTCAGGTGCCCTAGATGGTTAGCAACCTAACTGCAAAAAATCGAATTCGCACACCTAGTTGCGCCATGGCAACAGAGCCGCAAAGTATACCGTGCAATATGGCTATATAGGGCTTTAGAACAGCAAAAATAAGCGTCGACCCCTGGTGTCGGGAGGTTTGCACGCGTTTTTTGCTACCTTAATGTAGTTAGTTGCTTGTTTAAACACATTTTCTCGATGCCCTACGTAGTTAGCAACCCATTGACACAAAAATCATACCTGCGCAGTGAGATGCGCGTGGGCTACAGAGCCCCAAAGTCGCGTCGACCTGTAGTGTCGGGAGAATTGCACGGGGTTTCTCGGTACCTGAACGTGGTGGGTTTGGTGTCTAAACACGTTTTTCAGGTGCCCTAGATGGTTAGCAACATAACTGCAAAAAATCACATTCGCACACCGAGTTGCGCCATGGCAACAGAGCCGCAAAGTATACCGTGCAATATGGCTATATAGGGCTTTAGAACAGCAAAAATAGGCGTCGACCCCTGGTGTCGGGAGGTTTGCACGCGTTTTTTGCTACCTTAATGTAGTTAGTTGCTTGTTTAAACACATTTTCTCGATGCCCTACGTAGTTAGCAACCCATTGACACAAAAATCATACCTGCGCAGTGAGATGCGCGTGGGCTACAGAGCCCCAAAGTCGCGTCGACCTGTAGTGTCGGGAGATTTGCACGGGGTTTCTCGGTACCTGAACGTGGTGGGTTTGGTGTTTAAACACGTTTTTCAGGTGCCCTAGATGGTTAGCAACCTAACTGCAAAAAATCACATTCGCACACCGAGTTGCGCCATGGCAACAGAGCCGCAAAGTATACCGTGCAATATGGCTATATAGGGCTTTAGAACAGCAAAAATAGGCGTCGACCCCTGGTGTCGGGAGGTTTGCACGCGTTTTTTGCTACCTTAATGTAGTTAGTTGCTTGTTTAAACACATTTTCTCGATGCCCTACGTAGTTAGCAACCCATTGACACAAAAATCATACCTGCGCAGTGAGATGCGCGTGGGCTACAGAGCCCCAAAGTCGCGTCGACCTGTAGTGTCGGGAGATTTGCACGGGGTTTATCGGTACCTGAACGTGGTGGGTTTGGTGTTTAAACACGTTTTTCAGGTGCCCTAGATGGTTAGCAACCTAACTGCAAAAAATCACATTTGCACACCGAGTTGCGCCATGGCAACAGAGCCGCAAAGTATACCGTGCAATATGGCTATATAGGGCTTTAGAACAGCAAAAATAGGCGTCGACCCCTGGTGTCGGGAGGTTTGCACGCGTTTTTTGCTACCTTAATGTAGTTAGTTGCTTGTTTAAACACATTTTCTCGATGCCCTACGTAGTTAGCAACCCATTGACACAAAAAACCATACCTGCGCAGGGAAATGCGCGTGGGCTACAGAGCCCCAAAGTCGCGTCGACCTGTAGTGTCGGGAGATTTGCACGGGGTTTATCGGTACCTGAACGTGGTGGGTTTGGTGTTTAAACACGTTTTTTAGGTGCCCTAGATGGTTAGCAACCTAACTGCAAAAAATCACATTCGCACACCGAGTTGCGCCATGGCAACAGAGCCGCAAAGTATACCGTGCAATATGGCTATATAGGGCTTTAGAACAGCAAAAATAGGCGTCGACCCCTGGTGTCGGGAGGTTTGCACGCGTTTTTTGCTACCTTAATGTAGTTAGTTGCTTAATTAAACACATTTTCTCGATGCCCTACGTAGTTAGCAACCCATTGACACAAAAATCATACCTGCGCAGTGAGATGCGCGTGGGCTACAGAGCCCCAAAGTCGCGTCGACCTGTAGTGTCGGGAGATTTGCACGGGGTTTCTCGGTACCTGAACGTGGTGGGTTTGGTGTTTAAACACGTTTTTCAGGTGCCCTAGATGGTTAGCTACCTAACTGCAAAAAATCACATTCGCACACCGAGTTGCGCCATGGCAACAGGGCCGCAAAGTATACCGTGCAATATGGCTATATAGGGCTTTAGAACAGCAAAAATAGGCGTCGACCCCTGGTGTCGGGAGGTTTGCACGCGTTTTTTGCTACCTTAATGTTGTTAGTTGCTTGTTTAAACACATTTTCTCGATGCCCTACGTAGTTAGCAACCCATTGACACAAAAATCATACCTGCGCAGTGAGATGCGCGTGGGCTACAGAGCCCCAAAGTCGCGTCGACCTGTAGTGTCGGGAGATTTGCACGGGGTTTCTCGGTACCTGAACGTGGTGGGTTTGGTGTTTAAACACGTTTTTCAGGTGCCCTAGATGGTTAGCAACCTAACTGCAAAAAATCACATTCGCACACCGAGTTGCGCCATGGCAACAGAGCCGCAAAGTATACCGTGCAATATGGCTATATAGGGCTTTAGAACAGCAAAAATAGGCGTCGACCCCTGGTGTCGGGAGGTTTGCACGCGTTTTTTGCTACCTTAATGTAGTTAGTTGCTTGTTTAAACACATTTTCTCGATGCCCTACGTAGTTAGCAACCCATTGACACAAAAATCATACCTGCGCAGTGAGATGCGCGTGGGCTACAGAGCCCCAAAGTCGCGTCGACCTGTAGTGTCGGGAGATTTGCACGGGGTTTCTCGGTAGTGGTGGGTTTGGTGTTTAAACACGTTTTTCAGGTGCCCTAGATGGTTAGCAACCTAACTGCAAAAAATCACATTCGCACACCGAGTTGCGCCATGGCAACAGAGCCGCAAAGTATACGTGCAATATGGCTATATAGGGCTTTAGAACAGCAAAAATAGGCGTCGACCCCTGGTGTCGGGAGGTTTGCACGCGTTTTTTGCTACCTTAATGTAGTTAGTTGCTTGTTTAAACACATTTTCTCGATGCCCTACGTAGTTAGCAACCCATTGACACAAAAATCATACCTGCGCAGTGAGATGCGCGTGGGCTACAGAGCCCCAAAGTCGCGTCGACCTGTAGTGTCGGGAGATTTGCACGGGGTTTCTCGGTACCTGAACGTGGTGGGTTTGGTGTTTAAACACGTTTTTCAGGTGCCCTAGATGGTTAGCAACCTAACTGCAAAAAATCACATTCGCACACCGAGTTGCGCCATGGCAACAGAGCCGCAAAGTATACCGTGCAATATGGCTATATAGGGCTTTAGAACAGCAAAAATAGGCGTCGACCCCTGGTGTCGGGAGGTTTGCACGCGTTTTTTGCTACCTTAATGTAGTTAGTTGCTTGTTTAAACACATTTTCTCGATGCCCTACGTAGTTAGCAACCCATTGACACAAAAATCATACCTGCGCAGTGAGATGCGCGTGGGCTACAGAGCCCCAAAGTCGCGTCGACCTGTAGTGTCGGGAGATTTGCACGGGGTTTCTCGGTACCTGAACGTGGTGGGTTTGGTGTTTAAACACGTTTTTCAGGTGCCCTAGATGGTTAGCAACCTAACTGCAAAAAATCACATTCGCACACCGAGTTGCGCCATGGCAACAGAGCCGCAAAGTATACCGTGCAATATGGCTATATAGGGCTTTAGAACAGCAAAAATAGGCGTCGACCCCTGGTGTCCGGAGGTTTGCACGCGTTTTTTGCTACCTTATTGTAGTTAGTTGCTTGTTTAAACACATTTTCTCGATGCCCTACGTAGTTAGCAACCCATTGACACAAAAATCATACCTGCGCAGTGAGATGCGCGTGGGCTACAGAGCCCCAAAGTCGCGTCGACCTGTAGTGTCGGGAGATTTGCACGGGGTTTCTCGGTACCTGAACGTGGTGGGTTTGGTGTTTAAACACGTTTTTCAGGTGCCCTAGATGGTTAGCAACCTAACTGCAAAAAATCACATTCGAACACCGAGTTGCGCCATGGCAACAGAGCCGCAAAGTATACCGTGCAATATGGCTACATTGTATATAGGGCTTTAGAACAGCAAAAATAGGCGTCGACCCCTGGTGTCGGGAGGTTTGCACGCGTTTTTTGCTACCTTAATGTAGTTAGTTGCTTGTTTAAACACATTTTCTCGATGCCCTACGTAGTTAGCAACCCATTGACACAAAAATCATACCTGCGCAGTGAGATGCGCGTGGGCTACAGAGCCCCAAAGTCGCGTCGACCTGTAGTGTCGGGAGATTTGCACGGGGTTTCTCTGTACCTGAACGTGGTGGGTTTGGTGTTTAAACACGTTTTTCAGGTGCCCTAGATGGATAGCAACCTAACTGCAAAAAATCACATTCGCACACCGAGTTGCGCCATGGCAACAGAGCCGCAAATTATACCGTGCAATATGGCTATATAGGGCTTTAGAACAGCAAAAATAGGCGTCGACCCCTGGTGTCGGGAGGTTTGCACGCGTTTTTTGCTACCTTAATGTAGTTAGTTGCTTGTTTAAACACATTTTCTCGATGCCCTACGTAGTTAGCAACCCATTGACACAAAAATCATACCTGCGCAGTGAGATGCGCGTGGGCTACAGAGCCCCAAATTCGCGTCGACCTGTAGTGTCGGGAGATTTGCACGGGGTTTCTCGGTACCTGAACGTGGTGGGTTTGGTGTTTAAACACGTTTTTCAGGTGCCCTAGATGGTTAGCAACCTAAATGCAAAAAATCCCATTCGCACACCGAGTTGCGCCATGGCAACAGAGCCGCAAAGTATACCGTGCAATATGGCTATATAGGGCTTTAGAACAGCAAAAATAGGCGTCGACCCCTGGTGTCGGGAGGTTTGCACGCGTTTTTTGCTACCTTAATGTAGTTAGTTGCTTGTTTAAACACATTTTCTCGATGCCCTACGTAGTTAGCAACCCATTGACACAAAAATCATACCTGCGCAGTGAGATGCGCGTGGGCTACAGAGCCCCAAAGTCGCGTCGACCTGTAGTGTCGGGAGATTTGCACGGGGTTTCTCGGTACCTGAACGTGGTGGGTTTGGTGTTTAAACACGTTTTTCAGGTGCCCTAGATGGTTAGCAACCTAACTGCAAAAAATCACATTCGCACACCGAGTTGCGCCATGCAACAGAGCCGCAAAGTATACCGTGCAATATGGCTATATAGGGCTTTAGAACAGCAAAAATAGGCGTCGACCCCTGGTGTCGGGAGGTTTGCACGCGTTTTTTGCTACCTTAATGTAGTTAGTTGCTTGTTTAAACACATTTTCTCGATGCCCTACGTAGTTAGCAACCCATTGACACAAAAATCATACCTGCGCAGTGAGATGCGCGTGGGCTACAGAGCCCCAAAGTCGCGTCGACCTGTAGTGTCGGGAGATTTGCACGGGGTTTCTCGGTACCTGAACGTGGTGGGTTTGGTGTTTAAACACGTTTTTCAGGTGCCCTAGATGGTTAGCAACCTAACTGCAAAAAATCACATTCGCACACCGAGTTGCGCCATGGCAACAGAGCCGCAAAGTATACCGTGCAATATGGCTATATAGGGCTTTAGAACAGCAAAAATAGGCGTCGACCCCTGGTGTCGGGAGGTTTGCACGCGTTTTTTGCTACCTTAATGTAGTTAGTTGCTTGTTAAAACACATTTTCTCGATGCCCTACGTAGTTAGCAACCCATTGACACAAAAATCATACCTGCGCAGTGAGATGCGCGTGGGCTACAGAGCCCCAAAGTCGCGTCGACCTGTAGTGTCGGGAGATTTGCACGGGGTTTCTCGGTACCTGAACGTGGTGGGTTTGGTGTTTAAACACGTTTTTCAGGTGCCCTAGATGGTTAGCAACCTAACTGCAAAAAATCACATTCGCACACCGAGTTGCGCCATGGCAACAGAGCCGCAAAGTATACCGTGCAATATGGCTATATAGGGCTTTAGAACAGCAAAAATAGGCGTCGACCCCTGGTGTCGGGAGGTTTGCACGCGTTTTTTGCTTCCTTAATGTAGTAAGTTGCTTGTTTAAACACATTTTCTCGATGCCCTACGTAGTTAGCAACCCATTGACACAAAAATCATACCTGCGCAGTGAGATGCGCGTGGGCTACAGAGCCCCAAAGTCGCGTCGACCTGTAGTGTCGGGAGATTTGCACGGGGTTTCTCGGTACCTGAACGTGGTGGGTTTGGTGTTTAAACACGTTTTTCAGGTGCCCTAGATGGTTAGCAACCTAACTGCAAAAAATCACATTCGCACACCGAGTTGCGCCATGGCAACAGAGCCGCAAAGTATACCGTGCAATATGGCTATATAGGGCTTTAGAACAGCAAAAATAGGCGTCGACCCCTGGTGTCGGGAGGTTTGCACGCGTTTTTTGCTACCTTAATGTAGTTAGTTGCTTGTTTAAACACATTTTCTCGATGCCCTACGTAGTTAGCAACCCATTGACACAAAAATCATACCTGCGCAGTGAGATGCGCGTGGGCTACAGAGCCCCAAAGTCGCGTCGACCTGTAGTATCGGGAGATTTGCACGGGGTTTCTCGGTACCTGAACGTGGTGGGTTTGGTGTTTAAACACGTTTTTCAGGTGCCTTAGATGGTTAGCAACCTAACTGCAAAAAATCACATTCGCACACCGAGTTGCGCCATGGCAACAGAGCCGCAAAGTATACCGTGCAATATGGCTATATAGGGCTTTAGAACAGCAAAAATAGGCGTCGACCCCTGGTGTCGGGAGGTTTGCACGCGTTTTTTGCTACCTTAATGTAGTTAGTTGCTTGTTTAAACACATTTTCTCGATGCCCTACGTAGTTAGCAACCCATTGACACAAAAATCATACCTGCGCAGTGAGATGCGCGTGGGCTACAGAGCCCCAAAGTCGCGTCGACCTGTAGTGTCGGGAGATTTGCACGGGGTTTCTCGGTACCTGAACGTGGTGGGTTTGGTGTTTAAACACGTTTTTCAGGTGCCCTTGATGGTTAGCAACCTAACTGCAAAAAATCACATTCGCACACCGAGTTGCGCCATGGCAACAGAGCCGCAAAGTATACCGTGCAATATGGCTATATAGGGCTTTAGAACAGCAAAAATAGGCGTCGACCCCTGGTGTCGGGAGGTTTGCACGCGTTTTTTGCTACCTTAATGTAGTTAGTTGCTTGTTTAAACACATTTTCTCGATGCCCTACGTAGTTAGCAACCCATTGACACAAAAATCATACCTGCGCAGTGAGATGCGCGTGGGCTACAGAGCCCCAAAGTCGCGTCGACCTGTAGTGTCGGGAGATTTGCACGGGGTTTCTCGGTACCTGAACGTGGTGGGTTTGGTGTTTAAACACGTTTTTCAGGTGCCCTAGATGGTTAGCAACCTAACTGCAAAAAATCACATTCGCACACCGAGTTGCGCCATGGCAACAGAGCCGCAAAGTATACCGTGCAATATGGCTATATAGGGCTTTAGAACAGCAAAAATAGGCGTCGACCCCTGGTGTCGGGAGGTTTGCACGCGTTTTTTGCTACCTTAATGTAGTTAGTTGCTTGTTTAAACACATTTTCTCGATGCCCTACGTAGTTAGCAACCCATTGACACAAAAATCATACCTGCGCAGTGAGATGCGCGTGGGCTACAGAGCCCCAAAGTCGCGTCGACCTGTAGTGTCGGGAGATTTGCACGGGGTTTCTCGGTACCTGAACGTGGTGGGTTTGGTGTTTAAACACGTTTTTCAGGTGCCCTAGATGGTTAGCAACCTAACTGCAAAAAATCACATTCGCACACCGAGTTGCGCCATGGCAACAGAGCCGCAAAGTATACCGTGCAATATGGCTATATAGGGCTTTAGAACAGCAAAAATAGGCGTCGACCCCTGGTGTCGGGAGGTTTGCACGCGTTTTTTGCTACCTTAATGTAGTAAGTTGCTTGTTTAAACACATTTTCTCCCTACGTAGTTAGCAACCCATTGACACAAAAATCATACCTGCGCAGTGAGATGCGCGTGGGCTACAGAGCCCCAAAGTCGCGTCGACCTGTAGTGTCGGGAGATTTTGCACGGGGTTTCTCGGTACCTGAACGTGGTGGGTTTGGTGTTTAAACACGTTTTTCAGGTGCCCTAGATGGTTAGCAACCTAACTGCAAAAAATCACATTCGCACACCGAGTTGCGCCATGGCAACAGAGCCGCAAAGTATACCGTGCAATATGGCTATATAGGGCTTTTAGAACAGCAAAAATAGGCGTCGACCCCTGGTGTCGGGAGGTTTGCACGCGTTTTTTTGCTACCTTAATGTAGTTAGTTGCTTGTTTTAAACACATTTTCTCGATGCCCTACGTAGTTAGCAACCCATTGACACAAAAATCATACCTGCGCAGTGAGATGCGCGTGGGCTACAGAGCCCCAAAGTCGCGTCGACCTGTAGTATCGGGAGATTTGCACGGGGTTTCTCGGTACCTGAACGTGGTGGGTTTGGTGTTTAAACACGTTTTTCAGGTGCCTTAGATGGTTAGCAACCTAACTGCAAAAAATCACATTCGCACACCGAGTTGCGCCATGGCAACAGAGCCGCAAAGTATACCGTGCAATATGGCTATATAGGGCTTTAGAACAGCAAAAATAGGCGTCGACCCCTGGTGTCGGGAGGTTTGCACGCGTTTTTTGCTACCTTAATGTAGTTAGTTGCTTGTTTAAACACATTTTCTCGATGCCCTACGTAGTTAGCAACCCATTGACACAAAAATAATACCTGCGCAGTGAGATGCGCGTGGGCTACAGAGCCCCAAAGTCGCGTCGACCTGTAGTGTCGGGAGATTTGCACGGGGTTTCTCGGTACCTGAACGTGGTGGGTTTGGTGTTTAAACACGTTTTTCAGGTGCCCTAGATGGTTAGCAACCTAACTGCAAAAAATCACATTCGCACACCGAGTTGCGCCATGGCAACAGAGCCGCAAAGTATACCGTGCAATATGGCTATATAGGGCTTTAGAACAGCAAAAATAGGCGTCGACCCCTGGTGTCGGGAGGTTTGCACGCGTTTTTTGCTACCTTAATGTAGTTAGTTGCTTGTTTAAAACACATTTTCTCGATGCCCTACGTAGTTAGCAACCCATTGACACAAAAATCATACCTGCGCAGTGAGATGCGCGTGGGCTACAGAGCCCCAAAGTCGCGTCGACCTGTAGTGTCGGGAGATTTGCACGGGGTTTCTCGGTACCTGAACGTGGTAGGTTTGGTGTTTAAACACGTTTTTCAGGTGCCCTAGATGGTTAGCAACCTAACTGCAAAAAATCACATTCGCACACCGAGTTGCGCCATGGCAACAGAGCCGCAAAGTATACCGTGCAATATGGCTATATAGGGCTTTAGAACAGCAAAAATAGGCGTCGACCCCTGGTGTCGGGAGGTTTGCACGCGTTTTTTGCTACCTTAATGTAGTTAGTTGCTTGTTTAAACACATTTTCTCGATGCCCTACGTAGTTAGCAACCCATTGACACAAAAATCATACCTGCGCAGTGAGATGCGCGTGGGCTACAGAGCCCCAAAGTCGCGTCGACCTGTAGTGTCGGGAGATTTGCACGGGGTTTCTCGGTACCTGAACGTGGTGGGTTTGGTGTTTAAACACGTTTTTCAGGTGCCTTAGATGGTTAGCAACCTAACTGCAAAAAATCACATTCGCACACCGAGTTGCGCCATGGCAACAGAGCCGCAAAGTATACCGTGCAATATGGCTATATAGGGCTTTAGAACAGCAAAAATAGGCGTCGACCCCTGGTGTCGGGAGGTTTGCACGCGTTTTTTGCTACCTTAATGTAGTTAGTTGCTTGTTTAAACACATTTTCTCGATGCCCTACGTAGTTAGCAACCCATTGACACAAAAATCATACCTGCGCAGTGAGATGCGCGTGGGCTACAGAGCCCCAAAATCGCGTCGACCTGTATTGTCGGGAGATTTGCACGGGGTTTCTCGGTACCTGAACGTGGTGGGTTTGGTGTTTAAACACGTTTTTCAGGTGCCCTAGATGGTTAGCAACCTAACTGCAAAAAATCACATTCGCACACCGAGTTGCGCCATGGCAACAGAGCCGCAAAGTATACCGTGCAATATGGCTATATAGGGCTTTAGAACAGCAAAAATAGGCGTCGACCCCTGGTGTCGGGAGGTTTGCACGCGTTTTTTGCTACCTTAATGTAGTTAGTTGCTTGTTTAAACACATTTTCTCGATGCCCTACGTAGTTAGCAACCCATTGACACAAAAATCATACCTGCGCAGTGAGATGCGCGTGGGCTACAGAGCCCCAAAGTCGCGTCGACCTGTAGTGTCGGGAGATTTGCACGGGGTTTCTCGGTACCTGAACGTGGTGGGTTTGGTGTTTAAACACGTTTTTCAGGTGCCCTAGATGGTTAGCAACCTAACTGCAAAAAATCACATTCGCACACCGAGTTGCGCCATGGCAACAGAGCCGCAAAGTATACCGTGCAATATGGCTATATAGGGCTTTAGAACAGCAAAAATAGGCGTCGACCCCTGGTGTCCGGAGGTTTGCACGCGTTTTTTGCTACCTTATTGTAGTTAGTTGCTTGTTTAAACACATTTTCTCGATGCCCTACGTAGTTAGCAACCCATTGACACAAAAATCATACCTGCGCAGTGAGATGCGCGTGGGCTACAGAGCCCCAAAGTCGCGTCGACCTGTAGTGTCGGGAGATTTGCACGGGGTTTCTCGGTACCTGAACGTGGTGGGTTTGGTGTTTAAACACGTTTTTCAGGTGCCCTAGATGGTTAGCAACCTAACTGCAAAAAATCACATTCGAACACCGAGTTGCGCCATGGCAACAGAGCCGCAAAGTATACCGTGCAATATGGCTACATTGTATATAGGGCTTTAGAACAGCAAAAATAGGCGTCGACCCCTGGTGTCGGGAGGTTTGCACGCGTTTTTTGCTACCTTAATGTAGTAAGTTGCTTGTTTAAACACATTTTCTCGATGCCCTACGTAGTTAGCAACCCATTGACACAAAAATCATACCTGCGCAGTGAGATGCGCGTGGGCTACAGAGCCCCAAAGTCGCGTCGACCTGTAGTGTCGGGAGATTTGCACGGGGTTTCTCGGTACCTGAACGTGGTGGGTTTGGTGTTTAAACACGTTTTTCAGGTGCCCTAGATGGATAGCAACCTAACTGCAAAAAATCACATTCGCACACCGAGTTGCGCCATGGCAACAGAGCCGCAAATTATACCGTGCAATATGGCTATATAGGGCTTTAGAACAGCAAAAATAGGCGTCGACCCCTGGTGTCGGGAGGTTTGCACGCGTTTTTTGCTACCTTAATGTAGTTAGTTGCTTGTTTAAACACATTTTCTCGATGCCCTACGTAGTTAGCAACCCATTGACACAAAAATCATACCTGCGCAGTGAGATGCGCGTGGGCTACAGAGCCCCAAAGTCGCGTCGACCTGTAGTGTCGGGAGATTTGCACGGGGTTTCTCGGTACCTGAACGTGGTGGGTTTGGTGTTTAAACACGTTTTTCAGGTGCCCTAGATGGTTAGCAACCTAACTGCAAAAAATCACATTCGCACACCGAGTTGCGCCATGGCAACAGAGCCGCAAAGTATACCGTGCAATATGGCTATATAGGGCTTTAGAACAGCAAAAATAGGCGTCGACCTCTGGTGTCGGGAGGTTTGCACGCGTTTTTTGCTACCTTAATGTAGTTAGTTGCTTGTTTAAACACATTTTCTCGATGCCCTACGTAGTTAGCAACCCATTGACACAAAAATCATACCTGCGCAGTGAGATGCGCGTGGGCTACAGAGCCCCAAAGTCGCGTCGACCTGTAGTGTCGGGAGATTTGCACGGGGTTTCTCGGTACCTGAACGTGGTGGGTTTGGTGTTTAAACACGTTTTTCAGGTGCCCTAGATGGTTAGCAACCTAACTGCAAAAAATCACATTCGCACACCGAGTTGCGCCATGCAACAGAGCCGCAAAGTATACCGTGCAATATGGCTATATAGGGCTTTAGAACAGCAAAAATAGGCGTCGACCCCTGGTGTCGGGAGGTTTGCACGCGTTTTTTGCTACCTTAATGTAGTTAGTTGCTTGTTTAAACACATTTTCTCGATGCCCTACGTAGTTAGCAACCCATTGACACAAAAATCATACCTGCGCAGTGAGATGCGCGTGGGCTACAGAGCCCCAAAGTCGCGTCGACCTGTAGTGTCGGGAGATTTGCACGGGGTTTCTCGGTACCTGAACGTGGTGGGTTTGGTGTTTAAACACGTTTTTCAGGTGCCCTAGATGGTTAGCAACCTAACTGCAAAAAATCACATTCGCACACCGAGTTGCGCCATGGCAACAGAGCCGCAAAGTATACCGTGCAATATGGCTATATAGGGCTTTAGAACAGCAAAAATAGGCGTCGACCCCTGGTGTCGGGAGGTTTGCACGCGTTTTTTGCTACCTTAATGTAGTTAGTTGCTTGTTAAAACACATTTTCTCGATGCCCTACGTAGTTAGCAACCCATTGACACAAAAATCATACCTGCGCAGTGAGATGCGCGTGGGCTACAGAGCCCCAAAGTCGCGTCGACCTGTAGTGTCGGGAGATTTGCACGGGGTTTCTCGGTACCTGAACGTGGTGGGTTTGGTGTTTAAACACGTTTTTCAGGTGCCCTAGATGGTTAGCAACCTAACTGCAAAAAATCACATTCGCACACCGAGTTGCGCCATGGCAACAGAGCCGCAAAGTATACCGTGCAATATGGCTATATAGGGCTTTAGAACAGCAAAAATAGGCGTCGACCCCTGGTGTCGGGAGGTTTGCACGCGTTTTTTGCTACCTTAATGTAGTAAGTTGCTTGTTTAAACACATTTTCTCGATGCCCTACGTAGTTAGCAACCCATTGACACAAAAATCATACCTGCGCAGTGAGATGCGCGTGGGCTACAGAGCCCCAAAGTCGCGTCGACCTGTAGTGTCGGGAGATTTGCACGGGGTTTCTCGGTACCTGAACGTGGTGGGTTTGGTGTTTAAACACGTTTTTCAGGTGCCCTAGATGGTTAGCAACCTAACTGCAAAAAATCACATTCGCACACCGAGTTGCGCCATGGCAACAGAGCCGCAAAGTATACCGTGCAATATGGCTATATAGGGCTTTAGAACAGCAAAAATAAGCGTCGACCCCTGGTGTCGGGAGGTTTGCACGCGTTTTTTGCTACCTTAATGTAGTTAGTTGCTTGTTTAAACACATTTTCTCGATGCCCTACGTAGTTAGCAACCCATTGACACAAAAATCATACCTGCGCAGTGAGATGCGCGTGGGCTACAGAGCCCCAAAGTCGCGTCGACCTGTAGTATCGGGAGATTTGCACGGGGTTTCTCGGTACCTGAACGTGGTGGGTTTGGTGTTTAAACACGTTTTTCAGGTGCCTTAGATGGTTAGCAACCTAACTGCAAAAAATCACATTCGCACACCGAGTTGCGCCATGGCAACAGAGCCGCAAAGTATACCGTGCAATATGGCTATATAGGGCTTTAGAACAGCAAAAATAGGCGTCGACCCCTGGTGTCGGGAGGTTTGCACGCGTTTTTTGCTACCTTAATGTAGTTAGTTGCTTGTTTAAACACATTTTCTCGATGCCCTACGTAGTTAGCAACCCATTGACACAAAAATCATACCTGCGCAGTGAGATGCGCGTGGGCTACAGAGCCCCAAAGTCGCGTCGACCTGTAGTGTCGGGAGATTTGCACGGGGTTTCTCGGTACCTGAACGTGGTGGGTTTGGTGTTTAAACACGTTTTTCAGGTGCCCTAGATGGTTAGCAACCTAACTGCAAAAAATCACATTCGCACACCGAGTTGCGCCATGGCAACAGAGCCGCAAAGTATACCGTGCAATATGGCTATATAGGGCTTTAGAACAGCAAAAATAGGCGTCGACCCCTGGTGTCGGGAGGTTTGCACGCGTTTTTTGCTACCTTAATGTAGTTAGTTGCTTGTTTAAACACATTTTCTCGATGCCCTACGTAGTTAGCAACCCATTGACACAAAAATCATACCTGCGCAGTGAGATGCGCGTGGGCTACAGAGCCCCAAAGTCGCGTCGACCTGTAGTGTCGGGAGATTTGCACGGGGTTTCTCGGTACCTGAACGTGGTGGGTTTGGTAATTAAACACGTTTTTCAGGTGCCCTAGATGGTTAGCAACCTAACTGCAAAAAATCACATTCGCACACCGAGTTGCGCCATGGCAACAGAGCCGCAAAGTATACCGTGCAATATGGCTATATAGGGCTTTAGAACAGCAAAAATAGGCGTCGACCCCTGGTGTCGGGAGGTTTGCACGCGTTTTTTGCTACCTTAATGTAGTTAGTTGCTTGTTTAAACACATTTTCTCGATGCCCTACGTAGTTAGCAACCCATTGACACAAAAATCATACCTGCGCAGTGAGATGCGCGTGGGCTACAGAGCCCCAAAGTCGCGTCGACCTGTAGTGTCGGGAGATTTGCACGGGGTTTCTCGGTACCTGAACGTGGTGGGTTTGGTGTTTAAACACGTTTTTCAGGTGCCCTAGATGGTTAGCAACCTAACTGCAAAAAATCACATTCGCACACCGAGTTGCGCCATGGCAACAGAGCCGCAAAGTATACCGTGCAATATGGCTATATAGGGCTTTAGAACAGCAAAAATAGGCGTCGACCCCTGGTGTCGGGAGGTTTGCACGCGTTTTTTGCTACCTTAATGTAGTAAGTTGCTTGTTTAAACACATTTTCTCGATGCCCTACGTAGTTAGCAACCCATTGACACAAAAATCATACCTGCGCAGTGAGATGCGCGTGGGCTACAGAGCCCCAAAGTCGCGTCGACCTGTAGTGTCGGGAGATTTGCACGGGGTTTCTCGGTACCTGAACGTGGTGGGTTTGGTGTTTAAACACGTTTTTCAGGTGCCCTAGATGGTTAGCAACCTAACTGCAAAAAATCACATTCGCACACCGAGTTGCGCCATGGCAACAGAGCCGCAAAGTATACCGTGCAATATGGCTATATAGGGCTTTAGAACAGCAAAAATAGGCGTCGACCCCTGGTGTCGGGAGGTTTGCACGCGTTTTTTGCTACCTTAATGTAGTTAGTTGCTTGTTTAAACACATTTTCTCGATGCCCTACGTAGTTAGCAACCCATTGACACAAAAATCATACCTGCGCAGTGAGATGCGCGTGGGCTACAGAGCCCCAAAGTCGCGTCGACCTGTAGTATCGGGAGATTTGCACGGGGTTTCTCGGTACCTGAACGTGGTGGGTTTGGTGTTTAAACACGTTTTTCAGGTGCCTTAGATGGTTAGCAACCTAACTGCAAAAAATCACATTCGCACACCGAGTTGCGCCATGGCAACAGAGCCGCAAAGTATACCGTGCAATATGGCTATATAGGGCTTTAGAACAGCAAAAATAGGCGTCGACCCCTGGTGTCGGGAGGTTTGCACGCGTTTTTTGCTACCTTAATGTAGTTAGTTGCTTGTTTAAACACATTTTCTCGATGCCCTACGTAGTTAGCAACCCATTGACACAAAAATAATACCTGCGCAGTGAGATGCGCGTGGGCTACAGAGCCCCAAAGTCGCGTCGACCTGTAGTGTCGGGAGATTTGCACGGGGTTTCTCGGTACCTGAACGTGGTGGGTTTGGTGTTTAAACACGTTTTTCAGGTGCCCTAGATGGTTAGCAACCTAACTGCAAAAAATCACATTCGCACACCGAGTTGCGCCATGGCAACAGAGCCGCAAAGTATACCGTGCAATATGGCTATATAGGGCTTTAGAACAGCAAAAATAGGCGTCGACCCCTGGTGTCGGGAGGTTTGCACGCGTTTTTTGCTACCTTAATGTAGTTAGTTGCTTGTTTAAACACATTTTCTCGATGCCCTACGTAGTTAGCAACCCATTGACACAAAAATCATACCTGCGCAGTGAGATGCGCGTGGGCTACAGAGCCCCAAAGTCGCGTCGACCTGTAGTGTCGGGAGATTTGCACGGGGTTTCTCGGTACCTGAACGTGGTGGGTTTGGTGTTTAAACACGTTTTTCAGGTGCCCTAGATGGTTAGCAACCTAACTGCAAAAAATCACATTCGCACACCGAGTTGCGCCATGGCAACAGAGCCGCAAAGTATACCGTGCAATATGGCTATATAGGGCTTTAGAACAGCAAAAATAGGCGTCGACCCCTGGTGTCGGGAGGTTTGCACGCGTTTTTTGCTACCTTAATGTAGTTAGTTGCTTGTTTAAACACATTTTCTCGATGCCCTACGTAGTTAGCAACCCATTGACACAAAAATCATACCTGCGCAGTGAGATGCGCGTGGGCTACAGAGCCCCAAAGTCGCGTCGACCTGTAGTGTCGGGAGATTTGCACGGGGTTTCTCGGTACCTGAACGTGGTGGGTTTGGTGTTTAAACACGTTTTTCAGGTGCCTTAGATGGTTAGCAACCTAACTGCAAAAAATCACATTCGCACACCGAGTTGCGCCATGGCAACAGAGCCGCAAAGTATACCGTGCAATATGGCTATATAGGGCTTTAGAACAGCAAAAATAGGCGTCGACCCCTGGTGTCGGGAGGTTTGCACGCGTTTTTTGCTACCTTAATGTAGTTAGTTGCTTGTTTAAACACATTTTCTCGATGCCCTACGTAGTTAGCAACCCATTGACACAAAAATCATACCTGCGCAGTGAGATGCGCGTGGGCTACAGAGCCCCAAAATCGCGTCGACCTGTATTGTCGGGAGATTTGCACGGGGTTTCTCGGTACCTGAACGTGGTGGGTTTGGTGTTTAAACACGTTTTTCAGGTGCCCTAGATGGTTAGCAACCTAACTGCAAAAAATCACATTCGCACACCGAGTTGCGCCATGGCAACAGAGCCGCAAAGTATACCGTGCAATATGGCTATATAGGGCTTTAGAACAGCAAAAATAGGCGTCGACCCCTGGTGTCGGGAGGTTTGCACGCGTTTTTTGCTACCTTAATGTAGTTAGTTGCTTGTTTAAACACATTTTCTCGATGCCCTACGTAGTTAGCAACCCATTGACACAAAAATCATACCTGCGCAGTGAGATGCGCGTGGGCTACAGAGCCCCAAAGTCGCGTCGACCTGTAGTGTCGGGAGATTTGCACGGGGTTTCTCGGTACCTGAACGTGGTGGGTTTGGTGTTTAAACACGTTTTTCAGGTGCCCTAGATGGTTAGCAACCTAACTGCAAAAAATCACATTCGCACACCGAGTTGCGCCATGGCAACAGAGCCGCAAAGTATACCGTGCAATATGGCTATACAGTATAACCTCTGCTAACGGCACCTCTAACGAGCGGCAACCTCCGACGAGCGGCATACTGAGAGGTGTTCTGGGCAAATCTCAGCTTACCATATATGGAAGTGACAAAATGGCGCGAAGATGGCGGAAAAGTGCGGAGATTTCCGTTATCTATCGGAAAGTTTCCGAAATATGATATACGGAATGCTCTTGTCTTTTTTCAAGAACACGAGCTCGTCGTCAACAAGCAAGATACAATTTTATTTGAATCTGTCTTGAAATTTTGTTCAAAGTCAAGGCTCAAGCACACTGACATGCTATGTATAAGTAAGTTTTATTTTTATTATCGCTGCAATTTTATTCATGATTAATTCCGTTGGATCTATTACGATTATTAATTGTAACATGTTTTCGCGATGATAACTCATGAAATGTGAACGTCATTTGTTCTTGTCACTGTGTCATTTTTTTCGATATTCAGGCATGTACGAAATAAGTGATAATTCAATTGATTATTATGATGTTTATTTACAATCTCATGTATATGTGTATTATTGAAATATATTTCAGGTTCAAAATATCATGTATAGAGTATGTAGGTCAAGTTTCTATCGTCTGTATAAAATATGACACAGTATATTTTGCTAGTCATGAATTTTTGTAGTGAAAGGTGAGTTTATTGGTTGTCATCATCTTCCTGGTAAGGGACAAACAGGGTGGATCCAGGATTTTTTTCTAGGGGAGGTATGAACTTTTCTAGGGGGGGCAAACATTTCTAGGGGGTCCGAACCTGGAACCACAACCACATTATACATGTTTTGCTGGAAAAATGCAATGCAATGCATTGATAATAAAAACTACATAACCATCAAATCTATGTTGAGCACCAAGAAATATTACTTCATACTACTTAAAAATGACTTACAAGCAAGAAATATACTAATTTTTCCAGCAAAACGTGCCTTCATTGGGAGACACTGGAAACACGCCGCCAAAAGCTCCAACTGACAATGCTCTACAAGATCATCCACCAACTTGTTGAGATAGATCCTGGCCCTTACCTTAAACCAACTAAACCCAGACCAAGGTCACCACACAGTACACGATTCCTGCCATTTTCAACTTCGACTGATGTTATGAAGTTCAGCTTTTTCCTCGTACTATACCACTGTGGAACAAACTGCCAGCATCTATTGCTGAGGCTCATTCTTTGGCATCCTTCAAGAATGGGCTGTCTAACCTAACCTTCTAAGGGGACTTTCCAGCACAGTCATAAAGTATGGTCAATTGAAGGGCTTGAGCTATGCCAGCAGGGTTCTGAACCCGGGTACCGCCACGGTAGCTGGATTGGTCTTGCCTGGATGGCCAGAAAATGACTGTGCAAAACTTACTATTACTTCCATTCTTAGAACCTATTTCTTGCAAACTCTATACCGTGTCTTCATTTCTGCCTATCCTATTTATTTCTCTTTTGTCTTGATTTCTCTTGCGCACCGTTAAAGAAGTGTCAATTTTTGACAGTTTAACGTATTGATGTAGATGTAGATGTAATGGGCATGTATGTTTTCCAAATTCTAGGGAGGTCCGTCCCCCTGACCCCCCCCCTGCTGGATCCCCCATGACAGAAATCCAATCTGGATGTACTAAGTCAAAACAAAGATGCATATTCAATAGTATTTCCACCAAAATTATCTAAGTTTTAACACATTTCAAATTTATGCATCAATACTGGGGCCTGAAAAGTAGCCTCATGCCTAGATAATATATACCATGAAAATTACATTTATTACTGCTGCAGTAAACACGCACATCCTATCATAGACATTGACTCAGTAATTTTAACATTTACAGTTCTTTAACTTAGGCCACAACAAGTTGATCATGTGTTCTATGGATTTTTCTGGGCAAAAAAAGGGGGCATGCGAGGGACAAAATTTGTTTTTAAAAGTCTTTATTCACTTGCTTTAAATAGCAGTTTCACAAAATTTTTATGAGCTTGTGAGAAAATAAAAATATTTTTTTTGTAAAAACCTTCAAAATTAAGGTGCGAGCGAATCCATAGAGCATATGATCAATTTGTTGTGGCTTTACCTCTCCGCTTTAAATAATTCATGGCCACAACACAGATTGTTGGCCTATATATTGGTGGTGACATTAAGGATACATAGCATGCAGGTTTTTTATTTGCAGCAGATGTCAAACTACTGTTTTCAAATGGTTAATGAGAAGTGCAGTAAAATTATTACTGTCCTTTGACAAAGCTCTTTCAAACATGGGTGAGGCAATCACTCTCTCATTGATACTGGGTTTTGGTTTATACTGAAGGACCAGCTATTTTGAAGCTCACGATAGGTCAGAAAATAGCAGTGGTTTACCAATGATGGGTCATTTAAATTGCTGCTTCCCTAGTAACATAGTTTGGTTAGGTATGTGTTTCAAATGACCATGACTATTCAAAAATAGGCATACACCAACCAAACTTAGACATTACTGATTCCTTCCTAAAGGGTCAGACTCTGATTAAACACACAATCCAGACTTGGTTTCTCTCAAGGATTGAAGTATTGACTTACATCAATATTGACATGGCATCAATATTTATTTCCTTGAGAGTTATTATGTCTTTCAATTATGTATAATTATTTTTCTCATTAGATTTGATTGACATGACTGAACTCATTCTTGTACCCAGAGGTTCAAGAATTTTGATGACCTCTGAGTACCAGAATGGACTTAACTCAACAGACAGGTGGTAGGTAAGCTATCAATGTAAAACAAACTGAAACATGTTTTTCATGGAGCCATTTTCCAAACCAACACAATTCTGACATTGGTGTTAGAGCTTTCCAATCTGTCCATTAATAGACCTCTGTAAATCCTGAAAAATAGTTTGCCTTATAGTCTGCACTATTTGTATTGAGTTTTATGACAACATTAATTGTATCTGTCTGATTTATTCACTTTTGCTCCATTTTTTCTCATAACCCTAAATTTATTAAGTTACCTTATCTTTATTTACAATGGGATCCATAAAATATAATACATGTCTCCTTTTTTTTTCAGACTATCCTATCATATACCTTGACTTCATGAATGATTCTTATAGCTCAGTTTCAGAAAGTAAATCAGGTAATTTTATTGCACTGCATGTCATTTGCTTTTATGATAAAAACTGTTTGCTAATTTCAAATAATTTGTTGATGCAAATATAATGAAAGAGCATAAATAACCAATATGTACTGTGCTTGACATATATTTCCAGAACCTTAATGAACAACTGGTTCCTTTCCATAGAACATGAAATGATATATCCAAAAATCTAATTTTATGAGATACATACATGTACATGAAAACCAGACATGTTTAAACAATCTTGCCATGAGGGTAGAATAACTTGAGATTTCAAATGCATTGTCCACATACCTTTGATAATTCTATTTGTTATACATGTACATGTATATGAAAACATTGAGTGTTTTTTACTTTATCAACACTACTTTAACAATTGGTTTACATGTATTTGCAAATGATTATAGACATTTGTGTTTCAGTGTGACATGAACAGAAAGTACAAAGTATGATATATGTTGCATTTCTGTTGTAGCATGACTGGAAATGATTGAATATCACTTGAATATTGAATGACATTCAAGACATTTAGAGACTTTTGTAGTGTGCAAAAGACATGGTTATAGGTAACAAACATGGTTAATGAGCAACATGGATGTTTGTCTTATACTTTTTATTAATTCAACCATTTTCATTAATTTATAATAGCATGATCATTGTAAGAAAACAAAGCTAAAAAAAAGACTGCTATGACTGTTTTGACTCTAGTGTTATGTGTGGTAAGACATGAAAGTCATTAAGATTTTAACTTAAACTTTAAATTTTAAGTATGATAAAAATGGTAGAAGCTACTTGAACTTTGAGATTATCTTCTATCAGTAATACCTGATTATGTTATGTATTTGGAATCTACAGCAGTTTTGGATATAGAGAGATAATAGAGATTTCTATGATAACTTAAATTTCACCATCCATGTTGAATACTTGTATTTAAATCTGAAGATAAATAACTTCTTAAACCAAAGTATAACATATAATTGATTTGACTCTCTTTTTTAGGGAAATAAGTGGCTTATTTATAAAGTAATAAGAAGATTGGTATTGATCTCATAACCTGAAAGATTGTGATAAATGAATATCAACAGTTACTATGACAACAGTACACCCATGTTACAAGTAAGTGCACAATGTTACATTTGATACGTTAGTACCTGGCCGCTCAAACAATCTTCATTGCAAACCCACACTTTCTGACATGCTTTTTATGCACTCCATCACTTACCTTAATCTGTATCTCTCAGTTCAACCACTCAGTTCTCTCTTTATCCCTCAGTTCTCCCCCTCTCTCTACCACTCAGTTCTCTCTCTCTCTCTCTCTCTCTCTCTCTCTCTCTCACTCACTCACTCACTCACTCACTCACTCACTCACTCACTCACTCACTCTCTCTCTCTACCACATAGTTCTCTCTACCTCTCAGTTCTCTCACTCTACCACATAGTTCTCTCTACCTCTCAGTTCTCTCACTCTACCACATAGTTCTCTCTACCTCTCAGTTCTCTCACTCTACCACATAGTTCTCTCTACCTCTCAGTTCTCTCACTCTACCACATAGTTCTCTCTACCTCTCAGTTCTCTCTCACTCACTCACTCACTCACTCACTCACTCTCTCTCTCTCTCTCTACCACATAGTTCTCTCTACCTCTCAGTTCTCTCACTCTACCACATAGTTCTCTCTACCTCTCAGTTCTCTCTCTCTCTCTCTCTCTCACTCACTCACTCACTCACTCACTCACTCACTCACTCACTCACTCACTCACTCACTCACTCACTCACTCACTCACTCACTCACTCACTCACTCACTCACTCACTCACTCACTCACTCACTCACTCACTCACTCACTCACTCACTCACTCACTCACTCATCTCTCTCTCTCTCTACCACATAGTTCTCTCTACCTCTCAGTTCTCTCACTCTACCACATAGTTCTCTCTACCTCTCAGTTCTCTCACTCTACCACATAGTTCTCTCTACCTCTCAGTTCTCTCTCTCTACCACATAGTTCTCTCTACCTCTCAGTTCTCTCACTCTACCACATAGTTCTCTCTACCTCTCAGTTCTCTCACTCTACCACATAGCACTCTCTCTCTCTCTCTACCACACAGTTCTCTCTCTCTGCCAGTATGTTGTCTCTTTCTCTACATCTCAGGTCTTTCTCTTTATCTCTCAATTCTATCTCTCCCTCTCTCTCTCTCTCTCACTCTCTTTCTCTCTACCTCTCAGTTCTCTCTCCCTTTTCCCTCTCTTTCTCTCTACCTACCAGTTCTCTCTCCCATTTCCCTCTCTTACTCTCTACCTCTCAGTTCTCTCTCCCTTTTCCCTCTCATTCTCTCAGTTCTCTATCCCTTTTCCCTCTCTTTCTCTCTATCTCTCAGTTCTCTCTTCCTTTTCCCTCTCTTTCCCTCTACCTTTCACTTCTCTCTCCCTCTCCCCTCTCTTTCTCTCAGTTCTCTCTCCCTCTTACCTCTCTTTCTCTCAGTTCTCTCTCCCTCTTCCCTCTTTCTCTTTACCTCTGAATTCTCTCTCCCTCTTACCTCTCTACCTCTCAGTTCTCTCACCCTCTTCCCTCTCTATCTCTCTACCTCTCAGTTCTCTCTCCCTCTTCCCTCACTTTCTCTACCTCTCAGTTCTCTCTCCCTCTTACCTCTCTTTCTGTCTACCTCTCAATTATCTCTCCCTCTTTCTCTCTACCTCTCAATTATCTCTTCCTCTTATCTCTCTTTCTCTCAAACTATCAGTTCTCTCTCCCTCTTACCTCTTTTTCTCTATACCTCTCAGTTCACTCTTCCTCTTACCTCTCTTTCTCTCTACCTCTCAGGTCTCTCTACATGTTTTTCTTTCCTCTCTTTCTTTCTACCTCCCAGTTCTCTCTCCTTCTTTCCTGTCTTTCTTTCTCTCTCTATCCCTCAGTTCTCTCTCCATCTTTCCTGTCTTTCTTTCTACCTCTAAATTCTCTCTCCTTCCTTCCTGTCTTTCTTTCTACCCCTCAGCTTCTCTCCTTCTTTCCTGTCTTTCTTGCTCTCTCTACCCCTCAGTTCTCTCTCCTTCTTTCCAGTCTTTCTTTCTCTCTCTACCTCTCAGTTCACTCTCCATCTTCCCTCTTTTTCTCTCTTTCTCTCAGTTCAATCTCATTCTTACATCTCTTTCTCTCAACCTATCAGTTCTCTCTCCCTCTTACATCTCTTTTTTCTCCCTACCTCTTATTTCTCTCTCACTCCACCCTCTCTTTCTCTCTACATCTCAGTTTTCTCTCCCTCATACAACTCTTTCTCTCTACCTCCAAGTTATCTTCCCCTCTTACATCTCTTTCTTTCTCTTTCTTTCTCTTTCTACCTCTCAGTTCTCTCTCCCTTCTCCCAATCTTTCTCTCTACCTCTCAGTTCTCTCTCCCTTTTACCTCTCTTTTTCTCTACCTCTCTAAGTTCACTGTCTCTCTCTCTCTCTCTCTATCTCTCCATCACTAAGTTCCCTCTCTCTCCATTACTAAGTTCCCTCTTTCTCCATCACTAAATTCCCTCTCTCTCCATCACTTAGTTCTGTCTCTCTCTCAATCACTAAGTTCTCTCTCCATCACTAAATTCCCTTTCTCTCCATCACTAAGTTCCCTCTCTCTCCATCACTAAGTTCCCTCTTTCTCCATCACTTAATTCCCTCTTTCTCCATCACTAAGTTCTCTCTTCATCACTAAGTTCTCTCTCCATCTCTAATTTCTCTCTCTCCATCACTAAGTTCTCTCTCCATCACTAAGTAACCTCTCTTTCCATCACTAAGTTCTCTCTCCCTCCATCACTAAGTTCTCTCTCTATCAATAAATTCCCTCTCTCTCCATCACTAAGTTCCCTCTCTCTCCATCACTAAGTTCTCTCTCTCCATCACTAAGTTCTCTTTCTCTCTCCATCACTAAGTTCCCTCTCTCTTCATCAGTAAGTTCCCTCTCGCTCCATCACTAAGTTCCCTCTCTATCCATCACTAAGTTCCCTCTCTCTCCATCACTAAGTTCTCACTCCATCACTAAATTCCCTCACTCTCCATCACTAAGTTCTCTCTCCATCACTAAGTTCTCTCTCTATCTCTAAGTTATCTCTCTCCATCACTATGTTATCTCTTTATCACAAAGTTCCCTCTCTCTCCATCACTAAATTCTCTCTCTCAATCACTAAGTTCTCACTCTCCATCACTAAGTGCTCTCTCTCTCTTACTAAGTTCCCTCTCTCTATCACTAAGTTCTCTTTCTCTCTCTCCATCACTAAGTTCCCTCTCTCTCTCTCTCACTAAGTTCCCTCTCTTTCCATCACTAAGTTCTCTCTCTCTCCATCACTAAGTTCTCTCTCTCCATCACTAAGTTCTGTCTCTCTCAATCTCTAAGTTCTCTCTCTCTCGATCACTAAGTTCCCTCTCTACATCACTAATTGCTCTCTCTCTCTCTCTCCATCACTAAGTTCTCTCTCTCTTTCCATCACTTAGTTCTCTCTCCATCACTAAGTTCTCTCTCTCTCTCCATCACTGAGTTCTCTCTCTCTCTCCATCACTAAGTTCTCTCTCTCCATCACTAAGTTCTCTCTCTCTCTCCATCACTAAGTTCTCTCTCTCTCCATCACTAAGTTCCCTTTCTATCTATCACTAAGTTCTCTATCTCTCTCCATTACTAAGTTTTCTCTCTCCATCACTTAGTTCTCTCTCCATCACTAAGTTCTCTCTCTCTCTCCATCAATAAGTTCTCTCTCTCTCTCTATCACTAAGTTCCCTCACTCTCTATCACTAAGTTCTCTCTCTCCATCACTAAGTTCTCTCTTTCCATCACTTAGTTCTCTCTTCATCACTAAGTTCTCCCTCTCTCTCCATCACTTAGTTCTCTTTCACCATCACTTAGTTCTCTCTCTCTCCATCACTTAGTTCTCTCTCCATCACTAAGTTCCCTCTCCATCACTAAGTTCCCTCTCTCTCTCCATCACTAAGTTCTCTCGCTCCATCACTAAGTTCCCTCTCTATCCATCACTAAGTTCCCTCTCTCTCCATCACTAAGTTCTCACTTCATCACTAAATTCCCTCACTCTCCATCACTAAGTTCTCTCTCCATCACTAAGTTCTCTCTCTATCTCTAAGTTCTCTCTCTCCATCACTATGTTATCTCTTTATCACAAAGTTCCCTCTCTCTCCATCACTAAATTCTCTCTCTCAATCACTAAGTTCTCACTCTCCATCACTAAGTGCTCTCTCTCTCTCACTAAGTTCCCTCTCTCTATCACTAAGTTCTCTTTCTCTCTCTCCATCACTAAGTTCCCTCTCTCTCTCTCTCACTAAGTTCCCTCTCTCTCTCCATCACTAAGTTCTCTCTCTCTCCATCACTAAGTTCCCTCTCTCTCCATCACTAAGTTCCCTCTCTCTCTCCATCACTAAGTTCTGTCTCTCTCAATCTCTAAGTTCTCTCTCTCTCGATCACTAAGTTCCCTCTCTTCATCACTAAGTGCTCTCTCTCTCTCTCTCCATCACTAAGTTCTCTCTCTCTTTCCATCACTTAGTTCTCTCTCCATCACTAAGTTCTCTCTCTCTCTCCATCACTGAGTTCTCTCTCTCTCTCCATCACTAAGTTCTCTCTCTCCATCACTAAGTTCTCTCTCTCTCTCTCTCTCTCTCCATCACTAAGTTCTCTCTCTCTCCATCACTAAGTTCCCTTTCTATCTATCACTAAGTTCTCTATCTCTCTCCATTACTAAGTTTTCTCTCTCCATCACTTAGTTCTCTCTCCATCACTAAGTTCTCTCTCTCTCTCTCCATCAATAAGTTCTCTCTCTCTCTCTATCACTAAGTTCCCTCACTCTCTATCACTAAGTTCTCTCTCTCCATCACTAAGTTCTCTCTTTCCATCACTTAGTTCTCTCTTCATCACTAAGTTCTCTCTCTCTCTCCATCACTAAGTTCTCTTTCACCATCACTTAGTTCTCTCTCTCTCCATCACTTAGTTCTCTCTCCATCACTAAGTTCCCTCTCCATCACTAAGTTCCCTCTCTCTCTCCATCACTTAGTTCCCTCTCTCTCCATCACTGCGTTTCCTGTCTCACTCTCTATCACTAAGTTCCCTCTCTATATCACTTATTTTCCTGCCTCTCTCTCTCTGTTTCTTTCCATCCCTAAGTTCTCTCTCTCTCAATCACTAAGTTCTATTTCTCTCCATCACTAAGTTCCCTCTGTGTCTATCACTAATTTCTTTTTCCATCACTAAGTTCTCTCTTCATCACTAAGTTCTCTCTGTCTTTCCATCACTAAGTTTTCTCTCTCTCTATTATTAAGTTCTTTCTCCATCACTAAGTTTTCTCTCTCTCTCTCCATCACTAAGTTCTCTCTCTCTCTCCATCACTAAGTTCTCTCTATCTCTCCATCACTTAGTTTCCTCTCTCTCCATCACTAAGTTCTCTCTCTCTTTCTCCATCACTAAGGTCTCTCTCTCTCCATCACTTAGTTCGCTCACTCTCTCTATTACTAAGTTCTCTCCCTCTCCATCACTAAGTTCCATCACTCTCTCCATCACTAAGTTCTCTCTCTCTCCATCACTATGTTCCCTCACTCTCTCCATCACTTAGTTCTTTCTCTCTCTCTCTCTCCATCACTAAATTCCCTCACTCTCTCCATCACTAAGTTTTCTCTCTCTCACTCCATCACTGAGTTCCCTCACTCTCTCCATCTCTAAGTTCTCTATCTCTCTATCACTAAGTTCTCTCTATCTATCCATCACTAAGTTCTCTATCTCTCCATCACTAAGTTCTCTATCTCTCCATCACTAAGTTCTCTCTCTCTCCATCACTATGTTCCCTCACTCTCTCCATCACTTAGTTCTTTCTCTCTCTCTCTCTCCATCACTAAATTCCCTCACTCTCTCCATCACTAAGTTTTCTCTCTCTCACTCCATCACTGAGTTCCCTCACTCTCTCCATCTCTAAGTTCTCTATCTCTCTATCACTAAGTTCTCTCTATCTATCCATCACTAAGTTCTCTATCTCTCCATCACTAAGTTCTCTATCTCTCCATCACTAAGTTCTCTCTCTATCTCTCCATCACTAAGTTCCCTCACTCTCTCCATCACTTTGTTCTCTCTCTTTCTCTCCATCACTAAGTTCCCTCACTCTCTCCATCACTAAGTTTCCTCACTCTCTCCATCACAAGTTTCCTTACTCTCTCCATCACTAAGTTCTCTCTCTCTCCATCACTAAGTTTCCTCACTCTCTCCATCACTAAGTTCTCTCACTCTCTCCATCACTTAGTTCTTTCTCTCTCTCTCCATCACAAAGTTCTCTCTCTAGCACCCCATCACTTAGTTTCCTCACTCTCTCCATCACTAAGTTCTCCCTCTATCTCTCCATCACTAAGTTCTCTCTCTATCTATCCATCACTAACTTCTCTCTCTCTCTCTCCATCACTAAGTTCTCTCTCTATCTCTCCATCACTAAGTTTCCTCACTCTCTCTATCACTAAGTTTTCATTCTATCTCTCCATCACTAAGTTTCCTCACTCTCTCCATCACTAAGTTCTCTCTCTCTCTCCATCACTAAGTTATTTCTCTCTTTCCATCACTAGGTTTCTTCACTCTCTCCATCACTTAGTTCTTTCTCTCTCTCTCCATCACAAAGTTCTCTCTCTAGCACCCCATCACTTAGTTTCCTCACTCTCTCCATCACTAAGTTCTCCCTCTATCTCTCCATCACTAAGTTCTCTCTCTATCTTTCCATCACTAACTTCTCTCTCTCCATCACTAAGTTCTCTCTCTATCTCTCCATCACTAAGTTTCCTCACTCTCTCTATCACTAAGTTTTCATTCTATCTCTCCATCACTAAGTTTCCTCACTCTCTCCATCACTAAGTTCTCTCTCTCTCTCTCCATCACTAAGTTATTTCTCTCTTTCCATCACTAGGTTTCTTCACTCTCTCCATCACTTAGTTCTCTCTCTCTCTCTCTCTCTCCATCACTAAGTTCCTTCACTCACTCCATCACTAAGTTCTCTATCTCTCCATCACTAAGTTTCCTCACTCATGGGTCAGAAACTTGGGCTGTTCCTGCAAACATTCTTAAAAGACTGCAGCGAAATGACCGAGCCATGATAAGATGGACCTGCTGTGTCAAACCAGAGGATGATGTCCCCTTGGAGGATCTCCTGTCTCAGCTTAAAATCAGAGATATTGCTGACGTTCTCCAAACAAACAGACTGAGATGGTTTGGCCACGTAGAACGTAGCACAAGCTAGATCTCCCAAGTCAGGAATTTGAACGTCACTGCACACCAGGGCCAAAACAGACCAAAGCTAACATGGGAAGACCTGGTTAAGTGTGACCGGCTTGCGCTGAAAATGGATGGAATCAACCCTGAAGATGGCCAATCATGTAGAAGAAGACTTCATTCAAGACCAGACACACAGGCCTCACCCTTACCAAAGGAATAATCAACGGCCTGTTTAAAATAAACCGGATGATGATGATGATGAATGACTCTCTCCATCACTAAGTTCTCCCTCTATCTCTCCATCACTAAGTTCTCCTTCTATCTCTCCATCACTAAGTTCTCTCTCTCTCCATCACTAAGTTTTCTCTAAATCTCTCCATCACTAAGTTCTCTCTATCTCAGCATCACTAAGTTTCCTCACTCTTTCCATCACTAAGTTCTCTAGTTCTCTCTCTATCTCTCCATCACTAAGTCCTCTCTCTCTCTTTCTCTCCATCACTAAGTTCCCTCTCTCTCTCCATCACTTAATTCTCTCTCTCTCTCCATCACTACGTTTCCCTCTCTCTCCATCACTAAGTTCCCGCTCTCTCCATCACTAGTTCCCTCTCTCTCTCCATCACTTAGTTCTCTCTCTCTTTCCATCGCTACGTTTACTTTCTCTCCCTCTCTCTCTCTCCATCACTAAGTTCCCTCTCTCTCCATCACTAAGGTCCCTCTTTCTCCATCACTAAGTTCCCTCTCTCTCAATCACTAAGTTCTGTCTCTCTCTCTCTCTCTCTCCATCACTACTTTCTCTGCCTCTCTCTCTCCATCACTACGTAATCTGTCTATCCATCAGTAAGTTCTCAGTCTCTCTTCATCACTAAATTCTTTGCATCTCTCTCAATCACTATGTTCTCTTCCTCTTTCTCTCTCCTATCACTCGATCACTTAGTTGTCTCTTCATTACAAAGTTCTCTCTCGATCAGTAAGTGCTCTCTCTCTATCACTTAGTTCTCTCTACATCACTAAGTTCTCTCTACATCACTAAGTTCTCTCTCTCTCTCTCTATATATATATATATATCTTCATTCTCCCTCTATCTATCTCTGTCACTCAGTTCTCTCTCATACCCTGTAACCTAGTCTTTCACCTAGCTCTCTCTCATACATTACCACCCAGTTCTCTCTCATACATTTTTATTTCACCCAGTTTTCTCTCATACCCTGCCACCCAGTTCTCTCTTATGCACTATCACCTACTTCTTTCTGGAACCATATTACTCAGTTCTCTTTTATACCCTACCACTCAGTTCTCTATCATACATTTTTACCCAGTTCTCTCTCATACCCTATCTCCTTGTTCCCTCTCATACCCTATCACCTAGTTCTCTCTCATACCCTATCTCCTTGTTCCCTCTCATACTCTATCACCTAGTTCTCTCTCATACCCTATCACCTTGTTCTCTCTCATACCCTATTACCTTGTTCTCTCTCATACCCTATCACCCAGTACATTCTCATTCCCTATCACCTTGTTCTCTCTCATACCTTTTTACCTTGTTCTCTCTCATACCCTATCACCCAGTACTCTCTCATACCCTATCACCTTATTTTCTCGCATACCCTATCACCTTGTTCTCTCTCATACCTTATCACCTTGTTCTCTCTCAAAACCTATCACCTTGTTCTCTCTCATACCCTATCACCTTGTTCTCTCTCATACCCTATCACCTTGTTCTCTCTAATACCCTATCACCTAGTTCTCTCTCATACCCTATCACCTAGTTCTCTCTCATACCCTATCACCTTGTTCTCTCTCATACCCTATCACCTTGTTCTCTCTCATACCCTATCACCCAGTTCTCTCTCGTACACCATCACCCAGTTCTCTCTAATACCCTTTTACCTTGTTCTCTCTCATACCCTATCACCCAGTTCTCTCTAATACCCTATCACCTTGATCTCATTCATATCCTATCACCTAGTTCTCTCTCATACCCTATCACCTTGTTCTATCTTTTACCCTATCACCCAGTACTCTCTCATACCCTATCACCTTATTTTCTCTCATACCCTATCACCTTGTTCTCTATCATACCCTATCACCTTGTTCTCTCTCAAAACCTATCACCTTGTTCTCTTTCATACCCTATCACTCAGTTCTCTCTTATACCCTATCACTTTTTTCTCTCTCATACCCTACCACCTAGTTCTCTCTCATACCATTTCACCTTGTTCTCTCTCATACCATTTCACCTAGCTCTCTCTCATACCCTGTCACCTTGTTCTCTTTTATACCTTATCACCTTGTTCGCTCTTATACCCTATCACCTTGTTCTATCTCATACATTTTTCTTTCACCTAGTTCTCTCTCATTTTGTTTACCCAGTTCTCTCTTATACCCTTTCAACCAGCTCTCTCTCTCATACAATATCAAACGTTTTTCTCTCATACCCTATCACCTAGTTGTCACTTATACAATTTCACCCACTTCTCTCGGATACACTATCTTTCAGTTCTCTTTCAAACACTATCACCTAGTTCTCCCTGATCCACTGTCACCTAGTTCTACCCCATACAATTTTATTTCATCTAATTTTGTCTCATACCCTGTCACCCTGTTCTCTCTTATACACTATCACCTAGTTCTTTCTGGTACCCTATTACTCAGTTCTGTCTCATACACTTTCAACCAGTTCTCTCTTATACACTTTCAACCAGTTCTCTCTCATACATTATCACTCAGTTCTCTCTCATACACTATTACTCAGTTCTCTCTTATACACTATCACTCAGTTCTCTCCCATACACTATAACTCAGTTCTCTCTCATACACTATCACTCAGTTCTCTCTCATTCACTATCACTCAGTTCTCTCTCATACACTATCACTCAGTTCTCTCTTATATATTATTACCCAGTTCTCTTTTATATCCTATCACACAGTTTTCTCTTATACACTATCACTCAGTTCTCTATAATATCTTATCACACAGTTCTCTCTTATACACTATCATTCAGTTTTCTATTATATCCTATCACCCAGTTCTCTATCATACACTATTACTCAGTTCTCTATTATATCCTATCACCCAGTTCTCTCTCATACACTATCACTCAGTTCTCTCTCATACACTATCACTCAGTTCTCTCTCATACACTATCACTCAGTTCTCTCTCATTCGCTATCATTCAGTTCTCTTTCATACACTATCACTCAGTTCTCTCATACATTATCATCCAGTTGTCTATTATATCCTATCACTCAGTTCTCTCACATACACTATCACTCAGTTCTCTCTCATACACTATCACTCAGTTCTCTATCATACATTTTCACCCAGTTCTCTCTCATACCCTATCACCCAGTTCTGTCTCATACACTATCACCCAGTTTTATCTTGTACGCTATCTCCCAGTTCTCTCTCATACACTACCACTCAGTTCTCTATCATGCATTTTCACTCAGTTCTCTCTCAGTTCTCTACCATACACTACCACTCAGTTCTCTCTCATACACTATCACCCAGTTCTCTTTCATACCCTATCACCTAGTTCTCTCGTATACACTATCACCCAGTTCTCTCTTGTACACTATCATCCAGTTCTCTCTCAAACCCTACCACTCAGTTCCCTATCATACATTTTCACCTAGTTCTCTCTCATACACTATCACCCAGTTCTCTCTCATACACTATCACCCAGTTCTCTCACATACACTACCACTCAGTTCTCTATCATACACTACCACTCAGTTCTCTATCATACACCATCACCCATTTCTCTCTCATACACTATCACTCAGTTCTCTCTCATACACTATCACCCAGTTCTCTCTTGTGCACTGTCACCAAGATCTCTCACACCCTATCACCCAATTCTCTCTCATACATTTTCACCCTATTCTCTCTTACACTACCACTCAGTTCTCTCTCATACATTTTCACCCAGTTCTCTCTCATACACTACCACTCAGTTCTCTCTTGTCCACTATCACCCAGTACTCTCTCATACACTACCACTCAGTTCTCTATCATATATTTTCACCCAGTTCTCTCTCATACACTACCACTCAGTTCTCTATCATATATTTTCACCCAGTACTCTCTCATACACTACCACTCAGTTCTCTCTTGTCCACTATCACCCAGTACTCTCTCATACACTACCACTCAGTTCTCTATCATATATTTTTACCCAGTACTCTCTCATACACTACCACTCAGTTCTCTATCATATATTTTTACCCAGTACTCTCTCATACACTACCACTCAGTTCTCTATCATATATTTTCACCCAGTACTCTCTCATACACTACCACTCAGTTCTCTATCATATATTTTCACCCAGTTCTCTCTCATACACTACCACTCAGTTCTCTATCATATATTTTTACCCAGTACTCTCTCATACACTACCACTCAGTTCTCTATCATACATTTTCACCCAGTTCTCTCTCATACACTACCACTCAGTTCTCTCTTATACACTATCACCCAGTTCTCTCTTGTACACTATCACCCAGTTCTCTCTCATACACTACCACTCAGTTCTCTATCATGCATTTTCACCCAGTTCTCTCTCATACCCTACCACTTAGTTCTCTCTTATACACTATCACCCAGTTCTCTCTCATACCCTATCACCCAGTTCTCTCTCATACACTTTCATCCTATTCTCTTGGATACACTATCACTCAGTTCTCTTTCATACACTTTCCTCCAGTTCTTTCTTGTACACTATTACACAGTTCTCTCTGGTACTTTTTTCACATGGTTCACCCTTATACTCTTTCACTTAGTTCTCTTTTGTACTATACCACACAGTTCCTTCTCTGTCTATATGTCATGCAGTTTTTCTATACCACTTTCTCCCTCTTTCTTTATCTTTACCAATTATAACCAATAACTCAGTTTTTTCTTCCTTTTCATCATCACTCAGTTATAACTGAGTAAATCTGTCATACTCTGTTATAAATTCTCTCTCCATCTCTTACCTTTACATTCTCTTTATATGAATATCACTTAGTTCTTCTTTCTCTATCACTCAGTTCCCTCTTCTACTCTAATAATCTCTTCCCTTTTGTATACTAGGCAAAACTTCTAACGCAACAGTGTACGTTTGCAGAGATAGGAACTTAGCATGGGCTATGTGATTATAAATATATATTTAAAGTGATACTAGAATAAGTCTATAAGAATAATCAATCATGAAAACAACACATTTTATTCACTTCTTTTATTCATTACAATTAACAACATAGGTCACCATAATCTGGAATTAACACAATCAGTATCTAGTGTGGCCACCTTCTGCGTTGACAACGGCTATACATCTTTGACGCATTGAGGCAATTAAACGCCTAACAAATGCCAACGGAATATTGTCAAACTCCTGAAGTAAGGCATCAGACAGTTGTTGCAGAGTCTGAGGTTGAACATGACGTTGCCGTACACGCCTATCAAGTTCATCCCATAAATGCTCGATGGGGTTGAGATCTGCTGAGTATGCAGGCCAAGGCAGTGTTGCAATGTTGTTTTCCTGAAGAAACCGTGTACAGACACGAGCCACATGTGGCCTAGCATTGTCATGCTGGAATATGACGTTTCCTTGGTTGGCATTGACGTATGGAAGGAGTACATTACGAAGGATGATGTCACAATAGCGTTGAGCGTTGAGAGTACCAGGAATAACAACAAGTCCAAGCTTAGCGTTATGTGTTATACCACCCCATACCATTACTGACCCTCGTCTAAAGACATTAGCTTCCACGACACAGGCGTCACTTAAGCGTTCACCCTGACGTCGGTAAACACGTACACGACCATCTGTCTTTTGTAAAGTGAACCTTGACTCATCAGAAAAAATCACACGATTCCAGTGAATAGCTTGCCATCTTCTGTGCGTCGTAGCCCAACGTAAACGTGCCTGGCGATGTCTTGCTAACAAAACCGGACCAACGTAAGGACGCCTACAACGGATACCCCTCTCTCTCAGTCTGTTACGAATTGTTTGGGCACTTACTGATCTATTGTGTGTTCCTACAGTTACAGCAGCTGTTGTTGTTGCTGGTAGTGTTCTGTTACGTAGATGTTGTAGTCTAATGGCATTATCCTGTTGTCTGGTCGTTACACGTCCACGACTCCTTCTTGGAAGATCAGAAACTTGACCTGAAACGATGAAAGTAAGAAACTGAATACTGTACTTTTAACTTAAAACTTCAACGATCAGGAATGAAAAATCATGGGATGAGTATGAAGTAAACATCGGGTCCGTTACATACCTGTTTGATTGAACTTTTGCCAAAGCCTGGATATTGTTGACGGAGCACATCGCATCATTCTTGCAACTTGGCGCGTAGAAGTTCCAGCTTGCAACAATCCAATGGCCTGACCCCGAAGTTCAGTGCGCAATCGTGGCATAATAAACGTCTATCTGATAAAACGAAATGTGTTAAAGTGAAAAACGGCCGATAGAGTATTGAACTGTGAAATTTTGAAATTCCGTATTTGCACGTGATTCACGTGACACACGTAATCTGTTAAACACGATAAATCGTTGTTTTAGAAAAATAATGTGTAAAATTTTCAAACCGGTTATTCAAATCGATTGTGGTGAACATGTTGAATGTTTGTGTACAATTTAATTAAAAATAGTTAAATATTAAGGAAACCATCACGTATTTACGTGTTGCGTTAGAAGTTTTGTCTAGTATATTATATCACATAGCTTTCTCTCGATCACTCAGATCTTGCTCTCTCTACCACATAGTTCTCTCTCTCTCTCTATGTACTACTCAGTTCTCTCATTCTACCACTCAGTTCTCTCTCTCTCTCTATTTACCTTTCCGTTCATCTTTTCTACAACTCAGTTTTCACCTATAAACAACTCATTTGCTTCTCTACCATTCCATTCTATAGCCACCCTGCTAACTCCAGTACTCTCCAGTTCTCTCTCTGGTACTTCATCACTCTTTTCACTCCCTGGTACTCTGTTACCCAGTTCTCTCTTTGGTACTTCATCACTCAGTTCTCTCTCTGGTACTCCATCACTCAGTTCTCTCTCTGGTACTCCATCACTCAGTTCTTTCTGGTACTCCATCACTCAGTTCTCTCTCTGGTAATCCATCACTCTGTTCTCACTCTGGTACTCCATCACTCAGTTCTCTCTCTGGTACTCCATCACTCAGTTCTCTCTCTGGTAATCCATCACTCTGTTCTCACTCTGGTACTCCATCACTCAGTTCTCTCTCTGGTACTCCATCACTCAGTTCTTTCTGGTACTCCATCACTCAGTTCTCTCTCTGGTAATCCATCACTCTGTTCTCACTCTGGTACTCCATCACTCAGTTCTCTCTCTGGTACTCCATCACTCAGTTTTTTCTGATACTCCATCACTCAGTTCTCTCTCTGGTACTTCATCACTCAGTTCTCTCTGGTACTCCATCACTCAGTTCTCTCTCTGGTACTCCATCACTCAGTTCTCTCTCTGGTACTCCATCACTGTGTTCTCACTCTGGTACTCCATTACTCAGTTCTCTCTCTGGTACTCCATCACTCTGTTCTCACTCTCGTACTCCATCACTCTGTTCTCACTCTGGCACTCCATCACTCAGTTCTCTCTCTGGTACTCCAACACTCAGTTCTCTCTCTGATACTTCATCTCCCAGTTCTCTTTCATACACTCTGGTACTTCATCACTCAGTTCTCTCTGGTACTCCATCACTCAGTTCTCTCTCTGGTACTCCATCACTCAGTTCTCTTTCATACACTCTGGTACTTAATCTTACAGTTCTCTTTCTGGTACTTCATCACTCAGTTCTCTCTCTGGTACTCCATCACTCACTTCTATCTCTGCTACTACATCACTCAGTTCTATATCTGCTACTCCATCACTCAGTTCTCTCTCTAGTACTTCATATTCCAGTTCTCTCTCATACACTCTGGTACTTCATCACTCAGTTCTCTCTGGTACTCCATCACTTAGTTTTCTGTGGTACTCCATTACTCAGTTTTTTAGTACAATTTTTTTTCTTTTCTCATTCTGCTCTCTGACAATATATTGCTCAGTTCTCACTCAATCTTAGTGCTTACTGTCTATCTGGTTTTTTATCTCTCTGTGATGTCTATTATTTTTTTATTTATAATCAGTTGACTATTGAGAAATCTCATAGAAGTATTACTTAAATACATATAATAAAGCCAGAAATAATCATTTGAATATGTAACTGTATGTTAATATAATCTAAACTGTTAAAGTGTTTCCTTTTTGTCAGTTTTTTTTAAATTTTTATCTGCTTATTGAGATTTAAAGGTATTTGTATTAAAAAATAGATGTTTAAAGTATTGTTGAATGAATTATGAAGTTGAATTTTTACATGTTACAGATGTGATACAGAAGACTGAAGTTTACTGAAATATGCATATTTTGTTGGAACAGACCATCTAAAGATACTACACAGCTTCAAGGACTACAGTATTGTACTCTGGCCTATAAAAAGGTTTAAGACCATGTACAAGAAATGCTCAAAAACTTTTAGTGTAGCTGTGAAAAGTTTTTGAAACTGTATTTGTATTTTAGGTATTTCACAAAAGTATTTTTGTGTGAATCTTTTAAACCAATTACTTTTGAACAATCAACTAGAATTTATTGAGCTCAATTTCAGTGTTGCTTAACCACATAAATGTTTTGTATTCTAATTCTTAAAAGTTCAACAAAATAAATGTGATATATCTTTTACATTTTAAGCTTTACTATTTAGAGAATCTTATACTCATATATATGTGTTGTGAACAATAATTGCTTTTGTTTACTAGAGCAGCCTGAATTGTTAAATGTGCTGTTAGTGGACTGCTCCTGGTTCTATTCCTCTGGTATTTGTAAAGCAGGTGTTTGTTCATGTATTGTAAAGATTTAGCATTTTGTTGTTTGATATTCTAGTAATTTTAAAGTTGTATATGCTTTCTCAAGACTTTGATAATCAGTCATGGCATGTTTTAATACACATATTGTAGGTACACTTCATTTAATAAGCCATATTGCCAGTCATTATTTTTTTAACTTACAACTGATGTGTCTTAAAAATTTATAAATCTTCATTAGTTTTTATTTCATGAGATTTTTTGTAGAATATTGTTTCTGTGATTTGACAGTGAAGTAATAAAGCAAAACTGTGTGGAAAGACATATAAAATATTTGTGTTGTGGAGTCATTGTACTGTATATTTGACTTTTTTGCCATTTAAATGTATTTTGACCAATGTATGAATACCTATTTTTTCAGCTCACATATCACAGATGCAATTTTATACACTTAAATGTTCCTTTCCCATTGCTATTGTTTCATTATCTTGAGAAATATCACAGAAATTAATAACAAATGAGAGAATATATCATACACTGCCCTCCAAAAGTTCTTGGACAAAATCTTGAGTTTTTAGATAAACTGATTCATCTTTATTTATGAATTGAATGAAGGAATAGTCACTTGAGCAATTTTTAAGTCAGCATTGATACGTTTATTAACATATGATGTAACAATGTTACATTAATAAGGTCTAATGATAATTAATTTACTTTTGTAATGCATGATCATTTTCTCAAAAATTCATCTGTTCAAAAACTTTTAAAGGGCACTATATATATGGTAAATGTAAAAGTATAACTAAGTATATACATGATTGTATATTATATTTTGCAGAACTCTTGTTATATAAATAAACCTACTTGAGATATGCATTGACTTTATGCTTGTTAATAAAAAATATATTTGTCAAAGAAATTAGATTTTGTCTTTTATAGAATAAGTGATGTAATAATTTTGCTATTCAGGCAAATCCTTATATTAGCAGTTAAATATGGTGCCATTTTAGATGCAGATCTCAGTTTTGTTGTTCAATTCCTACAGTAATTGGACCAATAACCAAGCAGGCCATACAGGATGATTAAAATGATTTATTACATATAGAATGCAAACAATTCTTTTTATTGCAATATAAACTGGACAAAAGTCAGTATTTGACTTGTAAAAATTGAGCAAGACAGCACAGTGTGCTTAGAAATGTGTATGCCTGTTCGATGATGACTGGAAAGGGTGATAACTTCAACGTCTGTTAAATAAGCACACACTCAGTTCATCTCACGCGAAAATTATTGAAGACAGTTGTATGGATATTTTGCTCACAGTTGTTATCCTGTGAATTTGCAAAGAATACCAGATTTGCATGTTCTGTATGGTGTAAGTATAGTTTGAAACCATGTGTACATGAAGTGTACTATATGCCAATTAACACCCTATTTAGTTTAACTACATCATACACGCCGAAAGTTGCTGATTGGTGAATAAGTC
>CM046298.1:40744-156208 GCA_025267735.1 Mactra quadrangularis
TTCTCTCTCCCTCCTTTATCCTCTCTTTCCCTCTACCTTCACTTCTCTCTCCCTCTCCCCTCTCTTTCTCTCAGTTCTCTCTCCTCTCCCTCTCCCCTCTCTTTCTCTCAGTTCTCTCTCCCTCTCCCCTCTCTTTCTCTCACTTCTCTCTCCCTCTTACCTCTCTCTCAGTTCTCTCTCCCCCTTACCTCTCTTTCTCTCAGTTCTCTCTCCCTCTTCCCTCTTTCTCTTTACCTCTCAATTCTCTCCCTCTTACCTCTCTTTCTCTCAGTTCTCTGTCCCTCTTCCCTCTTTCTCTTTACCTCTCAATTCTCTCTCCATCTTACCTCTCTTTTTCTCTACCTCTCAGTTCTCTCAACCTTTTCCCCTCTTTCTCTCTCAACTGATCAGTTCTCTCTTTCTCTTAATTGTCTTCCTCTCTACCTCTCAGTTCTCTATCCCTCTTCCCTCTCTTTCTCTCTCTACCTCTCAATTATCTCTTCCTCTTCCCTCTTATTCTCTCTACCTCTCAGTTCTCTTTCCCTCTTCCCTCTCTTTCTCTCTACCTCTCAGTTCTCTTTCCCTCTTCCCTCTCTTTCTCTCTACCTCTCAGTTCTCTCTCCCTATTCCCTCTCTTTCTCTCTACCTCTCAGTTCTCTCTCCATCTTCCCTCTCTTTCTCTCTCTACCTCTCAGTTCTCTCTCCCTCTTACCTCTCTTTCTGTCTACCTCTCAATTATCTCTCCATCTTCCCTCTCTTTCTCTCTACTTCTCAATTATTTCTTCCTATTATCTCTCTTTCTCTCAAACTATCAGTTCTCTCTCCCTCTTACCTCTCTTTCTCTATACCTCTCAGTTCACTCTTCCTCTTACCTCTCTTTCTCTCTACCTCTCAGGTCTCATTACATGTTTTTTCTTTCCTCTCTTTCTTTCTACCTCCCAGTTCTCTCTCCTTCTTTCCTGTCTTTCTTTCTCTCTCTATCCCTCAGTTCTCTCTCCATCTTTCCTGTCTTTCTTTCTACCTCTCAATTCTCTCTCCTTCTTTCCTGTCTTTCTTTCTACCTCTCAGTTCTCTCTCCTTCTTTCCTGTCTTTCTTTCAACCCCTTAGCTTCTCTCCTTCTTTCCTGTCTTTCTTTCTCTCTCTACCCCTCTTTCTCTTTCTCTCTCTCCATCACTTAGTTCTCTCTCCATCACTAAGTTCTCTCTCTCTCCATCAATAAGTTCTCTCTTTTTCGATCACTAAGTTCTCTCTCTCCATCACTAAGTTCTTTCTCCATCATTAAGTTCCCTCTCTCTCTCTCTCTCTCTCTCTCACTAAGTTCTCTCAGTGCTCTCTCTCTCTCTCTCTCACACTAAGTTTTCTCTCTCTCCATCACTAAGTTCTCTATCCATCACTTAGTTCCCTCTCTCTCTCACTAAGTTCCCTGTCTCTCTCCATCACTAAGTTCTCTCTCTCTCTCTCCATCACTAAGTTCTCTCTCTCTTTCCATCACTAAGTTCTCTCTCTCCATCACTTAGTTCTCTCACCACCACTTAGTTCCCTCTCTCTGTATCACTAAGTTCTATCTCTCTCTCAATCACTAAGTTCTCTCTCTATCACTTAGTTCTCTCTCTATCACTTAGTTCTCTCTCCCTTTCTCTCCCCATCACTAAGTTCCCTCTCTCTCCATCACTAAGTTCTCTTTCTCTCTCAATCACTAAGTTCTCACTCTCCATCAATTAGTTCTCTCTCCATCACTAAGTTCTCTCTCTCTCTCCATCACTAAGTTCTCTCTCTCTCCATCACTAAGTTCTCTCTCTCTAACCATCACTAAGTTCTCTCTCTCCATCATTTAGTTCTCTCTCAATCACTAAGTTCTCTCTCTACATCACTAAGTGCTCTCTCTCTCTCTCTCACTAAGTTCCCTCTCTCTCCATCACTAAATTCTCTCTCACTCTCTCAATCACTAAGTTCCTTCTTTCTCTCTCACTAAGTTCCTTCTTTCTCTCTCACTAAGTTCCCTCTCTATCTCCAACACTAAGTTCTCTCTCACTCTCTCCATCATTAAGTTCCCTCTCTCTCTCTCACTAATTTCTCTCTCTCCATCACTTAGTTCTTTCTCCATTACTAAGTTCTGTCTCTCTCCATCACTAAGTTCCCTCTCTCTCTCCATCACTAAGTTCCCTCTCTCTCCATCACTAAGTTCTCTCTCTCTCAATCACTAAGTTCTCACTCTCCATCAATTAGTTCTCTCTCCATCACTAAGTTCTCTCTCTCTCTCTCAATCACTAAGTTCTCTCTCTTTCGATCACTAAGTTCTCTCTCTACATCACTAAGTGCTCTCTCTCTCTCTCTCTCTCTCTCTCTCTCTCACTAAGTTCCCACTCTCTCCATCACTAAGTTCTCTCTCACTCTCTACATCACTAAGTTCCCTCTCTCTCTCTCACTAAGTTCCCTCTCTCTCTCCATCACTTAGTTCTCTCACCACCACTATGTTCCCTCTCTATCTATCACTAAGTTCTCTCTCTCTCTCAATCACTCAGTTCTCTCTCTCCATCACTTAGTTCTCTCTCCATCACTAAGTTCTCGCTCCCTTTCTCTCTCCATCACTAAGTTCTGTCTCTCTCCATCACTAAGTTCTCTTTCTCTCTCCATCACTAAGTTCCCTCTCTCTCCATCACTAAGTTCTCTCTCTCTCCTTCACTAAATTCTCTCTCACTCTCTCCATTACTAAGTTCCCTCTTTCTCTCTCACTAAGTTCTCTCTCTCTCCATCAATTAGTTCTCTCTCCATTACTAAATTCTGTCTCTCTCCATCACTAAGTTCCCTCTCTCTCTCCATCACTAAGTGCCCTCTCTCTCCATCACTAAGTTCTCTCTCCATCACTTAGTTCCCTCTCTCTCCATCACTAAGTTCTCTCTCTCTCAATCAATAAGTTCTCACTCTCCATCAATTAGTTCTCTCTCCATCACTTAGTTCTCTCTCTCTCAATCACTAAGTTCTCTCTCTTTCGATCACTAAGTTCTCTCTCTACATCATTAAGTGCTCTCTCTCTCTCTCTCTCAATCACTAAGTTCCCTCTCTCTCCATCACTAAGTTCACTCTCACTCTCTCCATCACTAAGTTCCCTCTCTCTCTCTCACTAAGTTCCCTCTCTATCTCCATCACTAAGTTCTCTCTCTCTCCATCACTAAGTTCTCTCTCTCTCAATCACTAAGTTCTCTCTCTCTTTCGATCACTAAGTTCTCTCTCTACATCACTCAGTGCTCTCTCTCTCTCACTAAGTTCCCTCTCTCTCCATCACTAAGTGCTCTCTCACTCTCTCCATCACTAAGTTCCCTCTCTCTCACTAAGTTCCCTCTCTATCTTCATCACTAAGTTCTCTCTCTCTCTCTCAATCACTTAGTTCTCTCACCACCACTAAGTTCCCTCTCTCTCTATCACTAAGTTCTCTCTCTCTCTCTCAATCACTAAGTTCTCTCTCTCCATCACTTAGTTCAATCTCCATCACTAATTCTCTCTCCCTTTCTCACTCCATCACTAAGTTCCCTCTCTCTCCATCACTAAGTTCTCTTTCTCTCTCAATCACTAAGTTCTCACTCTCCATCAATTAGTTCTCTCTCCATCACTAAGTTCTCTCTCTCTCCATCACTAAGTTCTCTCTCTTTTGATCACTAAGTTCTTCCTCTACATCACTCAGTGCTCTCTCTCTCTCTCTCACACTAAGTTTTCTCTCTCTCCATCACTAAGTTCTCTATCCATCACTTAGTTCCCTCTCTCTCTCACTAAGTTCCCTGTCTCTCTCCATCACTAAGTTCTCTCTCTCTCTCTCCATCACTAAGTTCTCTCTCTCTTTCCATCACTAAGTTCTCTCTCTCCATCACTTAGTTCTCTCACCACCACTTAGTTCCCTCTCTCTCTATCACTAAGTTCTATCTCTCTCTCAATCACTAAGTTCTCTCTCTATCACTTAGTTCTCTCTCTATCACTTAGTTCTCTCTCCCTTTCTCTCCCCATCACTAAGTTCCCTCTCTCTCCATCACTAAGTTCTCTTTCTCTCTCAATCACTAAGTTCTCACTCTCCATCAATTAGTTCTCTCTCCATCACTAAGTTCTCTCTCTCTCTCCATCACTAAGTTCTCTCTCTCTCCATCACTAAGTTCTCTCTCTCTAACCATCACTAAGTTCTCTCTCTCCATCATTTAGTTCTCTCTCAATCACTAAGTTCTCTCTCTACATCACTAAGTGCTCTCTCTCTCTCTCTCACTAAGTTCCCTCTCTCTCCATCACTAAATTCTCTCTCACTCTCTCAATCACTAAGTTCCTTCTTTCTCTCTCACTAAGTTCCCTCTCTATCTCCAACACTAAGTTCTCTCTCACTCTCTCCATCATTAAGTTCCCTCTCTCTCTCTCACTAATTTCTCTCTCTCCATCACTTAGTTCTTTCTCCATTACTAAGTTCTGTCTCTCTCCATCACTAAGTTCCCTCTCTCTCTCCATCACTAAGTTCCCTCTCTCTCCATCACTAAGTTCTCTCTCTCTCAATCACTAAGTTCTCACTCTCCATCAATTAGTTCTCTCTCCATCACTAAGTTCTCTCTCTCTCTCTCAATCACTAAGTTCTCTCTCTTTCGATCACTAAGTTCTCTCTCTACATCACTAAGTGCTCTCTCTCTCTCTCTCTCTCTCTCTCTCTCTCTCTCTCTCTCTCTCTCACTAAGTTCCCTCTCTCTCCATCACTAAGTTCTCTCTCACTCTCTACATCACTAAGTTCCCTCTCTCTCTCTCACTAAGTTCCCTCTCTCTCTCCATCACTTAGTTTTCTCACCACCACTATGTTCCCTCTCTATCTATCACTAAGTTCTCTCTCTCTCTCAATCACTCAGTTCTCTCTCTCCATCACTTAGTTCTCTCTCCATCACTAAGTTCTCGCTCCCTTTCTCTCTCCATCACTAAGTTCCCTCTCTCTCCATCACTAAGTTCTCTTTCTCTCTCAATCACTAAGTTCTCACTCTCCATCAATAAGTTCTCTCTCCATCACTAAGTTCTCTCTCTCTCTCTCCATCACTAAGTTCTCTCTCTTTGGATCACTAAGTTCTCTCTCTACATCACTAAGTGCTCTCTCTCTCTCACTAAGTTCCCTCTCTCTCCATCACTAAGTTCTCTCTCCATCACTAAGTTCCCTCTCTCTCTTAATAATTTCCCTCTCTCTCTCCATCACTAAGTTCTCTCTCTCTCTCTCTCTCCATCACTAAGTTCTCTCTCTCCATCACTAAGTTCTCTCTCTCTCCATCACTAAGTTCCCTCTCTCTCCATCACTAAGTTCTCTCTCTCTCTCTCCATCACTAAGTTCTCTCTCTCCATCATTAAGTTCTCTCTCCATCATTAAGTTCCCTCTCTCTCTCTCACTAAGTTCTCTCTCTCTCTCCATCACTTAGTTCTCTCTCCATTACTAAGTTCTGTCTCTCTCCATCACTAAGTTCCCTCTCTCTCTCTCCATCACTTAGTTCTCTCACTACCACTAAGTTCCCTCTCTCTCTATCACTAAGTTCTCTCTCTCTAACCATCACTAAGTTCTCTCTCTCCATCACTTAGTTCTCTCTCCATCACTAAGTTCTCTCTCTCTCTCCATCACTAAGTTCTCTCTCTCCATCACTAAGTTCTCTCTCCATCATTAAATTCCCTCTCTCTCTCTCACTAAGTTCTCTCTCTCTCAATCACTTAGTTCTCTCTCCATCACTAAGTTCTCTCTCTCTCTCCATCAATAAGTTCTCTTTCTCTCTCCATCACTAAGTTCTCTCTCTCCATCACTAAGTTCTCTCTCCATCATTCATTTTTCTATTATATGATACCACTCAGTTCTCTCTCATACATTTTCACCCAGTTCTCTCTCATACACTACCACTCAGTTCTCTCTCATACACTACCACTCAGTTCTCTATTATGCATTTTTACTCAGTTCTCTCTCATACACTACCACACAGTTCTCTCTCATACACTATCACTCAGTTCTCTCACATACACTATCACTCAGTTCTCACTCATACACTATCACTCAGTTTTCTATCATACATTTTCACCCAGTTCTCTCTCATACCCTTTCACCCAGTTCTCTCTCATACACTATCACCCAGTTTAATCTTGTACACTATCTCCCAGTTCTCTCTCATACACTACCACTCAGTTCTCTATCATGCATTTTCACCCAGTTCTCTCTTATACGCTATCACTCAGTTCTCTCACATACACTATCACTCAGCTCCCACTCATACACTATCACTCAGTTCTCTACGAGTATCATGCATTTTCACCCAGTTCTCTCTCATACACTACCACTCAGTTCTCTCTAATACACTATCACCCAGTTCTCTCTTGTACACTATCATCTAGTTCTCTCTCATACCTTACCACTCAGTTCTCTATCATACATTTTCACCTAGTCCTCTCTCATACCCTACCACTCAGTTCTCTCTTATACACTATCACTCAGTTCTCCCTGATCCACTGTCACCTAGTTCTACCCCATACAATTTTATTTCACCTAGTTTTGTCTCATACCCTGTCACCCTGTTCTCTCTTATACACTATCACCTAGTTCTTTCCTTTCTGGTACCCTATTACTCAGTTCTGTCTCATACACTTTCAACCAGTTCTCTCTTATACACTTTCAACCAGTTCTCTCTCATACACTATCACTTAGTTTCCTCTCATACACTATCACTCAGTTCTCTCACATACACTATAACTCAGTTCTCTCATACACTACCACTCAGTTCTCTATCATACACCATCACCCAGTTCTCTATCATACACCATCACCCAGTTCTCTCTCATACTCTATCACTCAGTTCTCTCTCATACACTATCACTCAGTTCTCTCTCATACACTTTTACTCAGTTCTCTCTCATACACTATCACTCAGTTCTCTCTAATTCACTATCACTCAGTTCTCTTTCATACACTATCACCCAGTTCTCTATTATATCCTATCACACAGTTTTCTCTTATACACTATTACTCAGTTCTCTATTATATCTTATCACACAGTTCTCTCTTATACACTATCATTCAGTTTTCTGTTATATCCTATCACCCAGTTCTCTCTCATACACTATCACTCAGATCTCTATTATATCCTATCACCCAGTTCTCTCTCATACACTACCACTCAGTTCTCTATTATATCATATCACCCAGTTCTCTCTCATACACTATCACTCAGTTCTCTATTATATCCTATCACCCAGTTCTCTCTCATACACTATCACCCAGTTCTCTCTCATACACCATCACCCAGTTCTCTCTCATACACTACCACTCAGTTCTCTCTCATACACTACCACTCAGTTCTCTATCATGCATTTTCTCCCAGTTCTCTCTCATACACTATCACTCAGTTCTCTCACATACACTATCACTCAGTTCTCTCTCATACACTATCACTCAGTTTTCTATCATACATTATCACCCAGGTCTCTCACATACACTATCACTCAGTTCTCTCTCATACACAATCAATCAGTTCTCTCTTATACACTATCACTCAGTTCTCAATCATTCATTTTCACCCAGTTCTCTCTCATACACTATCACTCAGTTCTCTCTCATACACTATCACTCAGTTCTCTCACATACACTATCACCCAGTTTTATCTTGTACACTATCTCCCAGTTCTCTCTCATACACTACCACTCAGTTCTCTCATACACTATGCCTAAGGTCTCTCTCATACCCTATCACCTAGTTCTCTCGTATACACTATCACCCAGTTCTCTCTTGTACACTATCATCCAGTTCTCTCTCATACCCTACCACTCAGTTCTCTATCATACATTTTCACCTAGTTCTCTCTCATACCCTACAACTCTGTTCTCTCTCATACACTATCACTCAGTTCTCTCACATACACTACCACTCAGTTCTCTATCATACACTACCACTCAGTTCTCTATCATACACCATCACCCAGTTCTCTCTCATACACTACCACTCTGTTCTCTATCATACACTATCACTCAGTTCTCTCTCATACACTATCACTCAGTTCTCTCTCATACACTTTTACTCAGTTCTCTCTCATACACTGTCACTCAGTTCTCTCTCATACACTATCACTCAGTTCTCTCTCATACACTATCACTCAGTTCTCTCACATACACTACCACTCAGTTCTCTATCATACACTACCACTCAGTTCTCTCTCATACACTATCACTCAGTTCTCTCTCATACACCATCACCCAGTTCTCTCTCATACACTACCACTCTGTTCTCTCTCATACACTATCACTCAGTTCTCTCACATACACTACCACTCAGTTCTCTATCATACACTACCACTCAGTTCTCTATCATACACCATCACCCAGTTCTCTCTCATACACTATCACTCAGTTCTCTCTCATACACTATCACTCAGTTCTCTATCATACATTTTCACCTAGTTCTCTCTCATATCTATCACCCAGTTCTCTCTCATACACTATCACCCAGTTCTCTCTTGTACACTGTCACCAAATTCTCTCATACCCTATCCCTAGTACTCATACATTTTCGCCCTATTCTCTCTTACACTACCACTCAGTTCTCTCTCATACATTTTCACCCAGTTCTCTCTCATACACTACCACTCAGTTCTCTCTTGTCCACTATCACCCAGTACTCTCTCATACACTACCACTCAGTTCTCTATCATATATTTTCACCTAGTTCTCTTTCATACCCTATCACCCAGTTCTCTCTCATACACTATCACCCAGTTCTCTCTTGTACACTGTCACCAAGTTCTCTCATACCCTTTCCCTAGTACTCATACATTTTCGCCCTATTCTCTCTTACACTACCACTCAGTTCTCTCTCATACATTTTCACCCAGTACTCTCTCATACACTACCACTCAGTTCTCTATCATATATTTTCACCCAGTACTCTCTCAAACACTACCACTCAGTTCTCTCTCATACACTACCACTCAGTTCTCTCTCATACACTACCACTCAGTTCTCTCTTATACACTATCACCCAGTTCTCTCTTGTACACTATCACCCAGTTCTCTCTCATACACTACCACTCAGTTCTCTATCATGCATTTTCACCCAGTTTTCTCTCATACCCTACCACTCAGTTCTCTCTTATAAACTATCACCCAGTTCTCTCTCATACCCTATCACCCAGTTCTCTCTCATACACTTTCACCCTATTCTCTTTCGTACACAATCACTCAGTTCTCTTTCATACACTTTCCTCCAGTTCTTTCTTGTACACTATTACACAGTTCTCTCTGGTACTTTTTTCACTTGGTTCTCCCTTATACACTTTCACTTAGTTCTCTTTTGTACTCTACCACACAGTTCCTTCTCTGTCTATATGTCATGCAGTTTTTCTATACCACTTTCTCCCTCTTTCTTTATCTTTACCAATTATACCCAATAACTCAGTTTTTTCTTCCTTTACATCATCACTCAGTTATCTGTTATACTCTGTTATAAATTCTCTCTCTATCTCTTACCTTTACATTCTCTTAATATAAATATCACTGAGTTCTTCTTTCTCTATCACTCAGTTCCCTCTTCTACTCTAATAATCTGTTCCCTTTTGTATTATATCACATAGCTTTCTCTCGATCACTCAGATCTTGCTCTCTCTACCACATAGTTCTCTCTTTCTATGTACTACTCAGTTCTCTCATTCTACCACTCAGTTCTCTCTCTCTATTTACCTTTCCGTTCACCTTTTCTACAACTCGGTTTTCACCTATTAACAACTCATTTGCTTCTCTACCATTCCACTAGGGTTATGGGCAAATCTCAGCTGCCCAAATATGGTAATATAAAAGTGTCTACTGCGCATGTGCGAAAGGCGAGGTCGGCCGATCTTTGCCGATAAAACTTAAAACGTCGCCATATTGGATTGATGATTGCAGCCGATATGAATGGCTTCAAAACAGCCGGTATTACTAGATGCAAGAGTGTATTTAGCTCTAAGTGATACAATGGGTGGGCGCCATACATAATTTTACAGCCGTATATAGTTGAAAATGTCAATGAGCTTCAAGAATGTTTCATAAACTCTTCATGATCATGCCATGACCTGGTTGACCTGGTTTTGAATCAACCAGTTGATAAGGTAAATCTTATTTTTTTTTGTATTTGATTATTCATCCTAAGTGGCAGCCACACCATTAATAATGTTTTTTTAAAACATTGTGATGCAGCGTTAATCGTTTGTTTAAAGGACTTGTAATAGATAACAACGACCTTGCTGTCATATAGATAGTAAGTGTTCGGATAAAAAAATTCGGATATCAATATTATCATGAACTTAAGTTAATAACAAATTCTATGGTAGCACAAAGCGTGATATAATAAGAATGCTCGTTTGTTATGTATCCTCATTTTGTTCTTTGATACAAAACAGGGAACCGTAAGTTAAGAGTAACATAACGGTTAGATTAACTTAGAGACCGGGAATTTCACGGTACGGACACAGAGATTTAGCCCGGTCTCTTTAATAAAGGGACGTAACTCTTAAATAAACAATGATTGCCAATGACAGATTGGAAACCAGGTTTCGAAATTGTTTTGTTTTAAGTCATTGTTTAGTAAGTATTTCTTCAATTTGAGCATCGATTTTGAAGTTGGTTTATCATGAGATACATAATAAATGTATTAAAGTCCTGAGAGAATCAGACTTAATACCATGTTTTACTTTTTTAGTATTTGGACCACTTAATCTTTCACCAATTTCATGATTAATTATAATGAAACTTTTTGTCGTCTGCAAATATTTGAAAAGTTCCTAACACTGATTTCATTTGTAACATGTTTGAGCCCATGCATTTAGTAAGAATATACATTGGCCCGAAGTTAGAAAAATGATGTCATGCAAGTGAGATGATTTATTTTTATTTATTGGAGTTAACGCCATGTCAACACAATTTTAGGTCATTTACGGCGTCCAGCACACCTAACCTAGCTTTCCTGGACCTTTGTCTACAACCAGTACTTACTTACCCTTCCACAAGGCCGGAAACTTCTCCATATTGTCTAATCAATGGAGGAAAATCGACATTATTGTCAAATTTTCATGAAAGGGTATAACCTCCCCGGGTGGGATTCGAACCCGCACCCGCTCGGGCACTAGTATCCAAATCACGGCACGCTACCAACTGCGCTATCGACCTGGGTTCAAGTGAGATGATACAGGGTTCTGTAACTTCACTATTTCTATTTAAGATATCTATTATCCTTCAGTGATGTGAATTTGTTGATAACCGACTGACATGATGGAATGAAATTTCTATTTTTATAGTACCATTTGTAAAATAAGATGTTTTCTTTATTTTCAGTGTAGAAATGAAAGAAGAAAGATTCATGATTAAAATTCCTAAAACCTTATTTGTACTTGACCACAATGACAGCAAAGTCGTGATTCAGTTATTAAGGATGCATAGGTATTAAAATAAAATTAATAATTCTGTTACTTATTTTTTGTTTGTCTCTTTTAGTCTTTAGTATATATACCTATAGTTGAGGCCCTTGTATGTCTAAACTTTGTAACCTGATAGCGCCAGTATAAATGTAAATGGTTGCTGTCTGTTTAAATATGGAGTTGAGCTTCCAGGCTTATTGGTTAAACATTATACAATATTTTAATATGTTTAAACCTGTGTTATAGATATAGATGTGCTCTAAATATTGCATAACACTAAAGTATAAGTAAAGACTGGTTATAAATAATGTTCTCTCCATCTTTTGCTAATTGTCTTTTTGAAAGCTTATCTATTGGTTATTGATTTTCTCTCACCATTAAGCTAGAGATTAGTTTTTATACAACTGTTTTATTTACATGTATATGTATAATGGGAACACTCATGGTAGACTGTTTTTTGATACTGCCATCTAAAGACATGTAATAAATTTAAGCTAGATACACATGTGTTTTGGCATAACAGAAAGTGTAGAGCTCAACAAGCCTATTTTGTTGGGCCTTGTGGTGACTTTGTTTCTTTTACATCAAAACAAATAGACCATCTTGAAAGATTTAGAAGTAGCTTTATTGTTAATACAGTTAATAGTTTCCATATACTGATGCAAAGAAATTACTTTATTTATTTTATACAAAGTTTTAAGCAATCTTGACAGAAATGCTGTTTATATGTGTTTGATAAACTTATTTCATATATATATATTTAAAATGTTACTATTTTAGGGCAATGAAGAAAAACAAAAATGGTCGAGTTTAGATAAAGAATGTTGTTTAATATTGGACTGAACCTTATTACATGTAAGTAATCTGTACAATGGTTATGAGTAAATTACTCATAAAAAGTTGAAGTTTACTTCTATGTACTTATTCAGCTGACTTTAAAATTTTGTAAAGATAACTCCTGATCATGATTTTAATCTTCTTCATGCAGGTGATCCCTCACAGTACCCATTTACACCTGGGTAGAGTGGAGAAATTGTAGGTTAATTTCTTGCTCAAGGACATTAGCAGTGTCCCTAGTGGGATAGAACCCAGGACCTCTCAATTCCTAAGCATTCATGTTACCAATGTACCTATAAAAACCTATATAGATATGTCATTCTCATTTTTAAGTATGACACTGACATTGATAGTTTCATACAAGTTCAACCTGGTTACTGTTTTTTTTATTTCTACATATGAGAAATCCATAAAAAAGTATGCTATTGGATACATGCTGAATTTTAATCGAATTATTGTTATGTAACATAACTGGGCTATATCATATTATACAAAATAGAAACATGTACAAAGGTGCAAGATAATCAGGTGTTTGGAAAATGGTTTCATTTCACTTATAATTGTAATGATTTTAGAGAATTGGAAAAGTTATTACATGTAAAATTGGCATAATTCATTTTCCCATGTAAAGTTATGATTAAGGTCAGTTGCTGTTCTAAGATATTGTGTTTGACAACATATTTGCAGAAAATCAAAAATGTAATACTATTATAATATTAAAATGTAACAGACTATTAGCACATTCTCCGATTATGAAATGAATGCTGATAGTTGCAGCTTCTTATTGCTTGTAAACCATTCATAAATTTTTATAGAAAACAATCTCTACCTGAGTACAATCATATTCATTTTACTTATATTTCTGTGAAGTTAATGTTAGTGTTTTACTTTTTTTTCAGATAAAGAATTGATGAGAGTTGAAATTGAAAAATGGATGTTTCATGATATGTTATTGTTGGGATTTTTTTGTAAATAAATGAACTTTCCATCTCTAATAAGTTAGGAACCTACGAGTTGAAAAGAGAGAATGCAGAAAACAGACATTTTGATGCAACAACTACCAGTGTACAAGTTATGATATGTGATGTGAGAAAATGAAAAGCATTTAATCAAAAATATTAATTATATGAATATATTTACATCTATGGAACTCTAAAACAATGAAGAATACATTTTAGTGTGTTACAGCAGACATGAATCCTAATGTGTTTCAGCTCATTGAGCTCTTACATTGTTTGTATCAGCTGCCTGGATACATGTTCAGTATTTTTTAAACCAAACTAAACCCTTAGTTTTTTTCAGCTCTTTAAGCTCTGATATTGTTTGTATCAGCTGCCTGGATACATTTACAGTGTTGTGAACAGAACTAAACCCTAAGTTTTTTCAGCTCATTAAGCTCTAATATTGTTTGTATCAGCTGCCTAAATTCATTTTAAGTGTTTTTGAACAGAACTAAACCCTAAGGTTTTTCAGCTCATTAAGCTCTAATATTGTTTGTATCAGCTACCTAAATTCATTTAAAGTGTTTTTGAACAGAACTAAACCCTAAGGTTTTTTAGCTCATTAAGCTCTATTAATATTGTTTGTATCAGCTACCTAAATTCATTTTAAGTGTTTTTGAACAGAACTAAACCCTAAGGTTTTTTAGCTCATTAAGCTCTAATATTGTTTGTATCATCTTTCTATGTAAATTTTCAAAGTGTTTTTAAAGACCTAAATCTTAATGTTTTCAGCGTATTGAGCTCTAATATTGTTTGTATCAGCTGCCTGGATACATTTGCAGTGTATTTGAACAGACCTTAATCTGTATGGTTTTTTTTAGCTCATTGAGCTCATTTTATTGTTTGTATCATGTGTATGGATATATTTTCATTGTGTTTGAACCGACCTAAAACCCAGTTTGTTTTAGCTCATTAAGCTCTGTTATTGTTTGTATCAGCTTTCTTAGTCAATTTTCAGTGTATTTTAGTGGACTTGATTTCATCCTACTTCAGATAATTATGCTCTTTAATTGTTAGTATCAGTTGTCGCATTCATTTTCAATGTGTTTTAGTAGACTGGTCATCATTGACATTATGTTTCAAGCTTACTAAGCTCTATTATTGTTTGCATCAGCTGTCTCGGTCTATAAGTGTTGTTTTCAGCTTGCTAAGTTTATCTGCAGCCAGTATCATTGAACCAGATATACATGTATTTATATGTATAGTTATTAATTTGTGTATCAGCTGACTTGATTTGTTTCTCAGCTCAAATTATGCATTCCTTGTGTACCTCAACTTGGTTGATTAATAGTATTAGGCCAGTAGACATAGTTATCTTATGATTGAGCTTGCCTGATTTTGTAGTGTTATTAGCTTTGTTATTATTCACTTATTACATGTTTGAATAAGCTGAATAGATTATATTGTTTATGTGTTTTGATCAATTTTTTAGAGTGTTTCATTTTCATCATTATTTGCATTACCTCATTTGATAGTATCACCAACTTGTTATGAATAATTGTATGATCAAGTGCTCAAGTTGAATATCATGTACAAACATTATTTATTATGTTTTTATTGTAATTGTGTTTCAAATGCAACTTGTAAATAAATTAATTTTATCATTTAACTTGTTGTTATGAATATTTTTAATACATTTATTTAATACCATCTACACTATCTTTATAGTATTCACTAATACTAATGTTGTACTGCAGTTAAGAGTCTAAATGTTCCACTATCTACATGTATATTTTATTGGTATATGTACCAAATATGCAGGAAACATATCCACTTGTCATTTTGAAAGGTTTGAATGGCATAAGATATAGTGTAGAAATTAAATACAAGTCATGTATATTGGAATTGTGGATTATCATCTCAATACCGGAGTGTAAGACAGAGTGGATGGGTCCTACTGTTACTATTGCAATGTTGGGTAAAAATTACAACAAAAGAATTAAGTTAAGTATCTTATCATAAGATGAGGAAAAACATTTAGTTGTTAGATTCTCTACAGTAATATGAATTTCAACAATGCCACTACATCAATGAACGTCGTTTAGACTGAATAAAGATGTAGCAAATGCAAAACGTTTTGTTGTAGAAAAAGAACTTCAGTTACTGTCTAATTTCATATTACTTAGCAAAAATTGAAGCACAAGAATGCTACTTTTATGAATATATAAAATATTGGAAATAATTTATCTTAATATTGTGAACGCTTACTGAATATCACTGAATATGTTTTGAATTGAACTTACTATCATTATAACAATATTTAGTATATTTAAAGAAGTTTCAAAGACATTGAGATATACAAATATACATATATAACCATCTTAATAAAAGGAAATGGATGCATATTAATTATACTCCAATTTAAAATGAATTCTCTAAGATGCTGTATAGATCTGACTGATATGACTAAAAAAGTTGTAGTAGATACTACACAGATGTTATATAGATAGCATAGACCCTGCGTAACTGAAACATATTTTGTTCAGAACATTCATTTCTTGCGCAAATAATATTCATTTCATATTTGTGTGCACAGATCCCGCGTATATAGAACAAAGTTCGCTTAAAATATTTAGTTTGTGCAAGTAGTACAAATTTCATGTAGAATGCCCGGACCCCGTGTATATAAACATAGTTCTTGCATTAATAGTTCAAACTTTACATCAAGTGCACGGATCCCGCATTTATGAAACAAATTTTGCTAAAAAATAGCAGTTCGCACTTAAATAGTACCAACTTCATAAAGAGAGCACAGAAGCCGCGTATATGACAAAATTTTGCTTAAAACAAAACACTGTCTTATTTGAATATGGAATGTTTCATTTAATATGGAATTCACTATGTATAAACATGAGACTACATGTAACCCCTTTAACCTTTATAAACATGAGACTTCATGTAGCCCCTTTACAAATATGAAACTAAATGTATCACATGTGTTGGGACATCTTCACTAAGGACTAAACACTAAAATCTAGTCCAAAGTTAGTTCATGTGCTGCATCCACTATATACAGTCTCTATCAACCAATAACTAGTATAATGAACTAGAATAGACATTTTGTTCATGCGCGGCATGAACAAAATTTGAAAACTACAATACGAATAGGCTACATACAGTCTATTTTGTTGAACAAAATGAACTGTACAGTGAGTATAGTGAATTCCATATTAAATGATACATTCCATATTCAAATAAGACAGTGTTACAAGCAGTTCTTGCACAAATAGTACCAATTGTATTTGGAGTGCAAGGATGCCGCGTATATGACACAAATTTTGCACAAAACTAGCAGTTCTTGCATAAATCGTACGAATTTCTCATTGAGTGCGCGGATGCCGCATACATGTATATGACACAAATTTTGCTCAAAACAAGCAGTTCTTGCATAAAACGTACCAATTTCCCATTGAGTGCGCGTATGCCGGGTATATAACACAAATATTACTCAAAACTAGCAGTTCTTGCATAAATCGTACGAATTTCTCATTGAGTGCGCGGGAGCCGCGTAAATGACACAAATTTTGCTCAAAACAAGCATTTCTTGCATAAAACGTACGAATTTCTCATTGAGTGCGCGCGCGGATGCCGCGTATATGACACAAATTTTGCTCAAAAGAAGCATTTCTTGCATAAAACGTACGAACTTCTTATTGAGTGCGCGAATGCCTTTATTATGAAACAAATTTTGCTCAAAACAAGCAGTTCTTACATGAAAAGTACGAATTTCTTATTGAGTGCGTGGATGCCGGGCATATGAATAAATTTTGCTCAAAACTAGCAGTTCTTGCATAAATCGTACGAATTTATTATTGAGTGCGCGTTGCCGCGTATATGACACAAATTTTGCTCAAAACAAGCAGTTCTTGCATAAATCGTACGAATTTCTCATTGAGTGAGCGGATGCCGCATACATGACACAAATTTTACTCAAAACTAGCCGTTCTTGCATAAATCGTACGAATTTCTCATTGAGTGCGCGGATGCCGCGTATATGACACAAATTTTGCTCAAAACAAGCATTTCTTGCATAAAACGTACGAATTTATTATTGAGTGCGCGTATGCCGCGTATATGACACAAATTTTACTCAAAACTAGCAGTTCTTGCTTAAATCGTACGAATTTCTCATTGAGTGCGCGGGTGCCGCGTATATGACACAAATTTTGCTCAAAACAAGCATTTCTTGCATAAAACGTACGAATTTCTCACTGAGTGCGCGGATGCCGCGTATATGACACAAATTTTGCTCAAAAGAAGCATTTCTTGCATAAAACGTACGAACTTCTTATTGAGTGCGCGAATGCCTCGAATATGAAACAAAATTTGCTCAAAACAAGCAGCTCTTACATAAAAAGTACGAATTACTTGTTGAGTGCGTGGATGCCGGGCATATGAACAAATTTTGCTCAAAACTAGCAGTTCTTGCATAAATCGTACGAATTTATTATTGAGTGCGCGTTGCCGCATATATGACACAAATTTTACTCAAAACTAGCAGTTCTTGCATAAATCGTACGAATTTCTCGTTGAGTGCGCGGATGCCGCGTATATGACACAAATTTTGCTCAAAACAAGCATTTCTTGCATAAAACGCACGAATTTATTATGGAGTGCGCGTATGCCGCGTATATGACACAAATATTACTCAAAACTAGCAGTTCTTGCATAAATCGTACGAATTTATTATTGAGTGCGCGTTGCCGCGTATATGACACAAATTTTGCTCAAAACAAGCAGTTCTTGCATAAATCGTACGAATTTCTCATTGAGTGAGCGGATGCCGCATACATGACACAAATTTTACTCAAAACTAGCCGTTCTTGCATAAATCGTACGAATTTCTCATTGAGTGCGCGGATGCCGCGTATATGACACAAATTTTGCTCAAAACAAGCATTTCTTGCATAAAACGTACGAATTTATTATTGAGTGCGCGTATGCCGCGTATATGACACAAATTTTACTCAAAACTAGCAGTTCTTGCTTAAATCGTACGAATTTCTCATTGAGTGCGCGGGTGCCGCGTATATGACACAAATTTTGCTCAAAACAAGCATTTCTTGCATAAAACGTACGAATTTCTCACTGAGTGCGCGGATGCCGCGTATATGACACAAATTTTGCTCAAAAGAAGCATTTCTTGCATAAAACGTACGAACTTCTTATTGAGTGCGCGAATGCCTCGAATATGAAACAAAATTTGCTCAAAACAAGCAGCTCTTACATAAAAAGTACGAATTACTTGTTGAGTGCGTGGATGCCGGGCATATGAACAAATTTTGCTCAAAACTAGCAGTTCTTGCATAAATCGTACGAATTTATTATTGAGTGCGCGTTGCCGCATATATGACACAAATTTTACTCAAAACTAGCAGTTCTTGCATAAATCGTACGAATTTCTCGTTGAGTGCGCGGATGCCGCGTATATGACACAAATTTTGCTCAAAACAAGCATTTCTTGCATAAAACGCACGAATTTATTATGGAGTGCGCGTATGCCGCGTATATGACACAAATATTACTCAAAACTAGCAGTTCTTGCATAAATCGTACGAATTTATTATTGAGTGCGCGTTGCCGCGTATATGACACAAATTTTGCTCAAAACAAGCAGTTCTTGCATAAATCGTACGAATTTCTCATTGAGTGAGCGGATGCCGCATACATGACACAAATTTTACTCAAAACTAGCCGTTCTTGCATAAATCGTACGAATTTCTCATTGAGTGCGCGGATGCCGCGTATATGACACAAATTTTGCTCAAAACAAGCATTTCTTGCATAAAACGTACGAATTTATTATTGAGTGCGCGTATGCCGCGTATATGACACAAATTTTACTCAAAACTAGCAGTTCTTGCTTAAATCGTACGAATTTCTCATTGAGTGCGCGGGTGCCGCGTATATGACACAAATTTTGCTCAAAACAAGCATTTCTTGCATAAAACGTACGAATTTCTCACTGAGTGCGCGGATGCCGCGTATATGACACAAATTTTGCTCAAAAGAAGCATTTCTTGCATAAAACGTACGAACTTCTTATTGAGTGCGCGAATGCCTCGAATATGAAACAAAATTTGCTCAAAACAAGCAGCTCTTACATAAAAAGTACGAATTACTTGTTGAGTGCGTGGATGCCGGGCATATGAACAAATTTTGCTCAAAACTAGCAGTTCTTGCATAAATCGTACGAATTTATTATTGAGTGCGCGTTGCCGCATATATGACACAAATTTTACTCAAAACTAGCAGTTCTTGCATAAATCGTACGAATTTCTCGTTGAGTGCGCGGATGCCGCGTATATGACACAAATTTTGCTCAAAACAAGCATTTCTTGCATAAAACGCACGAATTTATTATGGAGTGCGCGTATGCCGCGTATATGACACAAATATTACTCAAAACTAGCAGTTCTTGCATAAATCGTACGAATCTTTTATTGAGTGCGCGGGTGCCGCGTATATGACACAAATTTTGCTCAAAACAAGCATTTCTTGCATAAAACGTACGAATTTCTCATTGAGTGCGCGGATGCCGCGTATATGACACAAATTTTGCTCAAAAGAAGCATTTCTTGCATAAAACGTACGAACTTCTTATTGAGTGCGCGAATGCCTCGAATATGAAACAAAATTTGCTCAAAACAAGCAGTTCTTACATAAAAAGTACGAATTTCTTATTGAGTGCGCGGATGCCGGGCATATGAACAAATTTTGCTCAAAACTAGCAGTTCTTGCATAAAACGTACGAATTTATTATTGAGTGCGCGTTGCCGCGTATATGACACAAATTTTGCTCAAAACAAGCAGTTCTTGCATAAAACGTACGAATTTCTCATTGAGTGCGCGGATGCCGCATATATATGACACAAATTTTGCTCAAAACTAGCAGTTCTTGCATAAATCGTACGAATTTCTCATTGAGTGCGCGGATGCCGCGTATATGGCACAAATTTTGCTCAAAACAAGCATTTCTTGCATAAAACGCACAAATTTATTATTGAGAGCGTGTATGCCGCGTATATGACTCAAATATTACTAAAAACTAGCAGTTCTTGCATTAATCGTACGAATTTCTCATTGAGTGCGCGGGTGCCGCGTATATGACACACATTTTGCTCAAAACAAGCATTTCTTGCATAAAACGTACGAATTTCTCATTGAGCGTGCGGATGCCTCGAATATGAAACAAAATTTGCTCAAAACAAGCAGCTCTTACATAAAAAGTACGAATTTCTTATTGAGTGCGCGGATGCCGGGCATATGAACCAAATTTGGTCAAAACAAGCAGTTTTCGCATAAAAAGTACCAGTTTCATATTGAGTGCTCGGATGCCGCGTGTATGAAACAAAGGTTGTCCAAAACAAGCAGTTTTCGCACAAATAGTACCAATTTCACATTGAGTGCACATATCTCACGGGTATCAGACAAATTTTGCTCAAAACTAGCAGTTTTTGCAAACATAGATCCATTTTTATTAAGAATGCACAGATCCAGTATATATGCAACAAATTCTGATATAAACATTCTGTTTTTGCATAGATAGTACCAATTTGATATAGAATATACGGATCCCGTATATATAAACAAATTTTGCTCAAAGCAAGCAGTTTTTTGCGTAAACATCACCAAATTTATGTCGAATTCACGAATCTGATGCATGCATATGAAACAAAAATTTCTCAAAACCAACGGGTTTTGCGCTAACAAGACCAATATCATATGGAATGCACGGGCCCTGTGTACAAAACAAACGGTTATGCAACACGAAATAATGAAGACCTAGGAGTGTATACAAATCACACTACGTTGATACGACATAACTTATGATTTAACACTGATTCTTATTACAACTTTACATAAAGATCTGATAGATGTTTTCCTAAAAGTGTACTAGAGGTAAAAATCTGAATTATTCCATGAACAAATCAACGAACGACAACTCCGGTGCGACTGAACTATTAAATCTCCATAGCCCTATTCCATGTTTTTTTTATTGGATATCTTCAGGTTTTTTTAATAAATAAGTTTTCAATATGGTTGTTATGAATTATAACAATTTGCTATGTATCTTGTATGATTTTTGTAACATGTTCCGGTAAAAGAATTAACATTAACGGATCATACTGTCCGTACGAGTAGTTATGCCTAAAGTATGTAAAGCTACCGTAAAGAAGCGTAAACACGAATGAAGAGAAAATATCAAAAGGTCTTTTAAATAGACTTAATTCGGAACTCAAATTTGTGGGTTTTCCGTCCGTGTGATGTAGGTACAAACAAAGTTTGTTACACATAATGGATGAAAACCACGAAATATGGATTAAATTCTATTGTTCTTTGTACACATGTTTTCATTGTAACAGTGAGTTTGTTTGTACCTACATGGAAAAACCCAAATATTTGAAATCCGGATATAGTCTATTATGATGTAAGAATTACTCAGAGCTCTAAATTAGTTTATATTACATCACTCAGTAGTATTTTTATCAAGCTATTAATATTGGGGACTAATTCACCAATCAGCAACTTTCGGCGTGTATGATGTAGTTAAACTATAGTGCGTACAAAAAAAAAAAACACTGTTTATAATAACAATACAATGAACTAACACTCGACAAGGGATGCCCAGGATGACTTAAAAATAAACAACTGTGATATGTTTCACTTGTGTCTTAGTTGTTGGTGTGATGGAAAGCGTTCTACCATTACAAGCATGATTTACAGTGGTGGTGGTTTATCAACCATGCTAATTTTGTTAAAATGAATTACACAAATTTTATTTTCAATACTGCCTACCCCTGAAATGAATTGTCTCAATTTTAATGTTTACCAAAACACGTTTTGTTTTTTTGTACGCACTACAAATAGGGTGTTAATTGGCATATAGTACACTTCATGTACACATGGTTTCAAACTATACTTACACCATACAGAACATGCAAATCTGGTATTCTTTGCAAATTCACAGGATAACAACTGTGAGCAAAATATCCATACAACTGTCTTCAATAAATTTCGCGTGAGATGAACTGGGTGTGTGCTTATTTAACAGACGTTGAAGTTATCACCCTTTCCAGTCATCATCGAACAGGCATACACATTTCTAAGCACACTGTGCTGTCTTGCTCAATTTTTACAAGTCAAATACTGACTTGTCCAGTTTATATTGCAATAAAAAAAATTGTTTGCATTCTATATATAATAAATCATTTTAATCATTCTGTATGGCCTGCTTGGTTATTGGTCCAATTACTACAACAAAACTGAGATCTGCATCTAAAATGGCACCATATTTAACTGCTATTATAAGGATTTGCCTGAATAGCAAAATTATTACATCACTTATTCTATAAAAGACAAAATCTAATTTCTTTGACAAATATATATTTTTTATTAACAAGCATAAAGTCAATGCATATCTCAAGTAGGTTTATTTATATAACAAGAGTTCTGCAAAATATAATATACAATCATGTATATACTTAGTTATACTTTTACATTTACCATATATATAGTGCCCTTTAAAAGTTTTTGAACAGATGAATTTTTGAGAAAATGATCATGCATTACTAAAGTAAATTAATTATCATTAGACATTATTAATGTAACATTGTTATAATCATATGTTAATAAACTAATCAATGCTGACTTAAAAATTGCTCAAGTGACTATTCCTTCATTCAATTCATAAATAAAGATGAATCAGTTTATCTAAAAACTCAAGATTTTGTCCAAGAACTTTTGGAGGGCTGTGTATGATATAATCTCTCATTTGTTATTAATTTCTGTGATATTTCTCAAGATAATGAAACAATATCAATGGGAAAGGAACATTTAAGTGTATAAAATTGCATCTGTGATATGTGAGCTGAAAAAATAGGTATTCATACATTGGTCAAAATACATTTAAATGGCAAAAAAGTCAAATATACAGTACAATGACTCCACAACACAAATATTTTATATGTCTTTCCACACAGTTTTGCTTTATTACTTCACTGTCAAATCACAGAAACAATATTCTACAAAAAATCTCATGAAATAAAAACTAATGACGATTTATAAATTTTTAAGACACATCAGTTGTAAGTTTAAAAAATGATGACTGGCAATATGGCTTATTAAATGAAGAGTGTACCTACAATGTGTGTATTAAAACATGCCATGACTGATTATCAAAGTCTTGAGAAAGCATATACAACTTTAAAATTACTAGAATATCAAACAACAAAATGCTAAATCTTTACAATACATGAACAAACACCTGCTTTACAAATACCAGAGGAATAGAACCAGGAGCAGTCCACTAACAGCACATTTAACAATTCAGGCTGCTCTAGTAAACAAAAGCAATTATTGTTCACAACACATATATATGAGTATAAGATTCTCTAAATAGTAAAGCTTAAAATGTAAAGATATATCACATTTATTTAGTTGAACTTTTAAGAATTAGAATACAAAACATTTATGTGGTTAAGCAACACTGAAATTGAGCTCAATAAAATCTAGTTGATTGTTCAAAAGTAATTGGTTTAAAAGATTCACACAAAAATACTCTTGTGAAATACCTAAAATACAAATACAGTTTCAAAAACGTTTCACAGCTACACTAAAAGTTTTTGAGCATTTCTTGTACACGGTCTTAAACCGTTTTATAGGCCAGAGTACAATACTGTAGTCCTTGAAGCTGTGTAGTATCTTTAGATGGTCTGTTCCAACAAAATATGCATATTTCAGTAAACTTCAGTCTTCTGTATCACATCTGTAACATGTAAAAATTCAACTTCATAATTAATTCAACAATACTTTAAACATCTAATTTTTAATACAAATACCTTTAAATCTCAATAAGCACATAAAAATTAAAAAAAAAACTGACAAAAAGGAAACACTTTAACAGTTTAGATTATATTAACATACAGTTACATATTCAAATGATTATTTCTGGCTTTATTATATGTATTTAAGTAATACTTCTATGAGATTTCTCAATAGTCAACTGATTGTAAATAAAAAAAATAATAGACATCACAGAGAGATAAAAAACCAGATAGACAGTAAGCACTAAGATTGAGTGAGAACTGAGCAATATATTGTCAGAGAGCAGAATGAGAAAAGATAAAACATTGTACTAAAAATCTGAGTAATGGAGTACCACAGAAAACTAAGTGATGGAGTACCAGAGAGAACTGAGTGATGAAGTACCAGAGTGTATGAGAGAGAACTGGAATATGAAGTACTAGAGAGAGAACTGAGTGATGGAGTAGCAGAGATAGAACTGAGTGATGGAGTAGCAGAGATAGAACTGAGTGATGGAGTAGCAGAGATAGAACTGAGTGATGGAGTACCAGAGATAGAACTGAGTGATGAAGTACCAGAAAGAGAACAGTAAGATGAAGTACCAGAGAGTATGAAAGAGAACTGAGTGATGGAGTACCAGAGAGAGAACTGAGTGATGGAGAACCAGAAAGAGAACTGTAAGATGAAGTACCAGAGTGTATGAAAGAGAACTGAGTGATGAAGTACCAGGGAGAACTGAGTGATGGAGTACCAGAGAGAACTGAGTGATGGAGTACCAGAGAGAACTGAGTGATGAAGTACCAGAGAGAACTGAGTGATGGAGTACCAGAGAGAACTGAGTGATGAAGTACCAGGGAGAACTGAGTGATGGAGTACCAGAGAGAACTGAGTGATTAAGTACCAGAGTGTATGAAAGAGAACTGGGAGATGAAGTACCAGAGAGAGTACTGAGTGAAGGAGTACCAGAGAGAACTGAGTGATTAAGTACCAGAGTGTATGAAAGAGAACTGGGAGATGGAGTACCAGAGAGAGAACTGAGTGATGGAGTATCAGAGAGAACTGAGTGATTAAGTACCAGAGTGTATGAAAGAGAACTGGGAGATGAAGTTCCAGAGATAGAACTGAGTGATGGAGTACCATAGAGAGACCTGAGTGATAGAGTACTAGAGAGAGAACTGAATGATGGAGTACCAGAGAAAGAACTAAGTGATGGAGTACCAGAGAGAGAACTGGAAGATGAAGTACCAGAGAGAGAACTGAGTGATGGAGTACCATAGAGAGAACTGAGTGATGGAGTACCATAGAGAGAACTGAGTGATGAAGTACCAGAGAGAGAACTGAGTGATGGAGTACCATAGAGAGAACTGATTGATGCAGTACCAGAGATAGAACTTAGTGATGGAGTACCATTGAGAGAACTGAGTGATGGAGTACCAAAGAGAGAACTGATTGATGCAGTACCAGAGATAGAACTTAGTGATGGAGTACCATTGAGAGAACTGAGTGATGGAGTACCAAAGAGAGAACTGAGTAAGGAGTACCAGAGAGTGAACTGAGTGATGAAGTACCAGAGATAGAACTGAGTGATGGAGTATCAGAAAGAACTGAGTGATGGAGTATCAGAGTGAGAACAGAGTGATGGAGTACCAGAGCGAAAACTGAGTTATGGAGTACCAGAGAGAGAACAGAGTGATGAAGTACCAGAAAGAGAACTGAGTGATGGAGAACCAGAGCGAAATCTGAGTTATGGAGTACCAGAGAGAGAACTGAGTGATGGAGTACCAGAGAGAACTGAGTGATGGAGTATCAGAAAGAACTGAGTGAAAGAGTATCAGAGAGAGAACTGAGTGAAAGAGTATCAGAGAGAGAACTGAGTGATGGAGTATCAGGGAGAGAACTGAGTGATGAAGTACCAAAGAGAGAACTGGGTAACAGAGTACCAGAGAGTGAACTGAGTAATGGAGTATCAGAAAGAACTGAGTGATGGAGTATCAGAGAGAGAACTGAGTAAGGAGTACTAGAGAGAGAACTGAGTGATGGAGAGAGACAGAACTTAGTAATGGAGAGAGAACTAAGTGATGGAGAGAGAGAGAGAGAACTTAGTGAGAGAGAGAGAGGGAACTTAATGATGGAGAGAGAACTTAATGATGGAGAGAGAGAACTTAGTGATGGAGAGAGAGAGAGAGAACTTAGTGATGGAGAGAGAGAACTTAGTGATGGTTAGAGAGAGAACTTAGTGATAGAGAGAGAGGGAACTTAGTGATGGAGAGAGAGAACTTAGTGATGGAGAGAGAGAGAACTTAGTGATGGAGAGAGAGAGAACTTAGTGTGAGAGAGAAAGCACTTAGTGATGTAGAGAGTGAACTTAGTGATCGAAAGAGAGAGAACTTAGTGATGGAGAGAGAGAGAGAACTTAGTGATGGAGAGAGAACTAATTGATGGATAGTGAGAACTAAGTGATGGAGAGAGAGAACTTAGTGATGGTTAGAGAGAGAGAACTTAGTAATAGAGAGAGAGGGAACTTAGTGATGGATAGAGAGAGAGAACTTAGTGATGGAGAGAGAGAGAGAACTTAGTGATGGAGAGAGAGAGAACTTAGTGATGGAGAGAGAGAGAGAACTTACTGATGGAGAGAGAACTAAGTGATGGAGAGAGAGAGAGAACTTAGTGATGGAAAGAGAGAGAGAACTTAGTGATGGAGAGAGAGAGAGAACTTAGTGTTGGAGAGAGAGAGGGAACTTAGTGAGAGAGAGAGGGAACTTAGTGATGGAGAGAGAACTTAGTGATGGAGAGAGAGGGAACTTAGTGAGAGAGAGAGAGAGAGAGAGCACTTAGTGATGTATAGAGAGAACTTAGTGATGGAGAGAGAGAGGGAACTTAGTGAGAGAGAGAGAGGGAACTTAGTGATGGAGAGAGAACTAAGTGATGGAGAGAGAGAACTTAGTGATTGAGAGAGAGAGAGAGAGAACTTAATGATAGAGAGAGAGGGAACTTAGTGGTGGTGAGAGAACTAAGTGATGGAGAGAGAGAACTTAGTGATGGAGAGAGAGAGAGAACTTAGTGATGGAGATAGAGAGGGAACTTAGTGAGAGAGAGGGAACTTAGTGATGGAGAGAGTGAGAGAGCACTTAGTGATGGAGAGAGAGGGAACTTAGTGAGAGAGTGAGAGCACTTAGTGATGTAGAGAGAGAACTTAAGTGATCGAAAGAGAGAGAACTTAGTGATTGAGAGAGAGAGAACTTAGTGATGGAGAGAGAGAGAGAGAGAACTTAGTGATGGAGATAGAGAGGGAACTTAGTGATGGAGAGATAAAGTTATTGATGGAGAGTGAGAACTTAGTGATTGAGAGAGAGAGAACTTAGTGATGGAGAGAGAGGGAACTTAGTGATGGAGAGAGAGAGAGAACTTAGTGATGGAGATAGAGAGGGAACTTAGTGATGGAGAGAGAACTAATTGATGGAGAGTGAGAACTTAGTGATTGAGAGAGAGAGAACTTAGTGATGGAGAGAGAGGGAACTTAGTGATGGAGAGAGAACTTAGTGATGGAGAGAGAGGGAACTTAGTGATGGAGAGAGAGGGGGGACTTAGTGATGGAGAGAGACAGAATTAAGTAATGGAGAGAGAACTAAGTGATGGAGAGAGAGAACTTAGTGATCGAAAAAGAGAGAACTTAGTGATGGAGAGAGAGAGAGAACTTAGTGATGGAGAGAGAACTAAGTGATGGTGAGAGAGAACTTAGTGATGGTTACAGAGAGAGAACTTAGTGATAGAGAGAGAGAGGGAACTTAATGATGGAGAAAGAACTTAGTGATGGAGAGAGAGAACTTAGTGATCGAAAAAGAGAGAACTTAGTGATGGAGAGAGAGAGAACTTAGTGATGGAGAGAGAACTAAGTGATGGTGAGAGAGAACTTAGTGATGGTTACAGAGAGAGAACTTAGTGATAGAGAGAGAGGGAACTAAGTGATGGAGAGAGAGAGAGAACTTAGTGATGGAGAGAGAGAGAGAGAACTTAGTGATGGAGAGAGAGAGAACTTAGTGATGGAGAGAGAGAGCACTTAGTGATGTAGAGAGAGAACTTAGTGATCGAAAGAGAGATAACTTACTGATGGAGAGAGAGAGAGAACTTAGTGATGGAGAGAGAACTAATTGATGGAGAGTGAGAACTTAGTGATGGAGAGAGAGAACTTAGTGATGGAGAGAGAGAGAACTTAGTGATGGAGATAGAGAGGAAACTTAGTGAGAGAGAGAGAGGGAACTTAGTGATGGAGAGAGTGAGAGAGAACTTAGTGATGGAGAGAGAGGGAACTTAGTGAGAGAGAGAGAGAGCACTTAGTGATGTAGAGAGAGAACTTAGTGATCGAAAGAGAGAGAACTTAGTGATTGAGAGAGAGAGAGAACTAGTGATGGAGAGAGAACTAATTGATGAAGAGTGAGAAATTAGTGATTGAGAGAGAGAGAGGACTTAGTGATGGAGAGAGAGGGAACTTAGTGATGGAGAGAGAGGGAACTTAGTGATGGAGAGAGAGGGAACTTAGAGATGGAGAGAGAACTTAATGATGGAGAGAGAGGGAATTTAGTGATGGAGAGAGAACTTAGTGATGGAGAGAGAGGGATCTTAGTGATGGAGAGAGAGGTAACTTAGTGATGGAGAGAGAGAACTTAGTGATGGAGAGATAGGGAATTTAGAGATGGAGAGAACTTAGTGATGGAGAGAGAGGGAACTTAGTGATGGAGAGAGAGAACTTAGTGATGGAGAGAGAGAGAGAACTTAGTGATGGAGAGAGAGGGAACTTAGTGATGGAAAAAGAACTAAGTGATGGAGAGAGAGGGAACTTACAGATGGAGAGAGAACTTAGTGATGGAGAGAGAGGGAATATAGTGATGGAGAGAGAACTTAGTGATGGAGAGAGAGGGATCTTAGTGATGGAGAGAGAGAACTAAGTGATGGAGTGATAGGGAATTTAGAGATGGAGAGAACTTAGTGATGGAGAGAGAGGGAACTTAGTGATGGAGAGAGAGAACTTAGTGATAGAGAGAGAGAACTTAGTGATGGAGAGAGAGAGAACTTAGTGATGGAGAGATAGGGAATTTAGAGATGGAGAGAACTAAGTGATGGAGAGAGAGAACTTCGAGATGGAGAGAGAACTTAGTGATGGAGAGAGAGGGAACTTAGTGATGGAGAGAGAGGGAATTTAGTGATGGAGAGAGAACTTAGTGATGGAAAGAGAGGGAACTTAGTGATGGAGAGATAGAGAGAGAGAGAGAGACAGTGAACTTAGAGAGGTAGAGAAAAAGAGAGGTAAAAGGGAGAGAACTGAGAGGTAGAGAGAAAGATTGGGAGAAAGGAGAGAGAACTGAGAGGTAGAAAGAGAAAGAAAGAGATGTAAGAGGGGAAGATAACTGAGAGGTAGAGAGAAAGAGACATATGAGGGAGAGAAAACTGAGATGTAGAGAGAAAGAGAGGGTGGAGTACGAGAGAAATAAGAGGTAGGGAGAAAAAGAGATGTAAGAGGGAGAGAGAACTGATAGGTAGAGAAAAAGAGAGGTAAAAGGGAGAGAACTGAGAGGTAGAGAGAAAGATTGGGAGAAAGGAGAGAGAACTGAGAGGTAGAAAGAGAAAGAAAGAGATGTAAGAGGGGAAGATAACTGAGAGGTAGAGAGAAAGAGACATATGAGGGAGAGAAAACTGAGATGTAGAGAGAAAGAGAGGGTGGAGTACGAGAGAAATAAGAGGTAGGGAGAAAAAGAGATGTAAGAGGGAGAGAGAACTGATAGGTTGAGAGAAAGAGATGTAAGAATGAGAGTAAACTGAGAGAAAGAGAGAAAAAGAGGGAAGATGGAGAGTGAACTGAGAGTTAGAGAGAGAAAGAAAGACTGGAAAGAAGGAGAGAGAACTGAGGGGTAGAGAGAGAAAGAAAGACAGGAAAGAAGGAGAGAGAACTGAGAGGTAGAAAGAAAGACAGGAAAGAAGGAGAGAGAATTGAGAGGTAGAAAGAAAGACAGGAAAGATGGAGAGAGAACTGCGGGATAGAGAGAGAAAGAAAGACAGGAAAGAAGGAGAGAGAACTGGGAGGTAGAAAGAAAGAGAGGAAAGAAAAAACATGTAGAGAGACCTGAGAGGTAGAGAGAAAGAGAGGTAAGAAGAAGAGTGAACTGATAGGTATAGAGAAAGAGAGGTAAGAGAACTGATAGTTTGAGAGAAAGAGAGATAATAGGAAGAAATAATTGAGAAGTAGAGAGAAAGAGAGGGAAGATGGAGAGATAATTGAGAGGTAGACAGAAAGAGAGGTAAGAGGGAGAGAGAACTGAGAGATAGAGAGAGATAGAGAGAGAAAGAGAGGGAAGATGGAGAGAGAACTGAGAGGTAGAGAGAAAGAGAGGGAATAGGGAGAGAGAACTGAGAGGTAGAGAGAAAGAGAGGGAAGAGGGAAAGAGAACTGAGAGGTAGAGAGAATAAGAGGGAAGAGGAAGAGATAATTGAGAGGTAGAGAGAGAAAGAGAGGGAAGAGGGATAGAGAACTGAGAGGTAGAGAGGAAGACAATTAAGAGAAAGAGAGAACTGATCAGTTGAGAGAGAAAGAGGGGAAAAGGTTGAGAGAACTGAGAGGTAGAGAAAAAGAGAGGTAAGATGGAGAGAGAATTGAGAGGTAAAGAGAAAGAGGGACAGAGAACTGAGAGAAAGAGAGGTAAGAGGGAGAGAATTGAGAGGTAAAGAGAAAGAGGGAAGAGGGAGAGAGAACTGAGAGAAAGAGAGGTAAGGGGGAGAGAGAACTGAGAGAAAGAGAGGGGAGAGGGAGAGAGAAGTGAAAGGTAGAGGGAAAGAGAGGAAAAAGGGAGAGAGAACTGAGAGATAGAGAGAAAGAGAGGTAAGAGGGAGAGAGAACTGAGAGAAAGAGAGGTAAGAGGGAGAGAGAACTGAGAGAAAGAGAGGGAAAAGGGAGAGAGAACTGATAGGTAGAGAGAAAGAGAGGGAAAAGGGAGAGAGAACTGAGAGGTAGAGAAAAAGAGAGTGAGAGAGACAGAGAGTGAGAGAGAGAGAGAGAGACAGAGAGACAGAGAGAGAGAGAGAGAGAGAGAGAGAGAGAGAGAGAGAAAGAGAGGGAGAGAGGGAGAGAGAGAGAGAGAGAGAGAGAGAGAGAGAGAGAGAGAGAGAGAGAGAGAGAGAGAAAGAGAGAGAGAGAGAGAGAGAGAGAGAAGAGAGAGGAGAGAGAGAGAGAGAAGAGAGAGAGAGAGAGAGAGAGAGAGAGAGAGAAAAACAGAGTTGTAAGAGAGAGAGAAAACTGAGTGGTAAAGAAAGAGCTAACTGAGAGAGATAACTGAAAGATGAAGAGAGAGATCTAAGTGGTGGAAACAGAGAGAGAAAGAGAACAGAGAGATAGTGAGAATACTGCAAGTTGGAGGGACTAAAATACAATTAAAGGTTAAGATAGAGTGAATGCTGAGAGTAAGGGAGAGAAAAAGAGAACTGAGATGTAGAAAGAGAGAGAGTGGTAAATAGATTGAGAGAACAGATTAATAAAGAGCTCGCCACAACAAATAGATCATATGCTCTATGGATTCGCTCGCACCTTAATTTTGAAGGTTTTTACAAAAAAATATTTTTATTTTCTCACAAGCTCATAAAAATTTTGTGAAACTGCTATTTAAAGCAAGTGAATAAAGACTTTTAAAAACAAATTTTGTCCCTCTCATGCCCCCTTTTTTTTGCCAAGAAAAATCCATAGAACACATGATCAACTTGTTGTGGCCTAAGTTAAAGAACTGTAAATGTTAAAATTACTGAATCAATGTCTATGATAGGATGTGCGTGTTTACTGCAGCAGTAATAAATGTAATTTTCATGGTATATATTATCTAGGCATGAGGCTACTTTTCAGGCCCCAGTATTGATGCATAAATTTGAAATGTGTTAAAACTTAGATAATTCTGGTGGAAATACTATTGAATATGCATCTTTGTTTTGACTTAGTACATCCAGATTGGATTTCTGTCATGGTGGATCCAGCAGGGGGGTCAGGGGGGGCGGACCTCCCTAGAATTTGGAAAACATACATGCCCATTACGTCTACATCTACATCAATATGTTAAACTGTCAAAAATTGACACTTCTTTAACGGTGCGCAAGAGAAATCAAGACAAAAGAGAAATAAATAGGATAGGCAGAAATAAAGACACGGTATAGAGTTTGCAAGAAATAGGTTCAAAGAATGGAAGTAATAGTAAGTTTTGCAGTCATTTTCTGGCCATCCAGGCAAGACCAATCCAGCTACCGTGGCGGTACCCGGGTTCAGAACCCTGCTGGCATAGCTCAAGCCCTTCAATTGACCATACTTTATGACTGTGCTGGAAAGTCCCCTTAGAAGGTTAGGTTAGACAGCCCTTTCTTGAAGGATGCCAAAGAATGAGCCTCAGCAATAGATGCTGGTAGGTTGTTCCACAGTGGTATAGTACGAGGAAAAAAGCTGAACTTCATAACATCAGTCGAAGTTGAAAATGGCAGGAATCATGTACTGTGTGGTGACCTTGGTCTGGGTTTAGTTGGTTTAAGGTAAGGGCCAGGATCTATCTCAACAAGTTGGTGGATGATCTTGTAGAGCATTGTCAGTTGGAGCTTTTGGCGAAGTGTTTCCAGTGTCTCCCAATGAAGGCACGTTTTGCTGGAAAAATTAGTATATTTCTTGCTTGTAAGTCATTTTTAAGTAGTATGAAGTAATATTTCTCGGAGCTCAACATAGATTTGATGGTTATGTAGTTTTTATTATCAATGCATTGCATTGCATTTTTCCAGCAAAACGTGTAAAATGTGGTTGAGGTTCCAGGTTTGGACCCCCTAGAAATGTTTGCCCCCCCCCTAGAAAAGTTCAGACCTCCCCTAGAAAAAAATCCTAGATCCACCCTGTTTGTCCCTTACCAGGAAGATGATGACAACCAATAAACTCACCTTTCACTACAAAAATTCATGACTAGCAAAATATACTGTGTCATATTTTATACAGACGATAGAAACTTGACCTACATACTCTATACATGATATTTTGAACCTGAAATATATTTCAATAATACACCGTCATATACATGAGATTGTAAATAAACAACATAATAATCAATTAAATTATCACTTATTTCGTACATGCCTAAATATCGAAAAAAATGACGCAGTGACAAGAACAAATGACGTTCACATTTTATGAGTTATCATCGCGAAAACATGTTACAATTAATAATCGTAATAGATCCAACGGAATAAATCATGAATAAAATTGCAGCGATAATAAAAATAAAACTTACTTATACATAGCATGTCAGTGTGCTTGAGCCTTGACTTAGAACAAAATTTCCAGACAGATTCAAATAAAATTGTATCTTGCTTGTTGACGACGAGCTCGTGTTCTTGAAAAAAGACAGGAGCATTCCGTATATCATATTTCAGAAACTTTCCGATAGACAACGGAAATCTCCGCACTTTTCCGCCATCTTCGCGCCATTTTGTCACTTCCATATATGGTAAGCTGAGATTTGCCCAGAACACCTCTCTTAGGTATTGGCCCGAGGGATAATGCCGAGGAAAGTGTGCCGATATCGACTTAAAAAATGACATTTAACCTTAATTGTTCTACTGAATGTACTAGTAAAGATGTAATCTATCTTATTTCATGTAGGAAATGTCAAACACAATATGTTGTCCAACAAATCAACAAGTTTCAAAACGCATGAATAGTCATAGGTTTAATATAAACAATTTTGATAATACGTGTCCAAATTATTCTTCAAGTGTTGCTGTTCACTTTAATGAAAATAATCACTCTATAAATGATTTTTCATTTATCCCAATTGATGTGGTACGCAACGATATGGAGAGACTTTGTAAAGAAACGTTTTGGATCCATAAATTACAAACATTTCAGCCTGATGGTTTGAACGCTAAAGTTTTATATAATGTATAATCCTTAGACAATAAATGTGTAATGCCGTTTAGTTATGAAACCAAGGTTTACAACGTTTGTTTCTATCGTTGTTGTTGTTTTTTTTTTTTAAATATCAATATTATAGAAATTAATTGTATCTCTATGATCCGTCTGTAGACCTTGTTTTCAGTATACATGTTTTATATGCTTTCATTGTATTAATCAACATGTCTTATATTTCATTATTGTTCATCTGTGTTTTTTGCCGACGTAACGTCAATTCGCGCTACCGCGCTTTTTTGTAATGTTTGACGTTACGTACATTAAAACGAGTTATAGAAAATCGTCGTGTTCGGTGATTTTTTTACATTATGATATCGACTTAAGGCACACTTGCCCTGTTTCGTAACCTTTTTATTGCATATGTTGACCTGCATGTAATGATGGTTTTTCTAAAACAAAAATAGATTTTTTTCTCGACGTAATGCGCTAATTTGCTCGTTGACGTTACGTCACATGTATTGTTTTGTTTTTTCAATGTCGAAACGTTGGAATCTAATGAACGCTTATTATAAAACGTGTTGTCAATCTTATTTCACAATGAAAAAACCACAAGTCGTAAAATTGGATTGCTTTGTGTTGCTAATTACGTAACTAATTTCACGTGCGGAAAGTCTGCCGTTGTGCGTATTGACCGGAAGTTGACTCAATATCGATTTTTGCACACTAGGAAGTAAGCCAAATATCGATATTTTGGCACACTCGCTCAATACTGGAACATATTGCCCACATTGAGGCTATATTGGCACACTCACGTCAATTTTGTTACTATTTATAGTAACAAATGCAATAATAACATTTATCACAAAATATAGTCAGTGCGCCGTAAACCTAATTATACAACAATTGAGTAGACAGTTAAGCTAAAGAATCTTTAAACCTTCAACCAGTTGATATCAAATTGCCAAGCAGTGACTTCGTCTTCAATCAATACGTCAAAATGGCAAACGATGTGGAATAATGCTATATTTAATAAGTTACATGACATAAAGCCAACCCTTGATTCACCTTCCTCAATTGTATTTTCTAATCGCCGAGATCAAGTAGTAATAACGCGATGCAGAATTGGTCATATCAGATTAACACATTTATACCTTCTCAAAGGAGAGGAAGCACCTATAAGTATACCATGTGACGAGCATTTAAATGTCAAACACGTTCTCCTAGACTGTCAGGAAACTTCTGTGACAAACATTTTAGGTTAACTCACTCAGAGAATTTTTTCAGTCGATACCTACATATGCGATAATTAACTACTTGAAGGAAATAAATATATATCATTAAATATTAGTCTTTGAACCATTATAATTCAGTTGCATTACTAGTATCACCAATTGCTTTCGGTGCGACATGATCTTTCCGAGTTGGTGCGCTGAAAAACCCAAACAAACAAACCTTATTCTTTGGAAGAGCAGTATGTTCAAGATTTAACGCAGTTTTAATCAAGTTTTAATCAATAGCCGTTGAGCAGGCACTTGCTCCACTGTCGTCATGAAAGACAGATTCTTTGTATCTGGACTTAATGAAGCGGCCAAGGGCGGCACAACCTCCATCTGAGTCCTTTGCAGCTATTCCTCTCATTTTCAAAATAGATTTCCTAATGACAGATTTATTTTATTTAAACAATACTAGGGAGCACTTAATGCATAGGACTGTATTCTGCACATAGAATATGTGTCGCTGTCTCAAATGGTTTCAGAACAGAAAGTTCCTGTACTACAGAATGTTCGTCAGATGTAAGACTATAAGTTATTACAGTATTAAATGCGGCTTTATTCTCTGGCTATTGTCAAAAAAAATGCTCAATATAGCAGGAACTTGTTCTGCCAATCTGTCGAGCATTGCCAGTGTACTATTCCACCCTGTAGGTACATCAGTTTGTTTCCAATCAAACCGGGTATGTTTGAGAACACTATTTTTCGCTTTTCACTAAGAGCATCATTGGCATTAGTTGTCTTGATTTACTGTCAATTAATAAGTGAATGACATCTCTGTTGACAGTGGCCGCCATCTTGAAAACGTTGCAGACGAACTGGTCGTTTCGTAAGTAGTTCCTAAAGAACATTGATCCGCCGCGTGCGCTTTCGTTAAGAAACGCATGGCAGAACATTTTCTCCCTTAGTGTTATAAACTTATAAGCTAAGTAGGAAGGTCCAAATCCATAATTACTCTCGGATATGAAGAACGCTGGTTACAGGCAGTTCGAGAAAACCTAAGATATAACTAGTCAGTGATTAAAACACACAGTCGCCAGCTATATCATAAATAAATAACGACCACACCTGGTTTTTAAATATCTGTGTTGACAGTGTTATTTTCAATTTCCTCAAGTGAAAACAAAGTCTTCAAGTCCAACGATCGTCTTGATGATCAACTAAAACACATTCAAGTGAATCAGAATAATGTCCGACTATGAAGAGATACAAACTTTATTAAAGCCGAGTTAATTCCATGTAAATTTCCTTTTTATCGCTCTCTCTCTCTCTCTCTTTGATCATGTTTAGACGCGCGTAAGTTCTGACGCCATATTTGATTTGATCATACAAGAGACGTAATAAGATCTCGTATGACGTCACTGATAGCTTGGCTTCACTGTATTTCATACGCGATGATTTTTGTACTATTGATTTTAAATATTTATTGTGGTTTTATTTAGTCAGAACTGTAAATAAATAATCATTTCTTTACGTATTTTTTTATTTTGTCGAAGTATTTAATGATTGAAAAAATCACAGATGTATGGAACTTTTTTTATAGCGTACGCTTATTGTAATGCGATGTTGAGGCATCCGACAAGAGCAGGCGCCATAGACAGAATGCATATCAGACTTTAAAAGCAATAAATAAAGCCAGTTTGAAACATATAATAAACAGAAAATTTATTTCAGTGTAAGATCGATTTTTATTTCACCGCACAGCTCGTGAAAATATTGCATCCTTAACTCATTCGTGAATAAAATTCGATCTTAAACCGAATTAAACAAATATCCTCTATTTATTTTGATACTTAAAAAGTATATATTTAATACAGCAAACCTACTTATTCTTAAACAATTTACTGCAAAAATAAATTTCTGTATGGTTAGAAGTTTCTCTCTTACCCCATAAAAGAAACTCAAGAGGGGAAATGAGTAAGCTCAAAGAGACTGTTAAAAATTATTTTTAAATTAAATCACAATGCAACAGGCTTACATAGCTAAGTATTAGAGTAAAATAATTATTTTTCAAAGAATTCTCCTACTTGTGTCAAAAATTAGAAAATGATCTTGGAAAAAAAAACTATAAATTAATTTTGATTGTTTAAACTTCATTTTCTTAAAAAACACAATGTACTTGACATATATATCTATCTTAACTTCTAATTGAGAACAAAGTTGTAATATAATCTGGAAGATACTGTATAGTAGATGACACCAGGAACAGTTTGTAAAGTTCATTATGGAGGATGCGCGAATCAGGTTTACATATAATCATACTTAGTCACTGTACTAAAATAAATTACTTCTAAGTTGCGTGCGAATTAAAATTTCAACGAATATGATTAATTAGTAAAGTCACTGTTGAAGTATTACAACTTACATGTTGCGCCAGGATTAAAAGTTCAATGAATTTAATTAATAAATGAAAACAATGTTGATTAAATATCATTACTGATATGTTGTGCGATATGAATTGTACTTGTAGAGAATTCTTTATATCAATACTATGACACCTGATGTACGAAAGTTCTAATGATATTAATCCATTCAGTGTATTAACAGTTAACATGTAATTTTCTTTGTTGTTTTCGTAATATTGAGACTAGTTCTGTTATAGTGTAGAATTTGGCTTCAAAAAAGAGTTCGTCTAAAAATGTGATGTTGGAAGGAAGATGTTTAGCACTTCTGTCTAGTATAAAGATGGTATTTTCACGAGGTTTTACAACTGAATTGTCCAAGTGAGCCAGTATGGAGTTAGGGCAGTTTTTTAGGGTGAAAAGACTGGTGTTGTAAACTACTCCGCCAACATTGAGTCTGATAAAAGATTGTTGTTGGTTTTGAATCAATGTTAAAGTACTGTCAATAACTTCAACATCCCGGTCTTGGTCATTAATAATGGGTTCTGGGTCTTCAGTTATTGAATCTGCATCTGAGTGGTATGATACTTCATCATAGGATGTTACTTTACTTGTACTGCTAATGTTAAAATTCATGGTGATCAGTATATCATCACAATCGGGGTATAATCTTTCTGAATTTAAAGTGGTACTAATACTTGACGAGGCATCTTTTTCTGTCCTTAGTTAAGGGATTTTATAACTTGGTAGTCTATGAGGATAGGATTACTTTTCTCTTATGTTCTATATCGGTTTTCCTTTTTCTGGATTTCTCTTCAGTAGGTTTCTTTTTATTAAAATTCATTTCAGTAAATTTCTTTTTTTTATTACGAGTCTTTCCATTAGAAGTCTTTTCATTAGATTTCTTTTTTAGGATTCTTTTGTTAAGGATTCTTTTCGGTTGGTTTCTTACTTGTTTCTGTTTCGGAATCACTAAAGTCCCCTGGGTAATCCTGAAAGAGGAATTCCTCAATCTCTTCTAGATCTGATAATGATAGATATTGTTCTATGGTACGTATTGACCAATGTTGGTGGTAAAGGTGGTGGTGGTGAGACTTTCTTTTTAGGCACGGTTATTACACTTTTTATTGTTACTTAAGGTTTTTCTTCGGTTTTATAAATGTTGTCAAGTATGTGTCCATATTGTGTTTGTTTAGAAGTTTTTCTGCATCTTTACCAATGGACTTGGTGGCGTGTTGAAAAAGTTCAAACTTTGAACTGGTCATACATGTTTATGGCAGTTTGTCCTAGGTTTTCTCTTGCAAGCTCATGTACAGTGATTAATGTATCCTCTAAATCTATTACATAATTTGTTGTAAATTTGGAATCTTCATCCACAGGTTTACCAAGAGCAAGATCAATGGGTAGTGAAATCTCTCTTTCAAGCATAATTTTTGATGGAGTGAAACCTATGCTACTGTGAACACTACTGTTATAGGCAAGCACAAGAAAAGGTAACTTCACACCAATTTAATTGATAAATTATCTACAAATGCACATGTCATATTCTGGATTACTAGATTAGCTCTTTCCACCATTCCATCCGAACTTGGCCTGACAACTGTAGTACATGTTTTATGTATGTCTTAATGTTCACACATTTCTTGGAATATTTGGATTCAATGTTAGAACCTTGGTCTGAGAATAGTTCTAGTGGAACACCAAACAAGGATATAAACTTGTTTTGTAGCTACATGTTTGGTCTCTTTAGATATAAAGGGTATTGCTTGCATATACTTGGTAAAATAATCACAGATAGATAAGATGTACTTCATAATTTTGGAAGGCGGGTTGTTTGTTTGTTTTTTACGGCGCACCAACACAGAAAGGTCATATAGCACCGAAAGCAATTGATGATACTATTAACGCAACCGAATTTTAATGGTTCAAAGTTTTATATTTATTTCCTTCAAATATTAGATTATCGCATATGATGGTATAACCTAAAAAAAGTCCTCTGTGTGAGTTATCCTTAAAATGTTTGTCACGTGTGTATTTTCAAATTGCACCCCTTGTATTCTGTATTGTTCCTGAATTAATACTATGGAGAATTTTAGATGTTTCGGCTGATTGTAATGTACTTTACGGGCAATCTGTAAAATTGTCTGTGAACTCTAATATCACGTCCTTGAAATGTTGCAAGAATATCTTGTTGGAAATCTCTCATATTCAAGAGCTGAGCACTAATTAGCTAATGATACATTATTTCAATGGATAATAATTATTTAAAGTCCTATGTTTTATGATATAGAGGATATTCGTTGATTTTGGTGTAAGATCGATTTATATTTCACCTCGTGAGCTCAGAAAACATATTTTCACGAGTGAAAATGTCATTTTCTGAGCTCACGAGGTGAAATATAAATCGATCTTACACCAAAATCAACGAATTTTCTGTTTCTTTCATGCTTTTTAAGTTAATAACGATGTCAGGCATGTAGATATACATGTATATGACTGACCGATTAACACACTATGAATGTGATAGAGCATAAAATAGTTCTATTGTAACTGGTTTATTGAAACATAGTAAACAATTTCAAAATACAATATCTATTCTTAAATCTAATTATCCATTTTTGAAAAGAAGATAACATGTGGAAAACAAATAATGATAAAACAACAACTAAATAACAGTTTTCTACCGCGGAGGGATACACAATGTCAAAAACAGAAAACGATGTCAAGGTAAACTTCTACAACCACGCGAGTTTTAAGCAACAGAATTTAAGCGTGAATTGTGATAACTTCATGGATTTAAATCGTTTATTTTTGTAACTTGTGATAGACCCAGACTGTTAGATTTATTGCTGTTATCATGAAAGTTAAAGGTAACGTTGCCCTGAAATATTGGATTTATGAGAAATCCCCTTGTAAAGGGACCGCTGGCGGCATTTTGTGGCAATGATGTAGAATTTGCTGCCTCCTGGGTTTCAATAGATGCCGTGTGTGTAACAGTTGAACTCGAACTCGACGACAAAATGTTTGAAATTGATCTAGCTTGTCTGTTATTCATGTGACTATAATTGTTGAGGCTGTTGAATTTCTTATGGCCTGAAATCTGGACAATTTGGTTTGGGGAAACACCTTCATCACTAAGCTTTTGGATCAGCCTTTTTCTTGCACTGGAAATGAAATAAAAACATGTTAGGAGTCTGTTCGTATTCAACTAAAGGCAAATAATGCCATGGGCCTTCATGTTGTGAGACCATGTTCCTGAGTGACTAAACACTGCTTTGATCCAAGGACCCTATGTAACAGATTGATCTCTGTCATTCCCATCAAATGTGGTGGTGAGTAATAATTACAATTTTCATTTTGTTTTGCCCAGGCATCAGCCAAAATGCAGAACAACATGCCATCATTTTTCTTTAATTATTGATTAATATTAATCTAAGCATGATTTGTTGTTTAGTCATGCATATGAATTATAATATAAACTCCATATTTGAATATGACTTATGTATACAGAGGAAGAGCTATTATCTAGCAGAGTGTACTTTATAAATGCTGATGAAATTTTTTTATAAAAAAAACACTGAAGAAATATACTTCGTCCTTCATTACATGTGGACTTCATGTGTATATAAATGTTCAGCGTTTTATAACCAGTTGATGATTTATGCTTTACCTGTATGGTTTAATTTTGCTGTCTTCTATGCCTGCATCAGCTTTCATCTCGCTCATTATGTTGTATATTTTGTTTATTCCCATCGGTTGACTTTTGAACCAGCATCTTTGGTTTGGGCTTGCAGTACTTAGAAAAAAAGGTGCTTCATCACTTAGCATTGAAAGAGGTCTCATTTCCATATATTTTTTGTACAGTGACACTGGATCTGTAAATGGATCATCATGAATGGCATAAGCCCGTGGCTGATTTTGTCTAAAAAATAAGACACTTTTAAATGTAGCACGATATAAAAATTGTTTACATAATTTGAGAAGCATGTTACAATAAAATCAATACATTGATTATTGGTGTAAAATGCTAGGACATATTTACCGGGTATATTGAAAACATTCAACTAGCAAAGAAATTTGGTTTAGGCCCTTCCTATTATTGAAATGTTTTACTTTAGATCAAAGTCTTCTTTAGGTACACATCTAATATTATAGTTACAAGTTTCAAGGACTACACAATGACATTTGGGCTATAAGGGTAACTATAATGTATATAAATTGTATTGTTACATTGTAATAGAAACTGTGTTTAATGTGATACTTTGTATGGTAGACAGTAGATTTACTTAAAATAAGTAGTGCTTAATATGCATACCTAATATCTCTTGCATTTGCGCCTGTCCTTGTTTTGGTCTACTCGGCGATTTTAATGCGCATAATCCAATATGGGGAAGTACATCTACGAATAATAAAGGCAGCATTACAGAAAAGTTCATTGATAATGTTCAACTATACCTTTTAAATAACAAGTCACCAACTTACTTACATCCAGCCACAGGAAGTTTTTCTTGTATAGACCTCACATTATCACATCCATCAATATACTTGGATTTTACTTGGTCAGTGCTTGACGAACAATATGGCAGTGACCACTTTCCATTGTTGTTAACTTTAAACGACTCTGTTCCAGTAAACAACCGCTCTTATTACAAATTCTCAAAAGCGAACTGGGAACAATTTAACAAATTGTGTTCTGACGATTTAACAATCCCGAATTTTTCCAACTCTTCGGATAAAGCTAATCTCTTTGCGACCACTCTATCAAAGATAGCTGATGAGTGTATTCCTAAAACTTCAATGAAAAACTCAAGTAAAATTAAAAAACCATGGTTCAACGATGAGTGCAGAAGATCATATCGGAAACGAAAAGAAGCACTTAAGAAATTTCAGGTTTGCCCTACAGCTGCAAATCTAGACAATTATAGAATCCTACGAGCACAAGCTCGTAGAACATTTAAGTTTTCTAAACGTAAATCGTGGCAGTCATAAGTTTCTAAAATTAACGCCAACACTCCAATTAAAAAAGTTTGGGAAGCAGTTCGTAAAATTAATGGTAAACACAAAAAAGTTCCTACTGCTCATCTCAAACGTAAAGATTCGAGCGTAGCAAAAACTACAAAAGATATAGCCAACACACTGGCAGAAACTTTTGAACATAATTCTTCTTCATCACACTACACTGAAGAATTTAAAAAGGTCAAATCTAACTTGGAAAAACAAAATATTAATTTTCATTCTAACAACGAAGAAGAGTATAACACCCTCTTTACAACTGACGATTTAACCGATTCTATTAAGCATGCCAAAGATACAGCTGCTCGCCCTGATGAAATTTATTATCAATTTTTAAAACACCTCCCATTGGTATCTCAACATTTATTGCTCGATATTTTTAATGATATATGGATATCTGGTAAAATTCCAGATTCCTGGAAAAAAGCTTTGATCGTTCCTATACCGAAACCGGATAAAGACAACACAGATCCCCTTAACTATCGACCAATATCTCTAACAAGTTGTATCTGTAAAACCTTCGAACGTATGGTTAATAAACGACTTATCTGGTATTTAGAATCAAATGGTATTATTACTAATTTTCAGTCTGGTTTTCGAAAACAACGAAGTACAAATGATCATTTAGTTCGTCTTGAAACATTTATTAGAGAGGCTTTTGTCAATAAACAACACGTAGTTTCAATTTTCTTCGATCTTGAGAAAGCTTATGATACAACATGGAAATATGGTATTCTCAAGGATTTAAAAGATGCTGGTCTAAATGGTAGATTACCAATGTTCATTTCTAGTTTTTTGTCAGACAGAAATTTTCAAGTTAAAGTAGGATCAACATTATCAGAGAGCCACGAACAAGAACAAGGCGTGCCGCAAGGCAGTATTTTATCAGTTACCCTCTTTGGGCTTAAAATTAATAATATTGTTAAGGCTATAAACCCTGGTACAGATTACTCATTATATGTTGATGATTTTTTAATCTGTTATCGATCTAAAAATATTCGAAGTATCGAACGTCAATTACAACAGAACTTGGATAAAAATTCAAAAATGGGCAACAGAAAATGGTTTTAAATTTTCCAAGTCAAAAACTCAATGTGTACATTTTTGTCGATTAAGAAAGCATCATAATGATCCTGAACTTTACATTTCTGGCTCAAAAATCCCTGTTGTAAATGAAGCTAAATTTTTAGGCGTTACATTCGATAAAAAACTCTTTTATACCACACTTAAAGTTGCTTAAAACAAAATGTATTAAAGCATTGAATCTACTTAAAGTACTTTCACATACTGATTGGGGATCTGATACCCAAACTTTACTAAAATTATACAGAAGTCTTGTTCGTTCAAAACTCGATTACGGATCAATAGTGTACGGATCAGCTCGCAAATCATACTTACAAATGCTAGATACTATACACAACCAGGGCTTACGTATTGCCCTTGGTGCTTTTAAAACTTCACCTATTGAAAGTCTTTATGTTGAAGCTAACAAACCATCACTAAAATTACGTCGTCAAAAACTTTCATTACAATACGCAACTCGTATATCTTCTAACAAAAGAAACCCGGCACGAAATGTTATTTTTGAACCTGATTACACCAGCAAATTTGACAACAAACCAAACGAAATTAAACCATTTGGCCTGCGCATTAAAAACGACTTAGAAATGCTAAATATAAACACTTCGTCTGTGATACAAAACTTAGATGAAAATATCCCTCCTTGGACCTACAACATTCCAGACGTCAATATTGACTTATCAACTTTTCGTAAATCTTTCACCAGTCCTGAAGCTTTTAAATCTGAATTTGTAAACATCTTGGAAAAATACAAAGATTTTACTCATTTATTTACCGACGGTTCCAAAGATGGAAACAAAGTTGGTTGCGCCGCATACGGAAACTCTTTCGTTGCAAGAATGCGACTGCCTGACAAAGCATCTATATTTACTGCCGAAATAAAAGCAATTGATCTGGCTTTAACATACATATCAAATAGTATTATTAACAATTTTATCATTTTCCCAGATTCTCTATCTGTATTACTAGCGATTAAAAATCGCAGTTCAGACAATAATCTTATTAAAAGTATCGAGTTAAAATTACATGATATTTTAAAATCTAAAATAGTACACCTCTGCTGGATACCAAGCCATATTGGTATACATGGAAATGAAAAAGTTGACATCCTCGCTAAAGAATCTTTAAACCTTCAACCAGTTGATCTAAAATTACCAAGCAGTGACTTCAAGTGTTCGATCAATTCGTTAATTAAGTCGAAATGGCAAACAGTATGGAACAACGCTATTTTTAATAAGTTACATGAAATAAAGCCAACCCTTGATTCATCTCCATCAATCAAATTTTCTAATCGCCGAGATCAAATTGTGATTACGCAATGTAGAATAGGTCATACTAGATTAACACATTCATACCTTCTCAAAAGAGAAGAAGCACCTAAATGCATACCATGTGACGAGCACTTCAATGTAAAACACGTTCTCCTTGACTGTCAGGATCTAAAATACATTCGTGACAAACATTTTAAAGTAAACTTACTTAAAGAACTTTTTGAGTCTGTACCATCATATGCTATACTTAACTTTTTGAAAGAAATAAATGTCTATGATAAGATATAGAGTTGTACATCATTAATATAGTTTGAATTATTAGTATCATTAATAGCTGTCGGCGCGATATGACCTTTTTGTGTTGGTGCGCCGTAAAACCCAAACAAACAAACCTCCCATTGGTATCTCAACATTTATTGCTCGATATTTTTAATGATATATGGATATCTGGTAAAATTCCAGATTCCTGGAAGGAAACTTTTATAATACCAATACCGAAACCGGGTAAAGACAATACTGACCCCCTTAACTACCGACCAATATCTCTAACTAGTTGTATTTGTAACACCTTTGAACGCATGGTTAATAAAAGACTTATCTGGTATTTAGAATCTAACGATATAATACGCGGAAAACCCGAGCGGGTTTTGAGCGCTTTTAGATAACGTGTATGACGTGCGTTAATTCTTTAAAATTGAAAAAACTGATAAAATCAATGAAAAATTAATATACCTATGAGTTTGAAAAACATCTCCAGACCATGGGCGCCGCCATTTTCATCAATTTTATCAGACGCTTAATCAAACATCTGTGAATCAAGATCAAAGACGCTCTATAGAAAATTGCACTACAAGCGTTCAACGATACGGATCAATGAGTGAAGCTACTGGCGGCTTTTCATTGGATAAAAATATTTGCAGCTTCCTCGTGACCGCTTACAAAATATTTTCAAACGTGCTTTTTTACGATGTTTATTCCATGATAACAGTTCAAAATATATTTGGTCATTTTATTCGTTCATTTCCTCATTAAAATATTTATTTATGACTTTTTACATCGGAAATACTTACCAACGCACCGTTCGTGACGTCGCTAAGAGACGTTCATGATAAAACCAGCACGTTTCCGTAACGTAACGTTACCGGGCATTGTTTAAAGAGGAAAACATTTCTATCTTAAAAAATGAATGTTTTATCGAGGCTTTTTTACCTTCATCTCTATTCATAAGATAAATAAATATGTACAATACATTTCTTTCAGAATTTAAATATGATTCTAACGTAAAAGAATAATATGTTGTCAGATTTTTCTGAATGCAATAAATTACGCAGTTATCTCCCCTAGCTTATCTAATTAATAGGCCCTCAAACAAAATAAATCCTTCACAGCGCCGAATATCTTTAATTTTATTCTGCCAAAGTCACAATCATATTTTTTTTATTTTTAAGTAATACATATATGTCTGTTTTCCGCGCCATAGGTAGCACCTAAGTTCATATTAACTTATTTCCAATCTGGTTTTCGAAAACAGCGAAGTACAAATGATCATTTAGTACGCCTCGAAACATTCATAAGAGAGGCTTTTGTCAATAAACAACATGTAGTTTCAATTTTCTTTGATCTTGAGAAAGCTTACGATACAACTTGGAAATATGGTATTCTCAAAGATTTAAAAGATGCCGGTCTAAACGGTAGACTACCAGTGTTAATTTCTAGTTTTCTGTCTGACAGAAGTTTTCAAGTTAAATTAGGATCAACATTATCAGATAGCCACAAACAAGAACAAGGCGTGCCACAAGGCAGTATATTATCAGTTACCCTTTTTGGTCTTAAAATTAATAATATTGTTAAGGTTATAAATCCTGGTACAGATTGCTCATTATATGTAGATGACTTTTTAATCTGTTATCGTTCTAAAAATATTCGAAGTATCGAACGCCAACTACAACAAAACTTGGATAAAATCCAAAAGTGGGCAACAGAAAATGGTTTTAAATTTTCCAAGTCAAAAACACAATGTGTACATTTTTGTCGATTAAGAAAGCATCATAATGATCCTGAACTTTACATTTCTGGCTCAAAAATCCCTGTTGTAAATGAAGCTAAATTTTTAGGCGTTACATTCGATAAAAAACTCTTTTATACCACACTTAAAGTCTCTAAAAACAAAATGTATCAAAGCTTTAAATCTACTTAAAGTACTTTCACATACTGATTGGGGATCTGATTCCCAAACATTACTTAAATTATACAGAAGTCTTGTTCGTTCAAAACTAGATTATGGGTCAATTGTGTATGGATCAGCACGTAAATCGTACTTGCAAATGCTTGATACAATACATAACCAGGGCTTACGTATCGCCCTTGGTGCATTTAAAACTTCACCTGTTGAAAGTCTTTATGTTGAAGCTAACGAGCCATCATTAAAATTACGTCGACAAAAGCTTTCATTACAATACGCAACTCGAATATCTTCTAACAATAGTAACCCGGCGCGAAATGTTGTTTTTCAACCAAATTACATTGATAAATTTGACAACAAACCAAACGAAATTAAACCATTTGGCCTGCGCGTTAAAAACGACTTAGAAATGCTTAATATTAACACCTCTACCGTTCTACAGAACTTTGATGAAAATGTCCCTCCTTGGACCTACAACATACCAAACGTTAACATTGATTTGTCAAACTTACGTAAATCTATTATCAGCCCAGAGGTCTTTAAATCGGAATTCGTTAACATCTTAGAAACATACAAAGATTGTACACATTTATTTACTGACGGCTCTAAAGATGGAAACGAAGTTGGTTGCGCTGCATATGGAAATTCTTTTGTTGCAAGAATGCGATTGCCTGACCAGGCATCCATATTTACAGCTGAAGTCAAAGCAATAGATCTTGCTTTATCATACATATCAGATAGTATTAATAGTAATTTTATCATTTTTTCAGATTCTCTATCTGTATTATTGGCCATAAAAAATCGTAATTCAGACAATATTCTTATTAAAAGTATCGAATTGAAATTGCATGAAATTTTAAAATCTAAAACAGTACACCTCTGCTGGATACCAAGCCATATTGGTATACAAGGAAATGAAAAAGTTGATATTCTGGCCAAAGAATCTTTAAACCTTCAACCAGTGGATATCAAATTGCCAAGTAGTGACTTCAAATGTTCAATAAACACGTTAATTAAATCAAAATGGCAAGCGTTGTGGAACAATGCAACTTTTAATAAATTACATGACATAAAGCCAACCCTTAATTCATCTTCGTCAATTATATATTCTAATCGCAGAGATCAAATAGTAATTTCGCGATGTAGAATTGGTCATACTAGATTAACACATTCATACCTTCTCAAAAGAGAAGAAGCACCTAAATGCATACCATGTGACGAGCATTTCAATGTAAAACACGTTCTCCTTGACTGTCAGGATCTTAAATACATTCGTGATAAACATTTTAAAGTAAACTCACTTAAAGATCTTTTTGAATCTGTACCATCATATGCTATACTTAACTTTTTGAAAGAAATAAATGTTTATAATAAGATACAATTTTTAACATCATTAATATAGTTTGAATTATTAGTATCATTAATAGCTTTCGGGGCGATGTGACCTTTCTGTGTTGGTGCGCCGTAAAACCCAAACAAACAAACAAACAAACAATGTAAAACACGTTCTCCTTGACTGTCAGGATCTTAAATACATTCGTGACAAACATTTTAAAGTAAAATCACTTAAAGAACTTTTTGAATCTGTACCATCATATGCTATACTAAATTTTTTGAAAGAAATAAATGTTTATAATAAGATATAGAGTTTTACATCATTAATATAGTTTGAATTATTAGTATCATTAATAGTTTTCGGAGCGATATGACCTTTTTGTGTTGGTGCGCCGTAAAACCCAAACAAACAAACAAACAACTTCTTCAAACCTACGTTTTAATTTATTTGTGTTATTTGACTGAATATTGGGATCTTGTAAATTGGTTTCTAATGAAGTTACTTCATTTTCTGTCTCAGTATTGTTTTCATCATCAAAAAAGTCATTAAACATTAAGTCAAAGTTTATAACCTCACCAAATTCATCCATATTACTGACCTGATTTAATTTCAATACGTTTTTAATGAGATTATAGCTGTAAATATGATGTTGTTGTTTTAGTTCACAGCAAAAGACAGTGAACAAGAACGACAACTCTGTATTGGCCATGAGCCAAATAAAGGGAAACAAATCTGTTAGTCATATACATGACTTTGTTGGAGTTGCTTCCCTTGAAAAAAAAGTAGTCCGTCATTTTTATATTTTCATCGTAGTAAAAATATAAACCGATATTTTTTACCGTTTATTTTCATCAAATAACACAGCATTTCACCGTAAAACATGAAAGAAATATATTTATTTCCTTTAAATAGTTAAGTATCGCATATGATGGTACAGACTCAAAAAAAATCTCTAAGTGTGTTAACCTTAAAATGTATGTCACGGATGTATATAAGTAGACTTCAACCATCAACCACCATGTTATCAATAATTGTGTTGTTGATGATAATTAGCATTTTAGGCATTGATAAGGAAGCTGTCTTCTTAAAGGGGATTACAATTGTTCAGTGTGCTTAACAATAAACTAATTCTCACCCTGTAGTAGGACTCTTTAGCTCTAACCTGACTGCTTGTTTAAGAATTGCAGAATTAATTATAGGAATTCTGTTAACATACAAATCAGACATATGTAAAGTAGTTGAAGTCAAATCACGACTTAATGTAATTAAACTAACTTGGTTAATCCTTATTATGAGCAAATATGAACGAAGTTATCTTATCTGCAATTACAACAATTACTCCAAAATACACTTAAGGCCACACCAAATTGATTACTTGTTCTACGGATGCAGCACACCAATTTTCTTGATTTTGAAAAAAAATATTTGTTTTTTCATACCGCCCGCACATTCTAAAACTCCACATCCAAAAAAAAATATTTTTTGTTACCGCCCACACATTAAAAAACTCCACATTCCAAAAAATTTATACTTTTTACCGCCCGCACGTTCGAAGAAATTATGTGCTGTTGAAGAAAATGACAACCGGAAAAAAAAACATTGACTCCTAATTTAATATCAACAAGTGATAGTTTCACTGGACGTGGACCAATTTTCATAGGTGGTATCATGAATTTATTGACAGCCTGTAAGTTTCGTACTGAGCTAGATGATGGTAAGTCATTACCTAAGAAAGCCATATTACAGTTACAATTAAGACCTGTATATGTTAAAAAGAGTAAGGAGACTGACGTGGATTCTTTGTTAAGGAAACGTATGTTGGAACAATATATTTCACTAGAAAGAAAGCACAAGATATTTGGGGGCATTGAATTATGGAGATAATAATTTTAAGAGGCCCTTAAAATATATAGATAGTACAGTGAAAACGTTCACTGACGAACCTTTATCAAATCCTATACCAACAACTTCAGCACAAGGTACTATTGTTCCTACCCTAAGCAGGACTGTCCCTAATATAACTAGCATTGACCCTATGCATGTTGATCCTGTTGATACAGTTAATGCTCATATGGATAACTTCGGTACTTCATATGGTACAGGGAGTCCATTTATTGACTGGAAACAACCATATAGAGGTATAGTGTATGACATGGAGGATCCTAAGGATGTATTTAGACTCCCATTGACTATATTGATTAATGCAATAGCTTCGCGTATTGAAACTATAATTGGTAGTATTTCAGGGTATAGTAATCCAATTAAAGGTGTTCAGTATTTGGGTGCTGAACATTATAGTAAAGCATTAGATGAACCTAGATATAAAACAGAAAAATGGTCACAACGGCTTGCTATGGGCACATGCATACTCAGAATCATTTACACAGTCAGATTACTGGAGCTTCCAGGATAAGCTGAGGATTGCAAAGGCTAAATTAACAGCTCAGTGGCAGGCTGATTCTGATTGTTTTGAAAAATGAAGTCTTTCTGGATTAATCCTGCTGCCCAAGGTAAGACTGAGGAAATCATTAGACATGTCCATCAGTACGCAGTATATTTATGGGGTGCAATTGCTAAACTGATTACTGAATGTGTTGAAGTGTTTGGGACATTACCTAATAATTAGGGATTGCCTACATTATCATACAAGAGTAATGATGGTGTATACCACTTGCTTGCAATAGTTGAGATGGTAATTAGTATGATTATGGACATTTCTTTAATTAAATATTTCTGTGTCCAGGCTAGGAAAGGTAACACTGATCTGGCACCAGGTGCTACAGTAGATGCCATGTAAACTGGGAAAACCTTCGCCATATTACCAATATATTTGACATGGTTATTGCTCTTGGATCTACTTGGCCAAATAAACATAGCACAAACATTGATGACACTTGGCCTTGTGCTCTTGGCTTGGAAAATGACGATGTAAATGGATTACACTGTTATAACTATCATGTTGACCCTGATAATGGGAAATCTGATCATTTCCCTAAGCATGTATTCGAACACTTATATGCTGGTGGTCAGTTGATGAAAGACCATGTTTACCACGCGGACTGTGACATAGAAAGCAATATATACAATTACAAACAAGAGCACCGCTGGGCGGAGCATTATATGCCCGAAAGTGTTATTTTTTGAGTTAAGATGAAGCATTAGTAAGATATGAGAATATTTCAGATGAATATCATATTATGAATAATTGTGGAAAACAAAGTAGAGAATTTTTTTTAAGGTAATAGTGACCTTGACCTTGTGACCCCAAAATCAATAGGGGTCTTCTACCCGATATGGACAATCCTCGTATGAAGTTTGAATATTGTTGACCAAATGGAACTTAAGTTATGCTCAGGAAACTGTTTTCAGTTTAAAGGTAATGGTGACCTTGACATTTGACCTTGTGACCCAAAAATCAAAAGGGGTCTTCGACCCTATATGGACAATCATCGTATGAAGTTTGAATATTGTTGATGTTTGTTTGTTTGGGTTTTACGGCGCACCAACACAGAAAGGTCGCATCGCGCCGAAAGCTATTAATGATACTAATAATTCAAACTATATTAATGATGTAAAAAGCTATATCTTATAATAAACATTTATTTCTTTCAAAAAGTTAAGTATAGCATATGATGGTACAGATTCAAAAAGATCTTTAAGTGAGTTTACTTTAAAATGTTTGTCACGAATGTATTTAAGATCCTGACAGTCAAGGAGAATGTGTTTTACATTGAAATGCTCGTCACATGGTATGCATTTAGGTGCTTCTTCTCTTTTGAGAAGGTATGAATGTGTTAATCTAGTATGACCAATTCTACATCGCGAAATTACTATTTGATCTCTGCGATTAGAATATATAATTGACGAAGATGAATTAAGGGTTGGCTTTATGTCATGTAATTTATTAAAAGTTGCATTGTTCCACAACGCTTGCCATTTTGATTTAATTAACGTGTTTATTGAACATTTGAAGTCACTACTTGGCAATTTGATATCCACTGGTTGAAGGTTTAAAGATTCTTTGGCCAGAATATCAACTTTTTCATTTCCTTGTATACCAATATGGCTTGGTATCCAGCAGAGGTGTACTGTTTTAGATTTTAAAATTTCATGCAATTTCAATTCGATACTTTTAATAAGAATATTGTCTGAATTACGATTTTTTATGGCCAATAATACAGATAGAGAATCTGAAAAAATGATAAAATTACTATTAATACTATCTGATATGTATGATAAAGCAAGATCTATTGCTTTGACTTCAGCTGTAAATATGGATGCCTGGTCAGGCAATCGCATTCTTGCAACAAAAGAATTTCCATATGCAGCGCAACCAACTTCGTTTCCATCTTTAGAGCCGTCAGTAAATAAATGTGTACAATCTTTGTATGTTTCTAAGATGTTAACGAATTCCGATTTAAAGACCTCTGGGCTGATAATAGATTTACGTAAGTTTGACAAATCAATGTTAACGTTTGGTATGTTGTAGGTCCAAGGAGGGACATTTTCATCAAAGTTCTGTAGAACGGTAGAGGTGTTAATATTAAGCATTTCTAAGTCGTTTTTAACGCGAAGGCCAAATGGTTTAATTTCGTTTGGTTTGTTGTCAAATTTATCAATGTAATTTGGTTGAAAATCAACTTCGCGCCGGGTTACTTTTGTTAGAAGATATTCGAGTTGCGTATTGTAATGAAAGCTTTTGTCGAAGTAATTTTAATGATGGCTCGTTAGCTTCAACATAAAGACTTTCAACAGGTGAAGTTTTAAATGCACCAAGGGCGATACGTAAGCCCTGGTTATGTATTGTATCAAGCATTTGCAAGTACGATTTACGTGCTGATCCAAACACAATTGACCCATAATCTAGTTTTGAACGAACAAGACTTCTGTATAATTTAAGTAATGTTTGGGAATCAGATCCCCAATCAGTATGTGAAAGTACTTTAAGTAGATTTAAAGCTTTGATAAAGATATAAAGCTTTTGTTTTTAGAGACTTTAAGTGTGGTATAAAAGAGTTTTTTATCGAATGTAACGCCTAAAAATTTAGCTTCATTTACAACAGGGATTTTTGAGCCAGAAATGAAAAGTTCAGGATCATTATGATGCTTTCTTAATCGACAAAAATGTACACATTGTGTTTTTGACTTGGAAAATTTAAAACCATTTTCTATTGCCCACTTTTGGATTTTATCCAAGTTTTGTTGTAGTTGGCGTTCGATACTTCGAATATTTTAGAACGATAACAGATTTAAAAGTCATCTAAATATAATGAGCAATCTGTACCAGGATTTATAACCTTAACAATATTATTAATTTTAAGACCAAAAAGGGTAACTGATAATATACTGCCTTGTGGCACGCCTTGTTCTTGTTTGAGGCTATCTGATAATGTTGATCCTAATTTAACTTGAAAACTTCTGTCAGACAGAAAACTAGAAATTAACATTGGTAGTCTACCGTTTAGACCGGCATCTTTTAAATCTTTGAGAATACCATATTTCCAAGTTGTATCGTAAGCTTTCTCAAGATCAAAGAAAATTGAAACTACATGTTGTTTATTGACAAAAGCCTCTCTTATGAATGTTTCGAGGCGTACTAAATGATCATTTGTACTTCGCTGTTTTCGAAAACCAGATTGGAAATTAGTTATTATACCGTTAGATTCTAAATACCAGATAAGACTTTTATTAGTCATGCGTTCAAAGGTTTTACAAATACAACTAGTTAGAGATATTGGTCGGTAGTTAAGGGGGTCCTCCTCTGTTTTTGGGACCTCTCCGCGGTGAGGAGGAGAAACATGTGCCCATTATGTAGGTGCAAGTTGCACCTGCATGATGGGCATATGGCCAACACCAAAACTGCCCGTTTGCCGTAGGCAGCGTCCCGTAACCGGGAAAGGAGGATCCTGGTAGTTGAGGGAGACCCAGGGATCTCCAGTCTTCCCAACACACTACTTTGGCCTCTGATTCAGGGTAGACGGGTGTCCAAGTAGGCCCGACTTGGTCAATCGGCTGGTCATGCCTTGCCCTTGAATAGTTGCATACTTGCAAAAGCCATTTCATTCATGTAAGTTCATGTACTGTTTTATGTGCACTATCCCAAAATTATTAACATTACTAGCATACTCTTAATTTGAAAAACCATATGTGCACTCCATTACGATCTGAGTGGGCTTACTGAATTTAAAGTAATCTCTTAAAGTGTAAACGTTCAAAACACCTTTTCAAGAAGGCGGTGGCTCATGGGCCAATTGTGTTGATTGTAATCATTTGCAATTACATGCAAGTATATCTCTCATGTATCCCTGTGGTGCGGAGGCTGGATACCCGCCTCCATTGCACTTCCCCTTGTTGGAGTCCGAGGTGGCTGGGGAACCTGAGAGATGAATCATTATTATCTCAACCATGGATCCTTTAACCTCTTCTAAAAAACGTAAGTCTGACGAATCACCCAACATTTCAAATGAACAATCAAGTCAATCATCTTTTCCACGCTTTCTGGTAGTAGAAGCGTTGGTAGATGAAAAATTAGCACAGTTGAACCCATTTATCATTGAAAAGTCAATTTCTGCTCTCATAGGAACTCCAAAATCGGTTAGGAAGCTCCGTGGTGGAGAACTCCTGATCGAGGTCCAAAGAAAACAACAATCAGATAATTTGCTTAAATTAAGATCTTTTTTCAACATTAAATCTTTTTGCACTGCACACAATACCCTCAATTCATCCAAAGGAGTCATTCGCTGTCCTGACCTTGCAGAAATGTCAGAAGCAGACATAGTAAAAGAGCTTAGCTCTCAATATGTTTCAAATGCCAAACGTATTCTATCCACCAGAGACGGTAAACGTGTTCCCACTAACACATACATTTTAACATTTGGTACCCCAATTCTTCCATCCACTCTTCGAGTTGGGTATCTTAACGTTCGCGTTGAGATGTACATACCAAACCCGATGCAGTGTTACAAATGCTTTAAATATGGACATCATGAAACTAAATGCAATAGAGAGAATATATGCCGTAAATGTAGTACTTCTCATGCTGGTCCTCTTGAAAACTGTTCTAATGAAGTCAAATGTTCAAATTGTGGAGGTAATCATTTTGCAACCTCCCGTTCTTGCTTAGTCTGGAAGACAGAAAAAGAAGTTCTCCGTGTTAAATATACACAAAGTTTGTCTTTTCCTGATGCACGCAAGCTTGTAGAAAGTTCCAAAACTAATTCTTATTCAGCTGTAGTATCTAAACCAGTTAAGATGGTTGATTCTGCTGTGCAGGTCAATTTATGTAAATGTTCTCCTCTTGAAATAACTCCAGTGCAAAAACCGTCTCCTATTCTTTCACGTAATACGTCCAAAGCAAGTACTAGTTCACAGACAGCATCTACAAGTACCTCATCTGTACCTCAGAGGCGGGTCTCACAGGCTTCTCCGTCTCCTGAGCGGGTGATTCAAAGGCAATCGCCCAAAAAGAAGGTCGTCCTAACCGACCGAGTTAGAAAAGCGGAGAGGGACCCTGTCCCGTCCTCCAACCGATTCGAGGCTCTTATGAGCGACATCGAGTCGATGGAGGACGAGGACATGGGTGTCCACAGCTCTCCTCCCCGGACTTCGGCGCGAAGTCCTGTCAAGTTTCCGAAGTAAGTTTTTACTTTTCGTTGAACCATGAGTCGAACTATACTTCAATGGAATTGTCGGGGTCTTAAATCAAATTACAACGATTTACTTCTCTTATTATCAAAATACTCCCCGAAAGTTGTCTGTCTTCAAGAAACATTCCTATCTACAAATGATAAAACATCAATAAAGGACTATACGCTTTATAATAAAATTTGCACAGACACAATAAGAGCATCTGGTGGCTCAACAATTGCGGTTGCAAACTGTATCCCTCAACGACAAATTCAGATACGAACTAATCTGCAAGCCGTAGCCGTTGAAGTAACTTTACACAGACCTATAACAATATGCTCATTATATCTCCCTCCCAATTTATCTATAACTGTTGAAGACTTAGAAAATTTAACTAAACAACTCCCAGAACCATTCTTTTTACTCGGCGATTTTAATGCGCATAATCCAATATGGGGAAGTGCATCTACGAATAATAAAGGCAGCATTACAGAAAAGTTCATTGATAATGTTCAACTATGCCTTTTAAATAACAAGTCACCAACTTACTTACATCCAGCCACTGGTAGTTTTTCTTGTATAGACCTCACATTATCACATCCATCAATATACTTGGATTTTACTTGGTCAGTGCTTGACGAACAATATGGCAGTGACCACTTTCCATTGTTGTTAACTTTAAACGACTCTGTTCCAGTAAACAACCGCTCTTATTACAAATTCTCAAAAGCGAACTGGGAACAATTCAACAAATTGTGTTCTGATGATTTAACAATCCCGAATTTTTCCAACTCTTCGGATAAAGCTAATCTCTTTGCGTCCACTCTATCAAAGATAGCTGATGAGTGTATTCCTAAAACTTCAATGAAAAATTCAAGTAAAATTAAAAAACCATGGTTCAACGATGAGTGCAAGAAATCATATCGGAAACGAAAAGCAGCACTTAAAAAGTTTCAGGTTTGCCCCACAACTGCAAATCTAGACAATTATAGAATCCTACGAGCACAAGCTCGTAGAACATTTAAGTTTTCTAAACGTAAATCATGGCAGTCATATGTTTCTAAAATTAACGCCAACACATCAATTAAAAAAGTTTGGGAAGCAGTTCGTAAAATTAATGGTAAACACAAAAAAGTTCCTACTGCTCATCTGAAACGTAAAGATTCGAGCGTAGCAAAAACTACAAAAGATATAGCCAACACACTGGCAGAAACTTTTGAACATAATTCTTCTTCAGCACACTACACTGAAGAATTTAAAAAGGTCAAATCTAACTTGGAAAAACAAAATATTAATTTTCATTCTAACAACGAAGAAGAGTATAACACCCTCTTTACAATTGACGATTTAACCGATTCTATTAAGCATGCCAAAGATACAGCTGCTGGCCCTGATGAAATTTATTATCAATTTTTAAAACATCTCCCATTGATATCTCAACATTTATTGCTCGATATTTTTAATGATATATGGATATCTGGTAAAATTCCAGATTCCTGGAAGGAAGCTTTAATTATACCAATACCGAAACCGGGTAAAGACAATACTGACCCCCTTAACTACCGACCAATATCTCTAACTAGTTGTATTTGTAAAACCTTTGAACGCATGGTTAATAAAAGACTCATCTGGTATTTAGAATCTAACGGTATAATAACTAATGTCCAATCTGGTTTTCGAAAACAGCGAAGTACTTATGATCATTTAGTACGCCTCGAAACATTCATAAGAGAGGCTTTTGTCAATAAACAACATGTAGTTTCAATTTTCTTCGATCTTGAGAAAGCGTATGATACAATATGGAAATATGGTATTCTCAAAGATTTAAAAGATGCTGGTCTAAATGGTAGATTACCAATGTTCATTTCTAGTTTTTTGTCAGACAGAAATTTTCAAGTTAAAGTAGGATCAACGTTATCAGAGAGCCACGAACAAGAACAAGGCGTACCGCAAGGCAGTATTTTATCAGTTACCCTCTTTGGGCTTAAAATTAATAATATTGTTAAGGCTATAAACCCTGGTACAGATTGCTCATTATATGTTGATGATTTTTTAATCTGTTATCGATCTAAAAATATTCGAAGTATCGAACGTCAATTACAACAGAACTTGGATAAAATTCAAAAATGGGCAACAGAAAATGGTTTTAAATTTTCCAAGTCAAAAACTCAATGTGTACATTTTTGTCGATTAAGAAAACATCATAATGATCCCGAACTTTACATTTCTGGCTCTAAAATCCCAGTAGTAAATGAAGCCAAGTTTTTAGGCGTTACATTCGATAAAAAACTATCTTTTATACCACACTTAAAGTTGCTTAAAACAAAATGTATTAAAGCTTTGAATCTACTTAAAGTACTTTCACATACTGATTGGGGATCTGATACCCAAACTTTACTTAAATTATACAGAAGTCTTGTTCGCTCAAAACTCGATTACGGATCAATAGTGTACGGATCAGCTCGCAAATCATACTTACAAATGCTAGATACTATACACAACCAGGGCTTACGTATTGCCCTTGGTGCTTTTAAAACTTCACCTATAGAAAGTCTGTATGTTGAAGCTAACGAACCATCACTAAAATTACGTCGTCAAAAACTTTCATTACAATACGCAACTCGTATATCTGCTAACAAAAGAAATCCGGCGCGAAATGTTATTTTTAAACCTGATTACACCAGCAAATTTGAAAATAAACCAAATGAAATCAAACCTTTTGGCCTACGCTTTAAAAACGACTTAGAAATGCTAAACATTAACACTTTGTCTGTGATACAAAACTTAGATGAAAATATCCCCCCTTGGACCTACAACATTCCAGACGTCAATACTGACTTATCAACTTTTCGTAAATCTTTCACTAGTCCTGAAGCTTTTAAATCTGAATTTGTAAACATCTTGGAAAAATACAAAGATTGTACACATTTATTTACCGACGGTTCCAAAGATGGAAACAAAGTTGGTTGCGCCGCATACGGAAACTCTTTCGTTGCAAGAATGCGACTGCCTGACAAAGCATCTATATTTACTGCCGAAATAAAAGCAATTGATCTGGCTTTAACATACATATCAAATAGTATAAATAACAAGTTTATTATTTTCTCAGATTCTCTATCTGTATTACTAGCGATTAAAAATCGCAGTTCAGACAATAATCTTATTAAAAGTATCGAGTTAAAATTACATGATATTTTAAAATCTAAAATAGTACACCTCTGCTGGATACCAAGTCATATTGGTATACATGGAAATGAAAAAGTTGACATCCTTGCTAAAGAATCTTTAAACCTTCAACCAGTTGATCTAAAATTACCAAGCAGTGACTTCAAGTGTTCGATCAATTCGTTAATTAAGTCGAATTGGCAAACAGTATGGAACAACGCTATTTTTAATAAGTTACATGAAATAAAGCCAACCCTTGATTCATCTCTATCAATAAAATTTTCTAATCGCCGAGATCAAATTGTTATTACGCGATGTAGAATAGGTCATACTAGATTAACACATTCATACCTTCTCAAGGGAGAGGAAGCACCTGAATGTATACCATGTAACGAGCATTTCAATATCAAACACATTCTCATTAATTGTCAGGATCTCAAAAACATCCGTGATAAATATTTTAAAGTTGGCTCACTTAGAGAACTTTTTGATAATATACCGTCACATGTGATACTTAACTTTTTGAAAGAGATAAATGTATATGATAAAATATAGGGATAAGGATCACTTTCATCAATTGAATTGATAGTGTCATTATTTGTTTCGGCGCGATATGACCTTTCTGTGTTGGTGCGCCGTAAAACCCAAACAAACAAACAAACTAGTTAAGGGGGTCAGTATTGTCTTTACCCGGTTTCGGTATTGGTATTATTAAAGCTTCCTTCCAGGAATCTGGAATTTTACCAGATATCCATATATCATTAAAAATATCGAGCAATAAATGTTGAGATACCAATGGGAGGTGTTTTAAAAATTGATAATAAATTTCATCAGGGCCAGCAGCTGTATCTTTGGCATGCTTAATAGAATCGGTTAAATCGTCAATTGTAAAGAGGGTGTTATACTCTTCTTCGTTGTTAGAATGAAAATTAATATTTTGTTTTTCCGAGTTAGATTTGACCTTTTTAAATTCTTCAGTGTAGTGTGCTAAAGAAGAATTATGTTCAAAAGTTTCTGCCAGCGTGTTGGCTATATCTTTTGTAGTTTTTGCTACGCTCGAATCTTTACGTTTCAGATGAGCAGTAGGAACTTTTTTGTGTTTACCATTAATTTTACGAACTGCTTCCCAAACTTTTTTAATTGGAGTGTTGTAATTATAGAAACATATGACTGCCATGATTTACGTTTAGAAAACTTAAATGTTCTACGAGCTTGTGCTCGTAGGATTCTATAATTGTCTAGATTTGCAGCTGTAGGGCAAACCAGAAATTTTTTAAGTGCTGCTTTTCGTTTCCGATATGATCTTCTGCACTCATCGTTGAACCATGGTTTTTTAATTTTACTTGAGTTTTTCATTGAAGTTTTAGGAATACACTCATCAGCTATCTTTGATAGAGTGGACGCAAAGAGATTAGCTTTATCCGAAGAATTGGAAAAATTCGGGCTTGTTAAATCATCAGAACACAATTTGATAAATTGTTCCCAGTTCGCTTTTGAGAATTTGTAATAAGAGCGGTTGTTTACTGGAACAGAGTCGTTTAAAGTTAACAACAATGGAAAGTGGCCACTGCCATATTGTTCGTCAAGCACTGACCAAGTAAAATCCAAGTATATTGATGGATGTGATAATGTGAGGTCTATACAAGAAAAACTTCCAGTGGCTGGATGTAAGTAAGTTGGTGACTTATTTAAAAGGCATAGTTGAACATTATCAATGAACTTTTCTGTAATGCTGCCTTTATCATTCGTAGATGTACTTCCCCATATTGGATTATGCGCATTAAAATCGCCGAGTAAAAAGAATGGTTCTGGGAGTTGTTTAGTTAAATGTTCTAAGTCTTCAACAGTTATAGATAAATTGGGAGGGAGATATAATGAGCATATTGTTATAGGTCTGTGCAAAGTTACTTCAACGGCTACGGCTTGCATGTATCTGAATTTGTCGTTAAGGGATACAGTTTGCAACCGCAATTGTTGAGCCACCAGATGCTCTTATTGTGTCTGTGCAAATTTCATTATAAAGCGTATAGTCTTTTATTGATGTTTTATCATTTGTAGATAGGAAAGTTTCTTGAAGACATACAACTTTCGGGGAGTATTTCGATAATAAAAGAAGTAGATCGTTGTAATTTGATTTAAGACCACGACAATTCCATTGAAGTATAGCTTGACTCATGGTTCAACGAAAAGTAAAAACTTACTTCGGAAACTTAACAGGACTTCGGGCCGAAGTCCGGGGAGGAGAGCTGTGGACACCCATGTCCTTGTCCCCCATCGACTCGATGTCACTCATAAGAGCCTCGAATCGGTTGGAGGACGGGACAGGGTCCCTCTCCGCTTTTCTAACTCGGTCGGTTAGAACGACCTTCTTTTTGGGTGATTGCCTTTGAATCACCCGCTCAGGAGACGGAGAAGCCTGTGAGACCCGCCTCTGAGGTACAGATGAGGTACTTGTAGATGTTGTCTGTGATGTGAACTTGTACTTGCTTTGGACGTATTACGTGAAAGAATAGGAGACGGTTTTTGCACTGGAGTGATTTCAAGAGGAGAACACTTGCATAAATTGACCTGCACAGCAGAATCAACCATCTTAAGGATGTCGGAGCGTTTCCTGATTTACGTTACGCGTCGTAATTTATGGCCACTTTTTTATCACGTCTATTAATAAATATCATGTTGAAAACTTAATAACTAGCAACGCAGTTTCGACTGTTGTGATTCGTCTTAATTTTTAAGGCGTTCTTTTAGTCCCTATCATTTTACGACATTAATTGCCGAATAACGGTAATAAACTCATCTGAGTTTACAAGGTGCTTTCTAAAATTTTTAGTCTTAAACAACTGTAGTTTGCAAGCGTCTACATGTTGTTATTAATCATCGTCAAACTGAGTCAAGAAATCAACAATCATTTATTGGGATTTTGGACTTGGAAGCCCTTTCCGTCGCCAGAATAATAAGCACAACTGATTAAGAGCCAGGTGTGGTCGTTATTTATCTATGATATAGCTGGTGGGTGTGATTTTTATCACTGACTAGTTGTATTTTAGATTTTTTCGAACTGCCTGTAATCATCATTCATCATGTTCATATTCAAGTGGACCAAAAATAATTATGGATAGACCCTCGTACTCGGCAAGTAAGAGTTAACACAGACAATGTAAGAATCATTAATTTATTTATTTCTTCAATCATTTTTCATACCATTTCAAGGATTTGTAAATATGAACTTTCCAAATATAGGCTAATTTTATAGGTGCACCATAATTTTTTCTCAAGCACTAGTCAGATTTATCACTTATATAGTAAGAGGCAAAGTTAACAACAAGCCTGTCGATATTAACTGAGTTATTTTCACTACCACAATCACTTGTTTCTCATCCAGGGTTTGATCCGTCCTCAAGACGTTTCTCCGTCTAGATGATCCGTCTCCAGTCACATTCGTCCTTGGATGATCCGTCCCCAAAATTTCAGAGTTTTGACGATTTGTCCCCATTTTATAAAAGTGTATACAGGAATCAATCTTATACCAGGATCTATGTACAGATATTCATCTTTTGATTGGATTTTGCCAATTGATGTTTTATTTTCAAAACAATCCTGCATGTTTGATTTGAAGTAAGTATTAATTGTAATAATATGAACTTAGGTGCTACCTATGGCGCGGAAAACAGACTTACATGTATTACTTAAAAATAATAAAATAAGATTGTTACTTAGGCAAAATAAAATAAAGAAAAGAAATTCGGCGCTGTGAAGGATTTATTTTGTTTGAGGGCCTATTAATTAGATAAGCTAGGGGAGATAACTGCGTAATTTATTGCATTCAGAAAAATCTGACAACATTTCATTCTTTTATGTCGGAATCATATTTCAATTCTGAAAGAAATGTATTGTACATATTTATTTATCTTATGAATAAAGATGAAGATAAAAAAGCCTCGATAAAACATTCATTTTATTTTATGAAGATAGAAATGTTTTCCTCTTTCCGTAACGTTAAGTTACGGAAACGTGCCGGTTTTATTATGAACGTCTCTTAGCGACGTCACGAACGGTGCGTTGGTAAGTATTTCCAATGTAAAAAGTAATAAAAAATACTTTAATGAGGAAACAAACAAATAAAACGACCAAATATATTTTGGATTGTTATCTTGGAATAAGCATCGTAAAAAAACACATTTGAAATTATTTTGTAAGCGGAAAAGGCCACGAGTAAGCTGCCAATATTTTTATCCAATGAAAAGCCGCCAGTTGCTTCATTTATTGATCCGAATCGTTGAACGCTTGTTGTGCAATTTTCTATAGAGCGTCTTTAATCTTGATTAGCAGATGTTTGATTAAGCGTCTAATAAAATTGATGAAAATGGCGGCCCCCATATACTGGAGACGTTTTTCAAACTCATAGGACTATATATTTTTCATTAATTTTATCGGTTTTTTTTCAATTTTAAAGAATTAACGTACGTCATACACGTTGTCTAAAAGCGCTCAAAGCCCTCGCGGGCCTTCGGCCCCACTCGGGTTTTCCGCGTATTAATTATCATTTGATAAAAATAAATGACGAAGTTTGTGGAAACATAGATCCAATTCCCAGAAGTTTGGTATTACTTTATTAAAAAGATATGTATACAAATGTCTTATATAAGGTTGTATTAATGATACTCATTGTGCTATACAAATATGGGGACAAATCATCCTAACATTCTTTAAATGAAATTTGGGATGGATTGTCCAAGGACAGATGTGGCTGGGAATGGATTGTCTGATGTCGTTTCAGGCTGGTGATTTAGGGCAATGACTGTTAAAAAGATTTTCAGTTGTGTGAAGAGTTGGATGGATAGAGTTAACTGTTGGAAAATAGTTCTTCTTTATTCTTTACTGTGTGTTGATGCAATAGAAAGAATATGTTGCAAGTTAAAATTTTTGTGCTTGAATCCCTGTGTCTTCTTTCAGGATTGAATAAATATAGTTGAGCCCAATAGGTGATTTCCTGTACCATCATTTATGTTGTAAATTACAAGGAAAAAGGACTTTTATCTGTATATTCAATTGGTATTTGCTTCATACAATTGTATAATGACAAAGAATCTAGCAGGGTTATTTAAGACTTCACAAATATGTTTTCATATAATATTATTCATGGTGAGCATGACCATGATTTCAAGCCTTATTCACTCTGAAATACATCATTACCATTTATACTAGTATTAAAGTAGTATGTGATGATTTTAGTTGGTGTTAGGGAACTAGCCTATAGATCAGGGTTTGACAGACTCGGTGTACTGTTATGGGATTCTGAGGATCCTTGAAACTTTATAAGAATCCTAGTTTATAAGAATCATTTTATATTCAATATAAAATGATTCTTATAAACTAGGATTCTTATAAAATATAATATGGCCTTTATTACTTGAATTTAGGTCCCATGAATAGTCAATCACATTTAATGACTGCCAATATGTATCTTCTACTAGAAAGTTACCTAATTTTAAGGGTGAACCTCTGAATAACTGTCAAGGGATATTATGATTTCTCTATTTTTGGCCACTTTAACTCTTTTTGGAGATTGTAGGAGTATGCCAGAGAGAGTTTAATACATTCACATAGAAGAAAAAAAAAGAATATGTTAACACATTTCTTCCTATATGATTGATTTTTTATTACTTTCTTTTTCTATTTCTATCACTGTAGAGAAAAGTCTCCAAAAAAGTCTTCCAAATCAAGAGGTCTGCACTTAAAATTAAGACCCATTCTAGCAATGCATGACATGCATCTCCAAAAAAATATATTATTTTCATATAATATTGTTAAATTCAAAAGTCATCAACGCTGAAAATATAAGATTAAATATTTTCTTTGTATATATTAACTATACTATTATTGCCTGGTTCTTTATATAAATATAATGTGATACATTTTACTGTTGTCTGAAAGTCTAAAAGCTAACCTAATGTTGACGGGTCAATAGTTTTGACCGTTTCCTCCCCATACTTTGATGTCACACTATGCTACTTGAACTGTTACTAAACTGATAAAAGGGGAAGCAACTGCTTAGGGATTCTTTTGGATAGTTTGATGGTTTAATTAAGAAAGATTAATTTATAATATATCTGCAAAACTATAAACTAACTATCTTACCAGGTAATGAAAAAATTATATTCCATGTGTGATTCTACAACATTCAAGCAGTTGTCCCTGAATGCCAGGATAGGGTTTTGAATTGTTGCCCTTGACTTACATCTTAGTGCAACAGTTCAAAGTAAAATCCCCTCTGCCACAGGCCAACAGTTTGACTGTTCCCATATCACATAATATAACTGTATTATCTACAATATAATTTATACCATTGTAAGATATTTTATAGTAGGATGCCAAGTGTTTTCCGAGCTTATGGTCAATAAGAAAGCATACCACCATGTTAACTGACCTTTAACCCCTAATTTATGTGTGACCTTGACCCTTTTATGTGGACAGTCAACATGTTGGAAAAAGAAAAAAATGTTACTACAGTACAATGCCATTTTGGTTCTACAATATTTGTTATTGTAGACGTTTGTCAGCAATTTCCTATTTTCAATGTTTTTTTAGGTGGGTGGGGTAATTTAACTTTGGCAACATGTTTTTTTTTCAAAATGTAAGAATAAGTAACATGTTAAAACTTTCAAATGAAATGTAATTTTCCATTTACCATAAGGAATTTGTATGTTATATAATTCATGGTACATTTTAAGTGATATATATTGTGGTAGCTGAAATATTTATATTATGACATGTTTTCCTTGTATAGAGCTTTAGTTAACATTTTAGATGATCATAGCGAAAAAAGGAGCACGGTGACCTTTCAATTTCTTTTAATAAAAAACTTACTCTATGTATTTCCTTTCATAAAATGTATTATTACAATTCTTCATTAGTATGCAACATTAAAAAAATGTGATTTTATGAAATAGCATGTAATTTAAATGAGGGTATATGGAAAAAGCCTATTCTGTACATGCATACATAAAAAACTGTTATTTTTAGAATAAATAGCATCGAAGACTGCTATTAAAGTGTCTAAAATGAATTTTACATATCTCTGTTTAGTGACTTTAGCATTAAAAATTCACAGTAGTTGTTTTTAATAGTAAAATTAGAGTTTTTTAATCCCTACCCCTAAAATCTTATAGGTAATAATGTCCATTTTCCATTTCGGGGGTGGTATCTTTCATGACCATTTTCTGCAAAATAAAGCACGGTGACCCCCACTTTTTTTTGTTAATTATTTACTGTTATTTAATTTTCTTTCAGAAAATATACAATTTAGAGTCCTCATTATATTTCTTAATTTCACACGAAACGCTTGTACATCCTTAACTGGTTTTGATACAGCAGCTGAATAAGAATTATTCTTGGAACTTTCTACAAGCTTGCGTGCATCAGGAAAAGACAAACTTTGTGTATATTTAACACGGAGAACTTCTTTTTCTGTCTTCCAGACTAAGCAGGAACGAGAGGTTGCAAAATGATTACCCCCACAGTTTGAACATTTGACTTCATTAGAACAGTTTTCAAGCGGACCAGCATGAGAAGTACTACATTTACGGCATATATTCTCTCTAGTGCATTTAGTTTCATGATGTCCATATTTAAAGCATTTGTAACACTGCATCGGGTTTGGTATGTACATCTCAACGCGAACGTTGAGATACCCAACTCGAAGAGTGGATGGAAGAATGGGGGTATCAAATGTTAAAATGTATGTGTGAGTGGGAACACGTTTACCGTCTCTGGTGGATAGAATACGTTTGGCATTTGAAACACATTGAGAGCTTAGCTCTTTTACTATGTCTGCCTCTGACATTTCTGCAAGGTCAGGGCAGCGAATGACTCCTTTGGATGAATTGAGGGTATTGTGTGCAGTGCAAAAAGATTTAATGTTAAAAAAAGATCTTAATTTAAGCAAATTATCTGATTGTTGTTTTCTTTGGACCTCGATCAGGAGTTCTCCTGAGGAGATCACGGAGCTTCCTGACCGATTTTGGAGTTCCTATGAGTGCAGAAATTGACTTTTCAATGACAAACGGGTTCAACTGTGCTAATTTTTCATCTCCCAACGCTTCTACTACCAGAAAGCGTGGAAAAGATGATTGACTTGATTGTTCATTTGAAATGTTGGGTGATTCGTCAGACTTACGTTTTTTAGAAGAGGTTAAAGGATCCATGGTTGAGATAATAATGATTCATCTCTCAGGTTCCCCAGCCACCTCGGACTCCAACAAGGGGAAGCGCAATGGAGGCGGGTATCCAGCCTCCGCACCACAAGGATACATGATAGATATACTTGCATGTAATTGCAAATGATTACAATCAACACAATTGGCCCATGAGCCACCGCCTTCTTGAATAGGTGTTTTGAACATATTAAAAGAAAGTACTTTAAATTCAGTAAGCACACACAGACCGTAATGGAGTACACTTATGTTTTTTTCAAATTGTGAGTATGCTAGTAATGTTAATAATTTTGAGATAGTGCACTTTAAAGGAGTTCGTGAACTTACAAGAATGAAATGGCTTTTGCAAGTATGCAACTATTCAAGGGCAAGGCATGACCAGCCGATTGACCAAGTCGGGCCCACTTGGACACCCGTCTACCCTGAATCAGAGGCCAAAGCAGTGTGTTGGAAAGACTGGAGATCCCTGGGTCTCCCTCAACTACCAGGACCCTCCTTTCCCGGTTACGGGACGCTGCCCACGGCAAACAGGCAGTTTTGGTGTTGGCCATATGCCCAACATGCAGGCACAAAAAGTACCTACATAATGGGCACATGTTACTCCTCCTCACCACGAAGAGGTCCCAAAAAGAGAGGAGGGAAGTGCAATGGAGGCGGGTATCCAGCCTCCGCACCACAAGGATACATGAGAGATATACTTGCATGTAATTGCAAATGATTACAATCAACACAATTGGCCCATGAGTCACCGCCTTCTTGAATAGGTGTTTTTAACATATTAAAAGAAAGTACTTTAAATTCAGTAAGCAAACACAGACCGTAATGGAGTACACTTATGTTTTTTCAAATTGTGAGTATGCTAGTAATGTTAATAATTTTGAAATAGTGCACATAAAGGAGTACGTGAACTTACATGAATGAAATGGCTTTTGCAAGTATGCAACTATTCAAGGGCAAGTCATGACCAGCCGATTGACCAAGTCGGGCCTACTTGGACACCCGTCTACCCTGAATCAAAGGCCAAAGCAGTGTGTTGGGAAGACTGGAGATCCCTGGGTCTCCCTCAACTACCAGGATCCTCCTTTCCCGGTTACGGGACGCTGCCCACGGCAAACGGGCAGTTTTGGTGTTGGCCATATGCCCATCATGCAGGCACAAAAAGCACCTACATAATGGGCACATGTTACTCCTCCTCACTACGAAGAGGTCCCAAAAAGAGAGGAGGAATGGTGTTGGTGTGCCGTAAAACCCAAACAAACAAGAATTGATGGTATCATTGATTGCTTTCGGCGCGATATGACGTCAAGAGCCCCAGAAGCCTGCCGCTGATGTATCACAAGCAAAAAAGGCGTATGGACAAAAAAGGGAGCGCGTTTTTTGTTTTTTTTTGCAGTCATGGTAGAAATCTCGGTCCTGGCTGGTGTTTGATGAGCCAGCTAATGTCATGTATTGTTCTACATGAAGAGCGATTGGTGTACCTGAAAACGAGACTTTTTTCGTTAAAGGCACCAATTCCTTTCGTTTACATGGTATCAAAATTCATGAAAGTAGTGCTGTCATGTTAATGCTTCACAAAAGTTGGCTGCTAAAAGCATTCCCATCATTCAAAGTGTCGGTGCCAAGTGTCTGCAGCAACTTAAAAAGGCAGAAAATGACAGGCTGTTGATACTGATGAGAAATGCACACGCTGTAGCAAAACATAATCTTAGTTTAAAATCATGAGTTGTTGTGTAAGCTGGACAAAGCGAAAGGTCTTGATGTTGGCACCACATACCTTAATGATAAAGCAGCACCAATGTTTACCGAATCCATTGCACATTGCACATACCATACGTGCAGGACTCATTCAAGAGATTAACAGTTGTGATTATTGTAGTTTCACAATTGACGGTTCCACCGACTTTACAGGGGATGATATGAAAACTGATACAGATGATTAAAAGCATAAATTTAAAAAATGAATCTTTTATTTTTCGGGCAAGTTGAAATTCCATGTTGTCTGCCCGAATGGGCAAGTCCTAAAAAAATTATCGTAAAGGCTGAATCAAAACTATATCTCTAGCGTAAGAATATTCGCTGCTATGTTGTGCGTCTCAGTAGGGATAATTATGTCATCTTATGTAAAAGAATGGTATCAACAATTCAGCCACGACCTGTCGTTTGTGCCAGTTGTCAGTAGAGACGTTACATCGTCTTATGTAATGAATGGTTCTATAGGAAAAGTTAAATGATAACAGTTGATGACTTTGAATGATTTCTGAATAAAAATCTATTTTACATACAGATAAAGTAGAATAAATGTGCATGAATGATAACTTTCAAGCGGCAGTTATTGAATTGTTTTAAGAATGACCCCTTTGACTTGTGTTGATTGTGTGAACAAAAATCAAAAGTGTGTACGTGTATTTATAATTCGATTGTGTGAAGTGTTTTGAATCGAAACAGTGCTGTTCTACATATCAAACTAATATTACTGAACCGTTCTTTGTGTGCAAATGTTGTTGGAGCCGGACATCTAATTTCACTTTTCAACCCCGAACAAATTCAGTGCCTTCAGCGCTTTGATTTATAAATAAGGTCAACCATTCAACAAATTGTAGCTACTGTTCCACCAGAAAATTTAATGTTACATTACATCTATAGTTGTTGTAGTCCATCAAAAGTCAAATATAAGACTTTATAGAAAAAAGTTAGCAGGTAACAAGATGTAGTTTATCAAGTGATCAAATATTTCACATGTACTTTCTTTCGTTTATAAAAAGACAGGCGAGTCATACATACGTAGCTACATTACAACGACCAATCTACAAACTTGGACAAAAATTAAACTAACCATGCAGTGTGTAATACTCTGGACGTCCCCAGCATAAAAATGTTTTACCGCCCGATCTAACTCTTTAAAATTGTCAATATTATCACGTGAAATCATGTAGTTGTAAAAAATAGATTTAAATCTCTTGGAAGAGAAGCCGAATAAACAACCGAGTTAAATGATGGCAAGCTGTTTTCAATGTCTTCAACTTGTGGAATTAAAATATTTTCTGGCAAATGTCTGACTGAAATGTCAGAAATAATATCAGCTTTTTTTCTAATTAGCGTCTGAATTCAGATCGGAGGCTAACTTTTTTAACACTATTAACCGAGAGGCGTTCAAACTTTAGCGGATTGACATGTTTGATGTATCTGACATCGTCAGGGTAAACAAACTTGTTATTTGAATGTGCTGCAATTAGTAAATTATGCACATAGTTGCATTTTCTTTTTCTTCTAAGGATACAGAAATAGTCAAACTTTGATCAAAAACTGAAAAGGCTTGTAATTGTGCGTAACTCATAATCTATTCAAGCTACAGTCAATTCGCATTATCTCGACTACTCTTGTGTCGATATTTCGTTGTCTCGATTGAAAATCAAAAGTCCCGATTTTTTCCTTCTTTATCTATATGAAAAAATCATGTTTGACTCGATCTTTTTTTCTCGACTTTTTCGCTCTCTCGACTATAAATTTGAGTCCCAAATTGTTTTTTGCTGTAAAATTATAATGTTTAAGTCGACTAGACAAAGATATTATCGGCGATCCGTTGAGGTGCGAAAAATAGCACACGCCCATTGTTTATCGATTAGCGACTGTATAGATAATCTGTTTAAAAGAACGTGTCAAGATTGAATTAACATGTCATTTAAATATACAAACTAATTGACATGACTAAATGAAACCATTGTTAAATAAGTCGAGTGTTAATTGACAGATGTCAAAATTGAGTATAATTTTTTCGTTCTAGTGTATAAATTATTCTTGATTTTAAAAATAAAAAACAAATATTTTTTGTTATTTCTATTATTTTATTTCGTCATTTAAGTTGATATAAATGTACGTCATCTTCTTTTCATGATAATTTAATCACTCGACAGACCTGTTGGACCACTGTTATGGATTGATAATAGAAAGACACACATTTAAAGATATGCTGACATTCTTGTAGTTCAAGTCTATATTTTTTCGTGACGTAATAGTCAACTTCTCTTCACACACACAACTGGATAATATCAGCAACTACTCAAAATATCAAAGAGAAGCCGACATGCTGGGGTTGTACGAAATAGTATATGACGTCAAACACATACACACACATTTTTTCTGACTGACTTCAAATATTCAGAAGATATACGTTTGGTTAGTCATTACATCGAGAAACAGTCTGTGAAATACAAATGTAGTAGAAACCGAAAGTAGATTTTCGGAAAATACGCGATTTTGTTCAATAACTTGTCGAGAGGGAACTGTGCCAGCGGGAAAAGTGTCACAAAACCTTTAGAGTACAAGTTAATGGTAAAACTCTATTCACAGCTGCAGTAAAGCGATTATTCTAAACTTTACTCTCTGAACAGGTAAAACTGCTACTGAAGACATCGAAATTACCTCCCTTAGAAAATTTCATTTATATTGTTTGTCTCGATTTTTCGTTATCTCGACTATTTTTCGACGGTCCCTACTAAGTCGAGATAACGAGAGTTGACTGTATATTGATAAAATTTAGTATGTGAATATGTTGCAATGATTAAATTATGCTTATCATTGACTTATCTTTTTCTGTTCAAAATTCTGGTAGTTACGGATACAGAGCCGAGGCCGTTTATTTTCAGTGTTGGGGCATGCTCTGGTTGTGATATATGTTGTTCTACATTGAATGTAGTTTTCGAAATGGGGCATTAAAGTTGTATCCTCGCAAGGCTATGTGAAATTCAAGATGGCGTCCAAGATGGCCGCTAAATTATTTGGAAAAGCTTCTCTGTGATGTTTTGTTTCTAAATTATTCAATATTCAATGTAGACATCCTGAAACTACGTCATTTCATTGGCATAAGAATTTAAATGAATTAACAGTCTAAAAATTTTTAAAAAATTAGGCTTTTTGAAAATTACCAAAATATGTTTGTTTGTTTGTTTGTTTGTGTTTTACGGCGCACCAACACAAAAAGGTCATATCGCGCCGACAGCTATTAATGATACTAATAATTCAAACTATATAAATGATGTAAAACTATATCTTATTATAAACATTTATCTCTTTCAAAAAGTTAAGTATAGCATATGATGGTACAGACTCAAAAAGTTCTTTAAGTGAGTTTACTTTAAAATGTTTGTCACGAATGTATTTTAGATCCTGACAGTCAAGGAGAACGTGTTTTACATTGAAATGCTCGTCACATGGTATGCATTTAGGTGCTTCTTCTCTTTTGAGAAGGTATGAATGTGTTAATCTAGTATGACCAATTCTACATCGCGAAATTACTATTTGATCTCTGCGATTAGAATATATAATTGACGAAGATGAATTAAGGGTTGGCTTTATGTCACGTAATTTATTAAAAAGTGCACTGTTCCACAACGTTTGCCATTTTGATTTAATTAACGTGTTTATTGAACATTTGAAGTCACTGCTTGGCAATTTGATATTCACTGGTTGAAGGTTTAAGGATTCTTTGGTCAAAATATCAACTTTTTCATTTCCTCGTATACCAATATGGCTTGGTATCCAGCAGAGTTGTACTGTTTTAGATTTCAAAATTTCATGCAATTTTAATTCGATACTTTTAATAAGAATATTGTTTGAATTACGATTTTTATGGCCATTAATACAGAGAGAGAATCTGAAAAAATGATATGTATAATATGTATAATAAAGCAAGATCTAATGCTTTGACTTCAGCTGTAAATATGGATGCCTGGTCAGGCAATCGCATTCTTGCAACAAAAGAATTTCCATATGCAGCGCAACCAACTTTGTTACCATCTTTAGAGCCGTCAGTAAATAAATGTGTACAATCTTTATATTTTTCTAAGATGTTAACGAATTCTGATTTATAGGCCTCTGGGCTGGTATTAGATTTACGTAAGTTAGATAAATCAATGTTAATGTTTGGTGTGTTGTAGGTCCAAGGAGGGACATTCTCATCAAAGTTCTGTAGAACGGTGGAGGTGTTAATATTAAGCATTTCTAAGTCGTTTTTGACGCGCAGGCCAAATGGTTTAATTTCGTTAGGTTTGTTGTCAACTTTATAAATGTAATTTGGTTGAAAAAACAACTTTTCGCGCCGGGTTACTATTGTTAGAAGATATTCGAGTTGCGTATTGTAATGAAAGCTTTTGTCGACGTAATTTTAATGATGGCTCGTTAGCTTCAACAGAAAGACTTTCAACAGGTGAAGTTTTAAATGCACCAAGGGCGATACGCAAGCCCTGGTTATGTATTGTATCAAGCATTTGCAAGTACGATTTACGTGCTGATCCATACACAATTGACCCATAATCTAGTTTTGAACGAACAAGACTTCTGTATAATTTAAGTAATGTTTGAGAATCAGATCCCCAATCAGTATGTGAAAGTACTTTAAGTAGATTTAAAGCTTTGATACATTTTGTTTTTAGAGACTTTAAGTGTGGTATAAAAGAGAGTTTTTTATCGAATGTAACGCCTAAAAATTTAGCTTCATTTACAACAGGTATTTTTGAGCCAGAAATGTAAAGTTCAGGATCATTATGATGCTTTCTTAATCGACAAAAATGTACACATTGTGTTTTTGACTTGAAAAATTTAAAACCATTTTCTGTTGCCCACTTTTGGATTTTATCCAAGTTTTGTTGTAGTTGGCGTTCGATACTTCGAATATTTTTAGAACGATAACAGATTAAAAAGTCATCTACATATAATGAACAATCTGTACCAGGATTTATAACCTTAACAATATTATTAATTTTAAGACCAAAGAGGGTAACTGATAATATACTGCCATGTGGCACGCCTTGTTCTTGATTGTGGCTATCTGACAATGTTGATCCTAATTTAACTTGAAAACTTCTGTCAGACAGAAAACTAGAAATTAACATTGGTAGTCTACCGTTTAGTCCGGCGTCTTTTAAATCTTTGAGAATACCATATTTCCAAGTTGTTGGCGTTAATTTTAGAAACATATGACTGCCATGATTAACGTTTAGAAAACTTAAATGTTCTACGAGCTTGTGCTCGTAGGATTCTGTAATTGTCTAGATTTGCAGCTGTAGGGCAAATCTGAAATTTCTTTAGTGCTGCTTTTCGTTTCCGATATGATCTTCTGCACTCATCGTTGAACCATGGTTTTTTAATTTTATTTGAGTTTTTCATTGAAGTTTTAGGAATACACTCATCAGCTATCTTTGATAGAGTGGACGCAAAGAGATTAGCTTTATCCGAAGAGTTGGAAAAATTCGGGATTGTTAAATCATCGGAACACAATTTGTTAAATTGTTCCCAGTTCGCTTTTGAGAATTTGTAATAAGAGCGGTTGTTTACTGGAACAGAGTCGTTTAAAGTTAACAACAATGGAAAGTGGTCACTGCCATATTGTTCGTCAAGCACTGACCAAGTAAAATCCAAGTATATTGATGGATGTGATAATGTAAGGTCTATACAAGAAAAACTTCCAGAGGCTGGATGTAAGTAAGTTGGTGACTTGTTATTCAAAAGGCATAGTTGAGCATTATCAATGAACTTTTCTGTAATGCTGCCTTTATTATTCGTAGATGTTCTTCCCCATAATGGATTATGTGCATTAAAATCGCCGAGTAAAAAGAATGGTTCTGGGAGTTGTTTAGTCAAATTTTCTAAGTCTTCAACAGTTATAGATAAATTGGGAGGGAGATATAATGAGCATATTGTTATAGGTCTGTGCAAAGTTACTTCAACGGCTACGGCTTGCAGATTAGTTCGTATCTGAATTTGTCGTTGAGGGATACAGTTTGCAACCGCAATTGTTGAGCCACCAGATGCTCTTATTGTGTCTGTGCAAATTTTATTATAAAGCGTATAGTCCTTTATTGATGTTTTATCATTTGTAGATAGGAATGTTTCTTGAAGACAGACAACTTTCGGGGAGTATTTCGATAATAAGAGAAGTAAATCGTTGTAATTTGATTTAAGACCACGACAATGCCATTGAAGTATAGTTTGACTCATGGTTCAACGAAAAGTAAAAACTTACTTCGGAAACTTAACAGGACTTCGCGCCGAGGTCCGGGGAGGAGAGCTGTGGACACCCATGTCCTCGTCCTCCATCGACTCGATGTCGCTCATAAGAGCCTCGAATCGGTTGGAGGACGGGACAGGGTCCCTTTCCGCTTTTCTAACTCGGTCGGTTAGGACGACCTTCTTTTTGGGCGATTGCCTTTGAATCACCCGCTCAGGAGACGGAGAAGCCTGTGAGACCCGCCTCTGAGGTACAGATGAGGTACTTGTAGATGTTGTCTGTGAACTTGTACTTGCTTTGGACGTATTACGTGAAAAAATAGGAGACGGTTTTTGCACTGGAGTTATTTCAAAAGGAGAACATTTACATAAATTGACCTGCACAGCAGAATCAACCATCTTAACTGGTTTTGATACAACAGCTGAATAAGAATTAGTTTTGGAACTTTCTACAAGCTTGCGTGCATCAGGGAAAGACAAACTTTGTGTGTATTTAACACGGAGAACTTCTTTTTCTGTCTTCCAGACTAGGCAAGAACGGGAGGTTGCAAAATGATTACCCCCACAGTTTGAACATTTGACTTCATTAGAACAGTTTTCAAGCGGACCAGCATGAGAAGTACTACATTTACGGCATATATTCTCTCTAGTGCATTTAATTTCATGATGTCCATATTTAAAGCATTTGTAACACTGCATCGGGTTTGGTATGTACATCTCAACGCGAACGTTGAGATACCCAACTCGAAGAGTGGATGGAAGAATGGGGGTATCAAATGTTAAAATGTATGTGTGAGTGGGAACACGTTTACCGTCTCTGGTGGATAGAATACGTTTGGCATTTGAAACACATTGAGAGCTAAGCTCTTTCACTATGTCTGCCTCTGACATTTCTGCAAGGTCAGGGCAGCGAATGACTCCTTTGGATGAATTGAGGGTATTGTGTGCAGTGCAAAAAGATTTAATGTTGAAAAATGATTTTAATTTGAGCAAGTTATCAGATTGTTGTTTTCTTTGCACTTCGATCAGGAGTTCTCCATTACGGAGCTTCCTGACAGATTTTGGAATTCCTATGAGTGCAGAAATTGATTTTTCAATGACAAACGGGTTCAACTGTGCTAATTTTTCATCTCCCAACGCTTCTACTACCAGAAAGCGTGGAAAAGGTGATTGACTTGATTGTTCATTTGAAATGTTGGGTGATTCGTCAGACTTACGTTTTTTAGAAGAGGTTAAAGGATCCATGGTTGAAATAATAATGATTCATCTCTCAGGTTCCCCAGCCACCTCGGACTCCAACAAGGGGAAGCGCAATGGAGGCGGGTATCCAGCCTCCGCACCACAAGGATACATGAGAGATATACTTGCATGTAATTGCAAATGATTACAATCAACACAATTGGCCCATGAGCCACCGCCTTCTTGAATAGGTGTTTTGAACGTTTACACTTAAAAGAGAGTACTTTAAATTCAGTAAGCCCACTCAGATTGTAATGGAGTACACATATGGTTTTTCAAATTAAGAGTATGCCTGTAATGTTAATAATTTTGGGATAGTGCACATAAAAGAGAACATGAACTTACATGAATGAAATGGCTTTTGCAAGTATGCAACTATTCAAGGGCAAGGCACAGGCTTCCCAGCAGTATAAAGTAAAAAACTAGGAAAAAAAACTAGGAATGCCAACTCAAAAAACTAGGAGAAAACTAGGAAGATAATGCAAAAAAACTAGGACTTCTTTTAGGAAAGTGTTTACCTTTTCAACATGGAACTATACATAATTACCATAGAAGACAGGCACAAAAGCTACAAAGTTGACATTCTCTTTGCTCAGGCATAGACATCATGGTGTCACAGAGCCCAAAATGTTTTTTTGATTAACAAGCAATAAAACATCAACAAACCAAAACAGTGTTCTTTATACAAAGCAAAGACTAGTTATATGTCCACTGCTATTCAGTTACAATTTGACAAAAAAATCATGGAACTTGGGCTAGTTCTTAGGAAACACTAAATAAATAAAATGCTTGATAATTGTTGGTAATCAAAACAAACAGTGCCATTACACATGTTTGATCAATATTATTATATATTAGTAAAGAAGGACATGCTTGTTAACAACATGATTTTTAGTATCACATCTACATTTGTATATTCTATATACAAACGCAAACATGTAAAAAGTGACAAGGAAACATACACTGGGGCCCAAAAGTTTATGAATTTCCATTGCATTTTTTTGTTTTTTATTGTCAGCATGGGCAATTAGCTGCACAAATCCAGTATTGGAACTAGATATACTTTTGCAACATACAGTACCAGGGTTGCCAGCATCATATGTAAATAAAATTCTCTGACTTTTCACTGACTTTTCCCTGACCAAACTTTGTTTTTCACTGACCAAAATTACTAAATTTAATCGGCCTCCACCTTCCCTACAGCAGTCCAGTTCACCCATAAGTATGTTTGTTTGGTTTTCCTTTTATTCTTTAAACAGTATGGTTAATTTTTACAACAAAAGTATGCTTTCAGGGCACCAGACAGGTACCCATACACTCAGGAAGAGTAATTTTGCATTGTTTAAAGACAGCATTGGGACTGTTCAGTCAACTCGTAGTCTCATAAATTTGTACAGTTTTGACTTGCCAGTCACATTCACTCTAAACTAAATGATTTTAATAGCTAAAGTATAGATTGTGACTGTTGAATGACAAATAAAAAAACTACCATAAGTTGTTCTTAAACTTTCTATTCTCCTGGGGCCCGTATTATCAAGCCTCTTACGACAGATTTTAGTCGTAAATCCTTATATATTGTATTGTAAACTTATCGTAAGATTTTTTATAATATGCTGCCCTGGTACCCAAAAATGTTTATGAACAAGTCATATTTACAAGCATAGTTTCAGGAGTCATTTTCATTCTTTTTAAATTGAAGGGGATCTGAGCCAAGGAAAAAATACATATATGATTTTGAGAGGGGAATGGTTCCCATATTATTCCCCAAAATATACCAAACTAGTGCCCTGGCTTTTAAAATAGATCTATGCAGTTCGGTTATTTTATGTGAGTTGAAAAAAATGAAACTATGCATAATAAGCATGCACATCTTAACAATTATATTGTCCATTTTTTCTCAACTGTCAAAGCTTGAATAATTTCACAGTGACTGAATGCATTGTTTTTGTACTGGCAGTCTAATTATCATTAAATATTTATTGACTAAAACATATTATACGGCGTAAACAGCTTTACTTGATTATCATACACACTTTCAGAAACTCATGGATGTATCACAACAATGAATTTAATAAACGCATTCACCTTGAAATTATTCATATTTTGACAGTTGAGAAAAAATGGACAATACTAATAATTCTATCATTATTAAAGAACAATGTATATTTAGCCACAAATAAGGAATCAAAGTATCACAAAACATATCAATTTGGCTTGTCAAATTAAACAGTCTAAACTGAAGGTTAAATATTTTTCATGGAATTGTTTGTTTGTTTGTTTGTTTGGGTTTTACGGCGCACCAACACAAAAAGGTCATATCGCGCCGAAAGCTATTAATGATACTAATAATTCAAACTTTATTAATAATGTAAAACTATATCTTATTATAAATATTTATTTCTTTCAAAAAGTTAAGTATATCATATGATGGTACGGATTCAAAAAGTTCTTTAAGTGAGTTTACTTTAAAATATGGTAGACTAGTTTATCAAATGCCTAGTAAAAGAAATATAACATAGACTGTAGAAGGACCCAACTACATATCTATTTTACACAAGTAAAACCAACTGCTTGGTCAGGAGACTCAAACATTTTTCTATGACTTGTAAAAAGAAACAAAATTGACACACAAAAGAATCTCAAAAACTTAAAATTCAAAGGTAACTTGACCCCATAACAAGTCAATAGTCATGTTAAAATTAACTATTACATCTGTAAATAAAGCTCATTATCAGGTATGAACAAATACAAGTCCCTACAAGTTAGTAAAGAATGTTAATAAGCTCAAGGGGCAAGGATTGCAAAGCCTTTTTGTCTTCAAGTTGTTAAGTAATTATATTAGAGTGGTTGTTATAAGACATAAATGAAGAAATAAAAACTCAAAAAAGTAGTTGTTAAAGCAATTTTATATACAATGAGACTGCCATAACCTTAGAAAATATAAGAAAGTCTCCAATGAAATTAATTTTCCCTGACTTTTCACTGACTTCAGGAATTTAATTTTTCGCTGACCAATTTTCAAAATTCCCAGACAATTCCCTGACCTTGAAAAAAATTCAGATTTCCCTGACTTTTTAAGTCCGCTGGCAACCCTGAGTACAATAAGCAGAAAAGCTATTGCCAGAATATTGCTTACACCACACTGTTAGACAATGTCCATTGTTTTCTAACTTGTCACGCCAAGCAGGGTTGAATTTAGTCTTTCCAGACATGGTTAGCAGGGTTAGTTATATGTTTGTTATATAAGACTAGCTAAAGCTATCTGAAAAGAGAGGTAGATCTGGCATGCATCTAGAACTACAGAAAACATGCATGCAATGCAAGTTAAGATCTATTTTAAAAATACCATTATAGCACAACTTGCAAAAATATACTAGTTCTTCAAAAAGGTCATAGATTAAGTGTTACAGCAGACAAATTAGATCTTTAAGATGCAATATTCTTATGCTCCGTTACAGTTTAAAGTGTAAAGAAAACCCATTTCTAAAAAGCATTGGTGACAAATAACTGAAGAAATTAAAACAGATGACATACACTTTTAAACAAGAGCTCCGCTGGGCGGGGCATTATACGCCCGTGTGCAGTCCATGCTGTGTTCTATCTCATATAAAGTCCCTGTGACCTTGACCAATGACCCCGGGATCTCAGAATAGGTCCCATTCTTAACAGGAGGGCTATCCAAAGCAAAGATTTTGAGAACCTAGGTACAGCCATGGTTGATTTATCACCGACACAAAGTTTTCCCATACAAACTTCCAGTGACCTTGACCCTGGGGCCTCAGAACCAAAAGTTCTCGCCCTTGACCCAAAGAGTATTGATACATAAAATTTGGTGATCTTAGGTAAAGTTGGTTGTTGGACAAGGTTTTCCTCATGATTTTTCTTTTGACTTTAACCTTTAACCCAGGAACCTAAAACCAAAGGGGCATATGCTAGACATTAAGGCTACCCTTAAATAAGATTTGGAAAACCTACAATGTAGGTACAATTATTATTGAGTTACTGTCCGGAAAATGTTTCAATATGAATTAAGTCCCTGTGACCTTGACTTTTGTCCCTGGGGTTTCCAAATCAAAAGAGAACATCAAATACCAAAGAGCTATCAACACATTACATCTTGACAAATGGGCTGATCCACATAAAATTTGGTTAACCTAGGTACAATCATTGTTTAGTTATTGTCCGGACAAGGATTGTCCATATGATGCCCCTGTGACCTAGATCTTTGACCCAGTTTTGACCCAAAACCAATTGGGAACATCCTTAACACATGGGCTACCCTCACATAAAATTTGGTGAACTAAATTCATTTTACTTATTAAATATAGCATTATTTCCATGGTTTGCCATTTTGACTTTGTTAACATATTGATTGAACATTTGAAGTCTCTGCTTGGTAATTTGATATCTTCTGGATGATGGTTTAAACTTGACCCAGGGGCCCCAAAATCAATAGGGAACATCCTTGACACATGGGCTACTCTCACATGAAATTTGGTGAACTTAAGTGCAGTCAATGTTGATTTACTACACGGACAATGTTTTTCAATATGATGCCCCTGTGACCTTGACCTTTGACCCAGGGGCCCTAAAACCAATAGGACATAACCATGACACATGGGCTACTCTCACAAAAATTTAGTGAACCTAGGTACATTGGTTGTTCAGTTATTGTCTGGACAAGGTTTTTCCATATGATGCCTCTGTGACCTTGACCTTTGGGTCTGGGGCCCTAAAACCTATTGGGAACATCCTTGACACAAGGGCTACATTCACATAAAATTTTATGAACCTAGGTACAGTCCTTGTTGAGTTATTGTCCAAACAAGGTTTTTCAATATGATGCCTCTGTGACCTTGACCTTTGACCTAGGAGCCCCAAAACCAATAGGGCATATCCTTGACACAAGGGCTACCCTCACATAGAATTTGATGAACCTAGGTAAATTGGTGGTTCAGTTATTGCCTGGACAAAAGTTTCATTGTTTGCCATTTTGACTTTAAAAACATATTGATAGAACATATGAAGTCACTGCTTGGTAATTTGATATCTTCTGGTTGAAGGTTTATACTTGACCCTGTTTCCCCAAAACTGATAAGGCACATCCTTGACACATGGGCTACTCTCACATGAAATTTGGTGAACTTAGGTACAGTCATTGTTGAGTAATTACCCAGACAATGTTTTTCAATATGATGCCCCTGTGACCTTGACCTTTGACCAAGGCGCCCCAAAACCAATAGGGCATAACCTTGACACATGGGCTACTTTCACATAAAATTTAGTGAACCTAGGTACATTGGTTGTTCAGTTATTGTCTGGACAAGGTTTTTCCATATGATGCCTCTGTGACCTTGACCTTTGGGTCTGGGGCCCCAAAACCTATTGGGAACATCCTTGACAAAAGGGCTACCTTCACATAAAATTGTGTGAACCTAGGTACAGTAGTTGATGAGTTATTGTCCAAACAAGGATTTTCAATATGATGCCCCTGTGACCTTGACCTTTGACCCAGGAGCCCCAAAACCAATAGGGCATAACCTTTACCCAAGGGCTACCCTCACATAAAATTTGGAGAACCTAGGTACATTGGTGGTTCAGTTATTGTCTGGACAAGTGTTTCATTGTTTGCCGTTTTGACTTTATAAACATATTGATAGAACATTTGAAGTCACAGCTTGGTAATTTGATATCTTCTGGTTTAAGATTTAAACTTAACCCTGTTTTCCCAAAACTGATAAGGTACATCCTTGACACATGGGCTACTCTCACATGAAATTTGGTGAACTTTGGTACAATCATTGTTGAGTAATTATCCGGACAATGTTTTTCAATATGATGCCCCTGTGACCTTGACCTTTGACCAAGGTGCCTCAAAACCAATAGGGCATAACCTTGACACATGGGCTACTTTCACGCCAAATTTAGTGAACCTAGGTACATTGGTTGTTCAGTTATTGTCTGGACAAGGTTTTTCCATATGATGCCTCTGTGACCTTGACCTTTGGGTCTGGGGCCCCAAAACCTTTTTGGAACATCCTTGACACAAGGGCTACCTTCACTTAAAATTTGGTGAACCTAGGTACAGTAGTTGATGAGTTATTGTCCAAACAAGGATTTTCAATATGATGCCCCTGTGACCTTGACCTTGGACCCAGGAGTCCCAAAACCAATAGGGCATAACCTTTACCCAAGGGCTACCCTCACATAAAATTTGGAGAACCTAGGTACATTGGTGGTTCAGTTATTGTCTGGACAAGTGTTTCATTGTTTGCCGTTTTGACTTTATAAACATATTGATAGAACATTTGAAGTCACAGCTTAGTAATTTGATATCTTCTGGTTTAAGATTTAAACTTAACCCTGTTTTCCCAAAACTGATAAGGTACATCCTTGACACATGGGCTACTCTCACATGAAATTTGGTGAACCTAGGTACAGTCATTGTTGAGTTATTACCCGGACAATGTTTTTCAATATGATGCCACTGTGACCTTGAACTTTGACCCAGGGGCCCCAAAATCAATAGGGCATATTCTTGACACATAGGGTACTCTAACATAAAATTTGGTGAACCTAGGTACATTGGTGTTTCAGTTATTGTCTGGACAAAGTGTTTCGATATAATGCCCCTGTGACCTTGACCTTTGAACCTGGGGCCCCATAAACCTACAGGGCACATCTTTGACACATGGGCTACTCTTACATAAAATTTGGTGAACCTAGGTACAGGCGTTGTTGAGTTATGGTCCGGACAAGGTTTTTCAATTTGATGTCCCAGTGACCTTGACCTTTGACCCAGGGGCCCCAAAACCGATTGGGAACATCCTTGACACATGGGCTACTCTCACATCAAATTTGGTGAACCTAGGTAGATTGGTTGTTCAGTTATTGTCAGGACAAGTTTTTCCCCATATGATGCCACTGTGACCTTGACCTTTCATGCAGGGGCCCCAAAACCAATAGGGAACATCTTTGACACATGGGCTACTCTTACAATAAATTTGGTGAACTTAGGTACATTGGTGGTTCAGTTATTGTCCGGACAAGTTTTACCTATTTTAAGTCCCAGTGACCTTGACCTTTAACCCTGGGGTCTCAAAATCAATAGGGAACCTCCTTTACCCAAGGGCTATCCACACATAAAATTTTAGGAACCTAGGTATATCCTTTCTTGAGTTATCATCCGGACAAGCAATTGTCCACGGACGGACAGACGGACAGACGGACAACATCATAACATAATACGACCGTTTTTTCAAAACGGGCGTATAAAAACTAAAGTAGGATACAGGGGGAATCAAAAAGCTTTTTATAGATCTGTCATTTGTACATTCCAGTAACTGTTGATCACTTTGTCTATTTTTAACATTCTGAGATACATGTAATTTGGGTATCCTAGTGATAGAATTATTCAAAAATGCCAAGTTAGTTGAAATGAAGCATTCTTATAAATAACATACATGTATATAGTATTCATGTCTAATGACCATGATTTTTTCTGAAATTTCAAATTTGGTAACAACCTAGTCCCCTAAGCATAAGCACCATTGAGGTACACAAAGACAATCAACACACATCATAATCAAATGGCACTGTTTCTTGATCACTATTAAAGAATATTTTGTCAATACTGTTTAAAGTTTTTTTTAGTTTAAAGCTTTTTTTTTGCCTTAGTTTCCATAGGTGGTACATGTAACACATGCAGCTAGGTAAGGCCACTCATATCAGCATTGGAAGATGTCAATTCAACAACTTTTTGGCCATTATCTGCAAATATACCTTACAGAAAAACAAATTAGGTATCAGTATTTTGAGAAAAAAAATACCTTAAAGCAAAAAAACTAGGAATACTAGCAGCCTTTTGGCAAATACTAGGAAAATGTAGGAATCCACTAAAAAAACTAGGAAAAAGTAGGAAAACTAGGAAAAACTAGGAACGCCGGGAAGCCTGAAGGCATGACCAGCCGATTGACCAAGTCGGGCCTACTTGGACACCCGTCTACCCTGAATCAGAGGCCAAAGTAGTGTGTTGGGAAGACTGGAGATCCCTGGGTCCCCCTCAACTACCAGGATCCTCCTTTCCCGGTTACGGAACGCTGCCCACGGCAAACGGGCAGTTTTGGTGTTGGCCATATGCCCATCATGCAGGCGCAACTTGCACCTACATAATGGGCACATGTTTCTCCTCCTCACCGCGGAGAGGTCCCAAAAACAGAGGGAAAAAAAAAATACCAAAATATCGTGAAAATGATTCCACTCAGCTTCAAAAGCCATAGATACTTTGTTTTAGTGTAATAACTTGTATCTTCAATTTTTTTCAATGCAACATTACTTTAGGAAGATATCTAGACAGTTTAAACATATTGTTGATTGTGATCATTTGCAATTGTATGCAAGTATATCTCTCAGGTATCCTTGTAGTGTGGAGGCTGGATACCCGCCTCCATTGCACTTCCTCTTGGAATCCGATGTGATTGGGAACCGGAGTGATGGATCATTATTAACTCATAATTAGATCCTTTAACCTCTTCTAAAAAAACGTAAGTCTGACGAATCACCCAATATCATTTCAAGTGAAAAAATATGTCAATCATCCTTTCCACGCTTCCTCGTAGTAGAAGCGCTGGGAGATGAAAAGTTATCACAATTAAACACATTTGTAATTGAAAATACCATTTCATCATTGATTGCAACGCCGAAATCGGTCAGGAAGCTCCGTGGTGGAGAACTCCTTATCGAGGTTCAAAGAAAACAGCAGTCGGAGAATTTGCTTAAATTAAAATCGTTCTATGGCTTCAAATCTTTCTGCACTATCCATAATACACTAAATTCGTCCAAAGGAATCATTCGCTGCCCTGGCCTAGCGGAAATGTCAGAGGCAGATATTGTAAAAGAGCTAAGCCCTCAATGTACAATCAGAACACAGTTATCCGCCCTTGGTTGACCACAATAAGGAAGTGAATCCGCATAAAATAGTGCCTGTGTTTAATGCCATATATTAAGGATATATTAAGGGTGACTTAAATGAAAGAGATGGAAAAATGGGCATTTTCTGACAGAATTTATTTGAATGAACTGACACGTGAAATACAAACTTTGAAGTTTTAATGTGAATATTCATATTTTCAGTGATTTTCTGACAAAATTCACATGTTTCCGGTATTCATTTTATTTTATATATTTATTTGAGTTAACGCCATGTCAACACAATTTTAGGTCATTTTACGGCGTCCATCGCACCTAACCTAGCTTTCCTGGACCATTGTCTATAACCAGTACTCACCTACCCTTCCACAAGGCCGGACACTTCTCCATATTATCTAATCAATGGAGGAAAATCGACATTATTGTCAAATTTTCATGGAAAGGTATAACCTCCCCGGGTAGGATTCGAACCCGCACACCCTCGGGCACGAGTATCCAAATCCAAGCGCGCTACCAACTGCGCTATCGACCCGGGTTCACACTAACACGTTTCCAGCTAATTACTGCCAAGTGTCATTCTAATGTAAACATGTGTTCTCTGAACTGAAAAGCCGGAAGAGTGCTGGTTGACACCTAGTTTCATGTAGCAGGAATTATTTCTCTAAGATTTTTCTATATATAATGGTGATCTTAAGTTGCTTAAAGATTTAGTCAATGTTCCACATTCCATTGTGTTTATGTAGAACATTTATGGAGTGAAATTAACTGTGGTCTAATAATGTCTGATTAGGGTGAACAGTTTTAAATGGATTTTTTCTCTTCGAAAGGTAATAACTTCTTTATTTTTGGAGCAAATGTCATGAAACTTGGCCATGAGGCAGATAATTGATGTGAAAATCTGAATTGGTAATTAACCCCCCCTTCCCAAATTATTATTTTATTTGTATTATGCAATATTACATAATGAGATATGTTATTTTTTAATTAAAAACTAAACAAACAAACATTAATTAAAAACCTGAAAATTCTACTTTCACATACTAGAAATGTCATCTACATATAGCCTTGAGGTCATTTCCTGCAAATGTTATAGCCTCACTTTCAATTCAAAGTTAAAATAGAGGGTTTCTTTTTAAAAAAATACCTCCTAAAGATTCATGAAAACTCAGATATGGCTGTCTGTTATGGCAGGGTTGCTGCAAGAAGGAGCCTATGGGTTATGGGGTCATCAAGGCCAAATGGAGGGTGGCGTACGGTGCATGTACACAAACTTCTTTTCCCGGATCACCATAAAATTTCGCACGTGGACCCAGATCTGGAGGTTTCGCACCTGTGCCACGCGACACTGTGTTAATGTTGAACATTTGAGCCTTGACCCCCATAGCACCAACACTGAAAGAGTCAAATGCGTTAACCGGAGAATTAGCGCTAGCCATGGGGTGTATAGGGACAGTCTGTTAAGTTGCGGTAAGTATTCCCTTTGTCACAGACAGATGTATTCCAGGTCTTGGGCTACAGTTGGACCTCAGAACAAGCTCGGGTTAGCGCGTACTTGTCTGTTAATGAATCTTATATTTTAGGTTGTTTTCCCCTTACAGTGGTGCAACTTTAGAATTAAAGCGGCAGTTCTGTGAAAAATTCGGTGCAGCTTAACCCATATATTTTTTTCAATGAATATTGTGTGTGTATGGTTGATCATAATTATTTGTTAAATATTAATTTCAAAACCGAATCATATTGTAAACCACACTGTAGCCCGGGTGTAGGTGTGCGTTTATATAGTATAAAACTGTGACTATGAATCTTCTAGATCCTATATCATTTACAGATAGTAGGCTATAAGCATATCAATATGACACATAGAAGACTGAAAAGGTTAGAAAATTGTGATTGCAAGGTTTTTTATTCATTAATAGAGAAAATTGGCGAGGATTAAAAAGGTGTAGATATGTTAACATTTGCTGGACCTTGCCGTTGCTATCCCAAAAATGCCAAGATGTAAAGTATGGGCTGAAATTGCTAAAATGAAATCATTCTCCGACCCATAAAAACTTTAAAAGACTAATTCTCTAAAACGAACTACGCACGATGAAACAAGAAAGGCTTTTATAAGAATCACCAATATATATTCTGTATCATAACAATATGTTTCATATCGCTTCATTAATGCCATACTGCAGATCCTTTAATGCATTTCGTTTTGCTTAAATTCTTAATTTGCTTTTTCATTTTTTTCTATTCATGTAAAAGCTATTTTACATAGGAATTAAAAACTATAAAAATCTTGGAGGAGAGGTATAAAGGACTACGTAAAAGGTGCCATAACCTGGTGGCCAGAGTTATAACATTAAGTATTACCAGCATTACCGACTTTGATGGCATTTTGCACTCAAATTATTGTTGCTGGAGTTTAAGTACTGCTATTTTTGTCTAATTCTTATTGACTGGCGATGTTGATATTGAAACATTCAATCCAAAATATGTATTAATTTTGATGAAGAATGAGTCGGAAAAAACTGCCGTGAGGTAAGTAGAGGACTTCTGAGAAATTCTACATGGACACATGCTCCTAACTCTACTTTGAGACGGTATAATGAACTAAACAAATACATGAGAAGTTTCGTCAGTAATCAGATTTTGATTTACGTGTGTTGTTGTAACACTTACTGCATTCAACTATATTACATACTGCATTTAGCTATCATATTTGTCTATATTCTAACAAAAATTTAATATATCGTGTATATTATTAATACTTCTGTGCATCGAGTAATCAATTGGGTTGAGTTAATTATTTTATTAAGAAAAATGTTGAAAGAATTTGATTTCAACAAGTATTAAAAAATATGGGGGAAAAATTATCACATCATTGTATTCAATCTATTTTCTTTAAGAATGTCTTCAAAATATATCAACCAAGAATTAATGAAAGATGGTGCCTGCGTCCGCAGGAAGCAGTTCGACTGTCACCTAAGTTGCTGAATAATAGGGTTTATCAAGGCAGACGTTGCGGGATCATATAAAGAATCCTCATTTGACACCAAGGGCCTGATACCTAATTGACACCCGAAGAGATGCAAGGATTAGTAAATTATTCCCGTTACATAGCTGCTCAGGGCTTTCCTCTTACAAGACAGAGCAAGGCCTATGTGATGGAAATTGTAACGAGATCAGGCAAGTGTCACAAATCGTGATTATTCTATTTCATTAATCGAATATCAAAATTCTGCTACGTTTGTTTGTTTGTTTGTGTTTTACGGCGCACCAACACAGAAATGTCATATCGCCCCGAAAGCAATTAATGATACTATTAATTCAAACGATATTAATGATGTAAAGCTCTGTATATTATTATAAACATTTATTTCTTTCAAAAAGTTAAGTATAGCATATGATGGTACAGATTCAAAAAGTTCTTTTAAGTGAGTTTACTTTAAACTGTTTGTCACGATTGTATTTAAGATCCTGACAGTCAAGGAGAAAGTGTTTTACATTGAAATGCTCGTCACAAGGTATACATTTAGGTGCTTCCACTCTTTTGAGAAGGTATGAATGTGTTAATCTGGTATGACCAATTCTACATCGCGAAAACACTACTTGATCTCGGCGATGAGAAAATATAATTGACGAAGATGAATTAAGGGTTGGCTTTATGTCATGTAATTTATTAAAAATTGCATTGTTCCACATTGTTTGCCATTTTGATTTAATTAACCTGTTTATTGAATATTTGAAGTCACTGCTTGGTAATTTGATATCTACTGGTTGAAGGTTTAAAGATTCTTTTGCCAAAATATCAACTTTTTCATTTCCTTGTATACCATTATGGCTTGGTATCCAGCAGAGGTGTACTGTTTTAGATTTTAGAATTTCATGCTACAATTTACTAATTGTTCTAATTTACATCAAGTGACAAATTTTTGTATCCAAATGAATTATTAATACCACACTACATGTAATTTGATTTCTTGGACTTGACTTGCTCGTCATAACCATTTATAAACCATTTAAATGAATTCATACAAAGAAAAGAAACTATAAACTGTTACATACATCAACTTTTTCAGGAATATCAACATTATTTACTCCAACAGGACCAAGCGATGAATGGTTTCGCAAGCTGGCCATGAAGTATCCAGATCTAGCTTTTAGGAAAGCGGAGAACAGATCAACGGCCAGAGCAAGAATGTCAAACATCAATGCTATGGAAAAACTCTTGCGCTAAAGACGGTTTGTTTTCGCTCGTGGTGTAGCCACTCGTGAAAATATTGCATCCTTACCTTAGGCCACAACAAGTTGATCATGTGTTCTACAGATTTATTAGAAAGAATGGGGCGAGCGAGCGAAGAAAGCGAATCCATATTACAAACAAGTATTAGCATTTCCAAAAATGCTTGAAATCGCTGATTAGCCGTGTATTCACAGCGTATCCAAACCGTCCCAAGTATATCTATAGAAGACAAGAATAAGCGTGCCCTGGTAATATGTAAAACCATTGAGTCTATTTTTAGAATTCCAGGAATTAGCGCGCTCTGGTAACGATATGTTAAACAAATAGGGACTAAATTCCATTTTTAGGAAACCGAAATATTCCGGCCAACGATTACCGATATGAATTAGTAGGGCGTTCCCAATCGTGAACGTTAAGCCAACAGCGATGTTTATGAGGGGCGTGACTTAAACCTGTCTAAGTGGATACTGGTTACGCCTCTCGGCTGATTGGATACCCCGATTGCCGTATATACATTTAGTTATGTGTTATAATTATATTTGTTGTAATTATGTAATTGAAAAATGTATTTACGGGCAATAAAATATGTTTAAACTATTGGATACAGATAATCTTCTCCCGTATAGATAGATTCGCCCGTTAGTAGGGAAGATAGGTTTGCATTTTTTTCAACAAAAGAAAAACACATTTTATAATTAGCTGTGCATATTTTCGGGGGTTATTTTGCAACTTTCTTGAAACTGGTTATAGTTCATACATTAATAATGGTATTTTCTGGTAATACAATCAGATAACCCGACAAAAAATTGCGCGGTAGAGTTCATACACGCACCTCTATTTTGACTGTATGACGTCAATTTTTTCATCATGTGACCTCAAATGCATCGTTCTGATTGGCTTACAGTAACCGGTGGAGACACAAAAATGCTCAAATCTTAATAATTGTTTCTACAGTAAGGCGCGCGTAATAGTTGAAATACGATCTTTACCATATACGAAGACAATACGCATACCATTCGTACGTTATACCATTCCCAAAGTCGAATGCGTACGATACGAATTACGATCTTTACGAAGTTCTTACCATATACGTTTTATACCATACGTTCTATACGTTTTATACCATACGTTCGGTTGTTTACTATACCATTAGTTCGATACGAATGATACGATATATATCTTGCGATCATTCCGACTTGCTTGTATCTCTATATCTTAGGTAGCCATGATGCAATAAAAAATACACAAATTACAACCGGTTCTCATTCAACACTTTGATTATCGATATTATTTTAAGGCGGGTTCCAATGATAAATGTGGGCGGGATCAGTCTCAATGGTTATGATTTTGCCCTCCGGATTAGTACATATTCGAAAAGTAGCCGAAAGTTATTTTATGTCCGGCAACCTAAACACTTCAACTGACAGGTCTGTCAAGTTGGAACCTTTCACTGTACAAAAATAATGGGAAATGACGCGGGGACAACCAATAATGACCAACAGTCGTCAATATCTAAACAACAACGTGGTCGCTTGGTGAAGACAAGGTGAAATCTTAAGATTTCTTATGTAAAAACGACTTGTCGAATCGCATGATGGAGTCGATGGACAGACATGTCACATGTGTCAATATTCAACAATTCATCAATAATGATCGACAAGGTAAACGTGATTGTAGTCTGCATAATATAACTGTGTTAACAACGTCAGTCTCACAGTTTGCTCAATATTTTTCGTCCCCAATTATTTCGACCCATTAAGAAGTGTTTTTTTTACCTTACTAATTATGTCTTTATTTGTTAACATCACGGGGTAAGAAAAATATTCAGCCTGACCGGGACTCGAACCCTGGACCTTTTACTCACAGTGTGAGTGCTCTTGCGACTTAGCTATGCTGCCACTATATTTCTTCCCATAATGTGAACAGGTAAGGGCTGTGACAAACTACCCTGTGAATAAGAGACCTTAGTCAGTTATTTCCCCTTGTAAACTCTTCAAAAAGGTAGGTCCTATTAGTTGGATTACTCGGATTTTACCCTTACTTTTCAATGTCAATTTGCCAAAATCAATCTTAAATAACTTTTTTGGAAATCATTTAATTTGTTTGAAATTCAAGCTAAGTATTTTTAGGGTAAAGATCTATATAAATTTCATCACTTCTGTTAATATCTTTATAAACAAGAAAGATATTAGATGAATATTTTGATACCCTTACATAGGAATTCAATGATAAAATCTGAGGATTCCAACTATAAGGACCTACTTACCAATTGGATTGCTTCAGATTTTATCAGGGAAAGATAACTGACTAAAGTCCCTAATTGGAAATTTGTCTCAAATTTCAGAATTCCAGGCTGTTTATGGAACATTTATTTTGTTTACAAGTGTTTCTCAACTGAGCAAGTTATTGTCATGGACCGACGATGGATGTCAAATATCAGACAGAAATATGCAGTCTGACTGGGAATCGAACCTAGGACCTCTCGCTTTACTGGTAAAGTGCATATAATCCGGTATATAAAACCGGTATATAATCTGGTATATAAAAAGAGTGCTTTCGCAACTGGGCTATCTGGCGGCTTACATATCCTTCTTCCCATAATGTTAATTAACTGGTAATTACTGTGACATTAAATTAAAAAACTTCCCTTCTATTACAATATAAATAGAAATTGAATGACAGTATTTTCAGAAAACTCACCAAGCATATCCTGGATTGATATATATCAACTGGGTAGGTTTTAGATGGGATTCAAACCAACACAGAGCTGGGTTGCTAATTATACCAGTCCAACGTTAAAAATGCTGGGCCACATCTGTTTCCAGCCGAGTTGCTTTCAGCTGAGGATATGCAATATGTTTATCTTCAAATCAGAATTTTTAGAATGTTATTTGTATGATTAGATCTATGTCATTAAAATTCCCATTTTAATTATTTCAGATGACAATATGCAGATTTTATAGCTGCTAAAGGTTGTACAAGTGTGTTTATCTTAACAAGATCTTGAAGTCGATAAACTTTTCATATTCCTGTGTGGAGAACAATAAAAGCAGATAGATTTCCAGTTGTTGTAGCTCCAAAAACTATTTCCTCAGACTGAGCACATTTAGATGATAGACTACAACACCTGATTAGGACCAATTCTAAAGACTTAATATTTAGCTCAATGTTTATTCCATGGATAATTAGGAGACATTGTTCGTCAAGTAGATGAACTTTTTTAACACCTATTTGTGCTATATAAGTGACATGCACTGTACGGGTCCGGTTCAACTCAACCAGTAGAAAACTCAACCCATGGACAACCTGCCCTGAAGTTAGACAACTCGACCCGAAAGTGCAATCATCTTAACCCATTGACAATTTTTATTTGAAAAAAGGGTATATAAAGAAAAGTAAAAAAATGTAGCAAGATTTGCCCAGTTTCTTTTGCAGTCAGCTTTTACTTACTTAGTGACTGAGTGGAGAATTGGAGAATTGCCCTAAGAATGACAAACTGGAGAGCTCCTTATTTAATGACATATTTCCAATTTAATTTACAAACATTAGGTTAAAATTGTCATCGTTATTTTCATATTTGGATATCTTTCATTAGCGATAAATTTTATATCAATATAAAATGTTTATTTTATTCTGACTATTTATAATGAATAACTAATAATTATACTATACTATATCATACGGGTTAAGTTTTCCATGGGTTGAGTTGTCCTTACATATGGGTTGAGTTGTCCGGGCTTATGAGTTGAGTTGTACTGGGTTGAGTTATCTTCGGGTTGAGTACCTATCAAAATTTTGGAGAAATTATAACTTTAAAGGCCTACTGAATAGCGGTTTTCAAATATTTTATTTAACTATTTGTTGCTAAGTTCTTATCAGTTTTGTTTATTTTTTGTTTTATATAGATCCAACTGAAGTAGCTGAAAAGTATTTTTAGAAAAGATTTACAAAATTACTTATCATAATTTTGGAGGTTTTGAAATATCAGATGCTGAACCTATTATTGTGATGCATTCATGAAATGTGCCTTCATTTCATCATATATAATCCTTGATTTGATTATTGAAAGTAATATTTTTAAAATAACCAATCACTAGAGTAAAAAAGAAATTTCCTTATTCTCCAAACTTTTGGTGGGCACTGTATTTGTATTAGAAAGTGTTTGAGACAAGAATTCAACATAATACAATAAGAACGACTATAGTATTATACCCTATAATTATATTCTGGCTTGAATCATACATATGTAGCTGATATAGAAATTTAAACTACTATATTTTCAATTATTTTTGTTGTTTAACATTAAAAGATTGAATTTTACAAATAATTTTCTTCTTCTTGAGTCTTCAATTCCTACTTAAATTCATATGAACGTGTTATAGATACATCTTATATGATAAACAACAGATGTCAAGTAGAACCAAGAAAGGGTGCTTCTTGCTAGTTTAAAATGAGTTACAGTCAAGAAATAAACATGTGGACAGATACATTTTGGAAATTCCAGTGGGGTCCGAACCCCTAGCCTGACCCCCTCTAGATCTGCCTATGAGGCAAATTCATCCTAGTGAACAAATCTGTTGGCAGTGGTTACTTAATGTATTTGTACTCCCTTGCAAGCTAGATTTATAGCAACACCGTTGAGAGTCCGCTGAGGATTCGAGTAGTTGAGGATTCAGATTTCAGTTCTGACCAGGGATTTTCATAGGGTTACATTTGGCGCACCAAGTTAATAACCCACAAGGGATTGTGTGCTCGCATACTAAGATTGTCTAGCTCCTAGATTTTTGTTAAGGAGAGGTTTGTGTAGCAGAGGTAAATAACAGCACTTATACTCCATGCCATGAAACTAGTTGGTGTGTCGACATGGTAGATTGTCCGCTTATGACTTAAGAGGTTGTATGTGGGTATGAATCTCAGTAAGGGCCATAGATTTTTATATGAATACTTATCGGACAAGTCCAGCGAAAGGATATCACATAATATCAGAAGAAGACAGTGTTTTAGGAAACCAAACCTTTTCCTATTGTATTCATTTTCAGATTTACACAAACAACTTATGAACTAAGCTAGCTAATAACAGGCACACGACAGATATATTATTATTTTTTACCTGAATTATATCATAGTACATAGCCACCCGGCTAGCTTATCTGGTAGCATGCAAGTCTACTGATCGTGGGTTAGATTCTGGGCAGCGCATACTTTCATGGTGCTTGATCATGAAATTATTTCTACAGCCATTCTCCCTCCTGCCAATGATTTGTAATCATGTAGGGCAGTTGTCAGTCACTGACGAAAGCATGCACTAAGTAATTGGTTAATAGCTTAATCCAGAGATTAAGACTTCAGTAGGAGTGAGTAGGTTGACTGACCACCTTTATATGAACTAAACGATGTGTTGCTATGGCGTTAAATTCAACAAACAAACATATCATAGTACATGTACATCGAAAGCTGTAGCTTACTTATTTTCTATTGAATAGTAAGTCTATGTATGCTGTAAGACTAAAGACACTACATGTATGTAAAAATGTAGATCCACATATAAATTACACCAGTTGAAACTGAAAATAAATTATCTTTACTTTTCAATCTTTTGAGAGAGACTGAGCCAGTTTTCTGTATCGTTTCAAAATATTTTTTATTTCTTGGTACGAGCATCTTATATGCTATGTAGGCCTATTTTCTTTATTCTTATATCAGAAATTGCCATTCCTTTCCGATGAATGATATCTTGCTTCTTTGCTGACAAAAAGCGATTTTCATGATGGACAAGTTTTATGGTGTCCGTATTTTCCATTTCATTGTGAAAATCACTCGCCGGCAATTAATAAATAATTAATGTCGGGAAAATACCCGTTGAATTATAATAATTCAATATTTCGTGAGCTAATATTTGTCTTACGTGCGATGCGATACGAAGATGACGCTTATACCATTCATACGATGTTTACCATACGATTTATACCATGTATTAATACGATCATACGATACGATACGATACGATGCGATATACGAATTATACGCACGTACGGCTTATACGCTGCGATTCGTACGCACGTTATACTTGCCATATACTTACGAAATACGTACGAAATACGCAAAAAAAATCTAGTTATTCGCGCGCCTTACTGTATCGCTGCCCATCGGCAGCGATAATGATCAACTTGTTGTGACCTCAGCTCACTCGTGAAATAAGAAACGATCTTACACCGATATAAACAATTATCCTCTTATATATTTTTCATCTTAACTATATGACGTCATCTCTGAGAAGAAATGACGACATGTTTTTGTATAGGTCATATAACAGCAGTGACGACATGTTGTAATAGCTTGTAAATCAAATTTTAAAAAAAGAAACAGTATTCGTCAACTAAGGTGTAAGGTCATTTTTACTTCAACTCGTGAACTCAGAAAATTACATTTTCAATTTGTGATATGTTATGCGAGCACATTCACAATAACAACATTTTACACCTTAGAAGACGATTACCTCCATATATGAAACATCTACCTAAGCTAGTAACATGTGAAATTAATTCAGACGGCTGACCTCAAAATTACAACCAACTCATATTCAAATGTAGATTTCCCTAAATTAAATTGTTAAGTTTTATACCATGTACACGTAATTAAAAAAAGAGTATTTTTAACACAATGTCATAATGCAATTTAACATATTAGTTAGATCTGTGCTCTTCTAGTTCATAATTCAACATTTTGTGTACGGTTCAGTGTTAAACTTAAGCAGCCACTTCAACATGAAACTTTGATTTATGCTGCTGAGTGGGAGGAGGTTTAAGAGACGCTATTGTTCTACTGATCATCCGTGGGTCTGATGGTGATAGTGTGATTCTCCTAAATATTCCCTTGTCTGTTAATCCTCTGTACAGAGCATTTGTCAATACATCGTCCACATGCACGCACGATTTCTTCGCCTTACAAGGATACATTGACCATTTCCAGGCTTTTTAATAATGCCTTTTGTGCAACAATAAAAGCAATAAAACTTTACTATAAAATAAAGATGCGAACATGAATTTATGATATATTAGATACTTTAAAGTCACTGATTAAGCACAATTGAAGACAAATAACTTCTAACGATATTTACTCAATCAATTTCAAACTTCAGTCATATGGAAGCCATGATCGAGAGCTGTAAGTTGAAACAAGTGATATGTTGTGTGTTCTCACTCCTGTGGAAATTGACTTGCCTGGCTTTTCTATGGGAACAATGCTTTTTGTTATCTTAATATATAAAGATGTTGTTCCTATTCATGGTAAAACATCATTATGTATGACGTGCTTGTTGTACTTTGGCAAGTAATTCTGCTTTTGCTCATCCAAGTATTTTTTATAAACAAATAAATGCATAATGTGTCTCTTTGAATAGAGTACTTGCACTTAAAAGTCTTCAAACGTTTTGAACAGTAGGTTTTGTTTGTTCCGGCATGGGTGAAAGTTTTCCAGGACAGCTCCGGATTTTCGATGTCTTCAGGGATCATTTTTCCAAATCGTGTAAATCCGTTGAGATTTCAGGGGGGGGGGGGTATAGGCCTTCCTCTCCCCTGACTTTGACTTAAATTGTTGAAACGAAAACGTAAGTAAATTCCAGCAACACGATCTTTTTTGCGATTTATTTTTCAGTGATTCATTTTGCCGTGCGTCAGAGACGCAAGCTTTTTGCCGCCGACGCAATAAATTTTAAGTATGTGCGTCCTCGGGACGCAAAACTTTCTGGTACATCTGGTTTCCCGTTTTAAAATGAAAACTTAATTTATGAAAAAGTAAAGCAAAATGCTTATTTTTTGTTTAGATAAATCTTTTTCATCAAAAATCGGCCTATTTAACATACTGAATTTGAATTGAGCAATTACTCATTTTTAGTTGATATGCGGAACGTTAAATGATGTGTGAAAAAAACAATCCGCGAACGAAAGAATTAAAAAGTTTAATATACAAACTTGACAAGTGTCAATTGTTAAATCCTTTTGAAAGAATTACGTATTGGCAGTTAATTTAAGGTATCCGGATGTTGTATAACACATGTCAATTAATTCGGACCCCTAATTAAATGTCAAAACTTCGATAATATCTGTCCTAATAGGATGTACCTTTCTTCACAGTTTGCACATAAACTGTCATTTATATACTTTGATTGTGAAGTGACGCCGTCGTCGGCGCTCTTTGTTTCGGAACAAAATTAACTGATAATTGAAGGTCACTTTAAAATTAATAAGTACCTTGTAGTGACAGTTTGAGTAAACTTCTTAAAAGTATTGTTTTGACATCTTTCATATTTATAAATGTTCATAAAATATCGTAATATTTACGGGAATATAATTCATTTTTATCTGAGTATGAACAAACAATTACGTACGTCATTAAAATCGATATAATGCGAGTCAGCTCCGGGCCTTTGAACTGATAATCGAGGCATATCAACTTCTTTGATGACTACCGCCGACCTAAATTCTATACGATGTTTTTGTTATTGATTTGAGAGCTATGTGTAGTCGGCGATAAGTAAATTAACTCTTAATAAATAACCGATCGTTTGATTACGGGCGTTGCACCGTAACTTTTTAGCGTGTTTCACGACAGAGTAAAATTATGCAATCCTATCAACTTTCGATTTCGCCGAAAAAAAATCGGCCTTAAGGTTTTTCTTTTCGATTTTGACAAAGAAATCGCCCGTAAGTTTTTGTTTTTTCGCCGAAAACTCGGCCCATTCTCTTGATTTCGCCGAAAAAATCGGCAATTTTTTCCAGAGTTTGCTTAATTAAATCATTTATTTGACGCTAAAAAGTTACATTTGATTACTGTGGATATGTTCCAGTGTGTTTTTTTCTGAATGAAATTGTTGAAGAATTGTGCTAGTCCTTGTGAAACTTAATTAAAATAGGTTACTTATCTTCCTACTCTTGACCTATGATCAATGGTGATATCATTTTTTTGTATGTGCATATGCTGATGTCAATAACGTGGACACAAGAATAAAAATGTTGCTAAATTTTGAAGGTTATGTTTCATTCTAAATCTACTTCAAACATTAGGTATATCCTTAAAAAAGTGCTGTTTACAGAAAATCGTGCATTTTCTGCATGATAATGCATCAGTTTCTTTGGCAATCATATAATGCTGGAAGAGTGCTGTACAAGCACTCAAAATCACTCAATCCCAGGAGCTTCTGGGGGGCTTCGCCCCTACCTGGGCCCCCTACCTGGGATTTGTCCTGGACCCACCGGGGCCCTAGCGGCCACAGCAAAATGTTCAGGATTCTCGAGATTTCTAACTTTCACCCATGCTGTTCGTTTGTTTGGGTTTTACGGCGCACCAACACAAAAAGGTCATATCGCGCCGAAAGCAATCGATCATACCAATAATTCAAACGATATTAATGATGAAAAGCTCTATATCATATTATAAACATTTATTTCTTTCAAAAAGTTAAGTATCGCATATGATGATACAGATTCAAAAAGTTCATTAAAGTGAATTTACTTTAAAATGTTTGTCACGGATGTCCAAGATCCTGACAGTCAAGAAGAACGTGTTTGACATTGAAATGCTCGTCACAGGGTATACATTTAGGTGCTTCCTCTCTTTTGAGAAGGTATGAATGTGTTAATCTGGTATGACCAATTCTACATCGCGAACTCACTATTTGATCTCGGCGATTAGAAAATATAATTGACGAAGATGAATAAAGGGTTGGCATTATGTCACGTAACTTATTAAAAATTGCATTGTTCCACATTGTTTGCCATTTTGACTTAATTAACGTGTTAATGGAACATTTGAAGTCACTGCTTGGTAATTTGATATCTACTGGTTGAAGGTTTAAAGATTCTTTGGCTTAAATATCAACTTTTTCATTTCCTTGTATACCAATATGGCTTGGTATCCAGCAGAGGTGTACAGTTTTAGATTTTAAAATTTCATGTAATTTTAATTCGATACTTTTAATAAGAATATTGTCTGAATTATTATACCCCCGTTTCGAAGAAGAGGGGGGGTATACTGTTTTACGCGCGTCCGTCCGTTACAAAATTTCCGTCGCAGTTTTCGCAGCCTAATACTTTGCATATTGCTTCATCCCATAGTCCCATGTGGTGTAAAGCGATTTCATGCTCCTTGCTCATCAACTTCCTGTTTGTCGCATATTTTTAGATTTTTCCGGGGTATCACTAGTGAGTATTAGCTCACAGATTTACTTGTTTTTTATGGCCAATAATACAGATAGAGAATCTGAAAAGAATGACAAAATTGTTATTAATACTATTTGATATGAATGATAAAGCAAGATCTATTGCTTTGACCTCAGCTGTAAATATGGATGCCTGGTCAGGCAATCGCATTCTTGCAACAAAAGAATTTCCATGTGCAGCGCAACCAACTTTGTTACCATCTTTAGAGCCGTCAGTAAATAAATGCGTACAATCGTTATATTTTTCTAAGATGTTTACGAATTCCAATTTGAAGGCCTCTGGGCTGGTAATAGATTTAAGTAAGTTTGACAAATCAATATTAACGTTTGGTATGTTGTAGGTCCAAGGAGGGACATTTTCATCAAAGTTCTGTAGAACGGTAGATGTGTTAATATTAAGCATTTCTAAGTCGTTTTTAACGCGCAGGCCAAATGATTAAATTTCGTTTGGTTTGTTGTCAAATTTATCAATGTAATTTGGTTGGAAAACAACTTTTCGCGCCGGGTTACTATTGTTAGAAGATATTCGAGTTGCGTATTGTAATGAAAGCTTTTGACGACGTAAGGACATGGTTCATTTGGGGGCAAAATGGCCTAATCAACAATTTGAATTATTTGGTTGGAAAAATAAATGTGCAAGTCTAAATTTTACAAAACACTAGTTTAATTGAACTTTCTGTTGTTTTTGTTGCCATAGCAACCACATAATTCTACTCTGCCTTAAAAGTGCGATTTTGTATATGTCAACTCGTTTTTATGCAGAAATATTTTCAGATTTAATTATTTTCAACAAATCAAAGCTTAACCTAATGTATACACGTAAGTCACTTATGGGAACATTAATTGGCGCTATTTTTTTGGCTTGTTTGGGGTTTTTTTTAAGAAAAAAAGCTGCAAAAGAGATAAAGAGATTGGGAATTTTGGGAATAATTCCGTAACTCAAAGCTTTTAAATCGTACAGATTATTTTTTTTGTAAATATTTCAGCTTTGATAGGTACCTAATATTAAAAAAGGTTTGAAAAAATTATATGGGCAAATAATTGTTGATTTTAGGTAAAAAGCACTAAAATATGATGTAAAACTGGGTATTTCTGGAATAATTCCTTATGTCCCAACATTTTCATCACTCGTACTTTATTTCTTGTACACATCACCACTCTGATAAGTGACACATATTAAAAAATGTTTGAAAGAATTCTATATACAAATAAATGTTGATTTTAGGTAAAAAGCACTAAAATATGATGTAAAACTGGGAATTTCAGGAATAATTCTATATGTCCCAACATTTTCATCACTCAGACTTTATTTTTTGTACACATCACCGCTTTGATAAGTGACACATATAAGAAAATGTTTGAAAGAATTCTATAGACAAATAATTTCTGATTTTAGGTTAAAAGCACTAAAATAATATGTAAAACTGGGAATTTCTGGAATAATGCTATATTTCCCAATATTTTCATCACTCAGACTTTATTTTTTGTACACATCACCGCTTTGAAAAGTAACACTTATTAGAAAATGTTTGAAAGAATTATATGGGCAAATAATTGTTGATTTTAGGTAAAAAGCACTAAAATATGATGTAAAACTGGGTATTTCTGGAATAATGCTATATTTCCCAATATTTTCATCACTCAGACTTTATTTTATGTACACATCACCGCTCTGATAAGTAACACATACTGAAAAATGTTTGAACAAATTCTATGAGCAAATAATTGTTGATTTTAGGTAAAAAGCACTAAAATATTATGTAAAACTTGGTATTTCTGGAATAATTCCATATGTCCCAACATTTTCATCATGCAGACTCTATTTTTTGTACACATCGCCGCTTTAATAATAAACACATATTACAAAATGTTTGAAAGAATTCTATAGACAAATAATTTCTGATTTTAGGTAAAAAGCACTAAAATATGATGTAAAACTGGGAATTTCTGGAATAATGCTATATTTCCCAATATTTTCATCACTCAGACTTTATTTTTTGTACACATCACCGCTTTGAAAAGTAACACATATTAGAAAATATTTGAAATAATTCTATGGGCAAATAATTGTTGATTTTAGGTAAAAAGCACTAAAATATGATGTAAAACTGGGTATTTCTGGAATAATGCTATATTTCCCAACATTTTCATCACTCAGACTTTATTTTTTGTACACATCACCGCTCTGATAAGTGACACATATTAAAAAATGTTTGAAAGAATTCTATAGACAAATAATTGTTGATTTTAGGTAAAAAGCACTAAAATATGATGTAAAACTGGGTATTTCAGGAATAATTCCATATGTCCCAACATTTTCATCACTAAGACTCTATTTTTTTGTACACATAACCGCTTTGATATGTAATAAAAGAATTGTTTGAAATAATTTTGTAGGCAAATAATTGTTGATTTTAGGTAAAAAGCACTAAAATATGATGTAAAACTGGGTATTTCTGGAATAATGCTATATTTCCCAACATTTTCATCACTCAGACTTTATTTTATGTACACATCACCGCTCTGATAAGTACCACACTAAAAAACTGTTTGGAAGAATTCAACCAAAATCTGGACTCTATTTTTATGTACACGTCACAGCGTATCTTAAATTCTTTTTCGGTTAATGACAGTATAATGGTTATGCATACGTGATAACCAAAGATATATGCTCAATTACATGTATCATATTAGAGTGATTTGCCCTGATTTACTCTAAACACATTTATGTGTTTTTTATACGTAATTTGATATTTGTGATGAAAAAACAAACTAACACATCAAGAACTGATTGTTACCATGTGGTTTCAAATGTGCTGAGGTCACTTTGCACCCATGATAGTCATTTTATTTGAATTAGTAACAGTTAATGAATAATAAATACAATGTAATGGTTTAAAGTAACATTAAATAAAAGTATGTAAGTATACAAAAGTAAACAAGAAGTAAAAAACATAAACATAAACATTACCATATAATTAGTTATTATGTATGAAAATCATAAATAATGACAAATACATTTATAACTTAATAATTATTACTAATTTTAATATTTCCTTATGGAATATAACATGTAATATACATGACACATATATATCATGAATTATTCTAAATGCGCTTGAAGATGTAAGAAGTTAAGTTCATACTCTACCGAGTATAACTCATAATATACATGTACATATTATGAATCAATATAAATACACATCAAGGTGATAGACGTTAAGTCCTGTCGCAAATTGCGAATATTTACTAAGTCAGGTGTACCAGACTCTAAGAGTACACCCGATCCCGATCCAGTGAAAACAGAATTCGGTAGAATAAGATCCAACGAATCCCTCTTGGTATAAAAACTCTAACCCGTGTAGACAGGGTTAGACGAAGTTTAGGTTTAATACATTTCGGATGTAATTAGTTGTTATTTAGATTTAAGTTTATAATTTTATGTTAATACAAAAAGTACTTAAAATAAAGTAATGTAAAGTGTGTACTTGTGTTAGTTAAATATTAATGTGGATGTAAAAAAACAGCGTTTTATACATATTTATGAAGTCTAATTAGTAACAATTATCTTCAAAATTTAACCAGCAACAACTTAGAAACCTAACCATTACCTACTTAGAACTCTAACCAGTACTAACTCAGAAGTCTAGCCAGAAACAACTTCAAGAAACTACAACACAAGTCAAGTTTCTATAGTATATAACTCGTAACATACAAGAATATAAACATTATGAATCAATCTGCATACACATTAAGATGCATTGATTTATACTTATATCAAATAGAAGTCATCAATAATATACATGTACAAAGACATCATGATTCAATTCTTATATACATTAAGATGTAAGAAGTTAAGTTTTGACTCTACAGAATATAACTTATGATATACATGCACATGTTCGGAATCAATAAAAATACACAGATGCAAGAAGTTAAGTCACGTTTACATGTACATACAAACATTTTGAATCAGTCCTAATGCACATTAATGTTGAAGTAGTGAAGTTCGACGCTATATAATATAATTTGTAACGTACATTTACAGAGACATTATGAATCAATCATACCACACATTAATATGTAAGAAATTAAGCTCGACTTCACTGAATATAACCTTTAATATAAATACAAAATGTATACATACATGAACAACTATTATCAATCTCAGAGCATATCAAGGTGTAAGAATTTGAGTTCTATCCTGTAGAACATAACCCAAAACATACATGTCAACAACATTAATATATATTCTGATGATGTAACAAATTCCACCGTGTAACTACAAATTGACAATACAGTTACTGTATGACATCAATACATTTGTGAAGTGTTTAACAGTTAGCTGCATCTATGGATTGTTTTCAATTTACAAAAACATGTATATTAAACAAAACTTGTAATACAGATATAACAAGTAATTATTTCTTTTTTTCCAAACAATATAATAATACAACTTGAACATTATATAAAGTTGTAAAACTAATACATCACTGTATAGAATAAGTTTAGTTTAATACAGCACAGCACATAAGTATGTTTGAGATGTAAAGGGAATGAATTTGCTTCATCATTCTGTACAGTTAAAACATAAACAACTAACTAACACATAAGGGCTTAATTTTAATTAATCATGCAGTCCTTGAAATACCCCTGATATTTAAGAATTATTAGCTACTTTTATATACCAAGTAGATTTTAATTTACTTCAAATAAAAGCCCTGCCTATCAATAAATATTTGAATAATCATTTCAGACTGGTATATTTTGTGAGTTGCATCAATAATGCAACATGATTTACAAGCAAAAATATTATCTGATACATGTATAGTGTAACTTATTTTTTTTCTTATCATTCATACAATAGTTCCTATTAATATTGTATATTCATAAATAGATGAGAAAATACAACATATAATTACATAATCAAATGGAGGCCATACTGTATAACACTTTTTTCAAAAGTCAAAGAAATACATGATCTGGATCAAATACATAATCTACTCCTCAATTACGCTACCAGACAATGATTCTGAATCTGAGGAATCTACTGGCTCTGGCAAATCATTTGCATCCTCAATATACTGACCCCAGTTCTTTACTCCAAATGTACTACAGTTTGCATTATGTCTAGCATAACTCAAATACCAAACAATTGCAGCAATATGCGAACATACACCAACAACTCTGGCACCGGCACGACACTTACAGTACCAAGCTGTTACATCAGTCGAGTTGTATTTGATCCAGAGCATGTATTTCTTTGAAGATACATGTCTGCTTTGGATGCGAACACACAACAAATTACTATCATGTTTATGAATATGGCTATTTATACTTTGCGGAACGGAACGAAACGGAACGGAACAAACATTGAGGCACCACACGGGGCACAGCAATTTTTTTACTAATATGTAAATATATCAAATAAAAATAATGAAATATTGAAACTGCCTAGCGAACAGTCGATCTAAGCCTTTTTTCGAACTGAACCATCTGAATACCCACTTCTAAATGGACATTAATTATATAAAATCTTCGGGACTGCAAACAGTTGTTCCGTTTCGTTCCGCAAAGTATAAATATCCCATAGAATAATGATATTCTACGGAACGGAACGGAACAAGATTTATTTTTTCTTGTCAATGGAATTTTTCATCCTGGTATATTACAGGTACACGAATTTATTACATGCAACCTGTTTCAAAAACTATGTTCTTGACTTAGTCAAAATAGGAAGTCCTATCGCCATAAAATTTATATATTTAAATGTTTTGCACTTGTTGCAGTAATTTAATATTTATTATTCATATAAACTGACGAATGTAAAAAAAAATGAGTAGACAATCTAATTATTTTTTGGCGATATCAGGACCTCTTTAATATGTATCGAATGGCCGTCATATCAAGTACACTCATTTTGTATTATATAAAATTCTAAAAAAATATTAATAATCATCGTAAACAAATTAAATTTGAAAACATGCTTGTCATATATAAATTGATATTACATGCACTAATAAAGCTGATATATTACTACTACAGTCAGCATTGTGTACAAACCATGTCTTCAACTCTATTTATTGTGATTCCGTTTCGTTCCGCAAAGTATAAATATCCCCTATGATAATGATATTTAGCGGAACGGAACGGAACAAGATTTGTAGCTACCAACTTCCCCACAAGAATCAGAGGTGGAGGACAAATGATGTCAGACTAGCTAGATGTCTTATCAAATCGGCATGGAGAACATTGCCCACCACAAGGATCGAACTCGCGACACTGATTCTCCTACCTACTGATCTAAGCAGGCGGGTTGGAAAGTTATATTATTATCGTAAACAAATTAAATTTAAAAATATGTTTGCCATATAATTTGACTGTGCATGCACTAATAAAGCTGAAATATCACTATTACAGTCAGCGTTGTGTTCAACTCTATAAATTGTGATTCCGTTTCGTTCCGCAAAGTATAAATATCCCCTATGATAATGATATTTAGCGGAACGGAACGGAATAAGATTTGTAGCTGCCAACTTCCCTACATGAATCAGAGGTGGAGGACAAATGATGTCAGACTAAATGTCTTATCAAATCGGCACGGAGAACATTGCCCGCCCAAGGATCGAACTTAGACACCGACGCTCCTACTTATTGATCTAGGCGGGCGGGTTGGAAACTTCTATAATTATCGTAAACAAATTCAATTTAAAAACATATAATTTGAATGTGCATGCACTAATAAAGCTGAAATATCACTATTACAGTCAGCGTTGTGTACAGACCTTGTCTTCAACTCTATAAATTGTGATTCCGTTTCGTTCCGCAAAGTATAAATATCCCCTAAGATAATGATATTTAGCGGAACGGAACGGAACAATATTTGTAGCTGCCAACTTCCCTACATGAATTAGAGGTGGAGGACAAATGATGTCAGACTAAATGTCTCATTAAATCGGCACGGAGAACATTGCCCGCCCAAGGATCGAACTTAGACACCGACGCTCCTACTTATTGATCTAAGCGGGCGGGTTGGAAACTTCTATAATTATCGTAAACAAATTCAATTTAAAAACATATAATTTGAATGTGCATGCACTAATAAAGCTGAAATATCACTATTACAGTCAGCGTTGTGTACAGACTTTGTCTTCAACTCTATAAATTGTGATTCCGTTTCGCTCCGCAAAGTATAAATATCCCCTAAGATAATGATATTTAGCGGAACGGAACGGAACAATATTTGTAGCTGCCAACTTCCCTACATGAATTAGAGGTGGAGTACAAATGATGTCAGACTAAATGTCTCATTAAATCGGCACGGAGAACATTGCCCGCCCAAGTATCGAACTTAGACACCGACGCTCCTACTTATTGATCTAAGCGGGCGGGTTGGAAACTTCTATAATTATCGTAAACAAATTCAATTTAAAAACATATAATTTGAATGTGCATGCACTAATAAAGCTGAAATATCACTATTACAGTCAGCATTGTGTACAAACCTTGTCTTCAACTCTATTTATTGTGATTCCGTTTCGTTCCGCAAAGTATAAATATCCCCTAGGATAATGATATTTAGCGGAACGGAACGGAACACAAATTGTTATTTATGACTCATTTCCTCCTTTATAATGCTTGTATAAACTTCACCTATATATAATCAATAATGATGCATAAATTTAATAGCAGACTACATATCCTGCTAATGAAGACTCGTCACTTTGTTTTTTAGAAATGACAACATATGACTCATATACAGAAATGTGGAAACTATCTAATCTTACACAAATTAAATTTGAAAACATGTTTGCCATATATTTTTTGAAATTACATGCACTAATAAAGCTGAAATATCACTATTACAGTCAGCATTGTGTACAAACCTTGTCTTCAACTCTATAAATTGTGATTCCGTTTCGTTCCGCAAAGTATAATTATCCCCTAGGATAATGATATTTAGCGGAACGGAACGGAACAAGATTTGTTATTCAATATCCATGTCTTCCTTTATAAGCTTGTTTAAACTTCACATATAAATAATAATTCATGATGCATAAACAAAATCGCAGGCTACATATCCTGCTAATGAATACTCGTCACTTTTAGAAATCACAACATATAAATCAAATACAGAAATGTGGAACTTATAACACCGTTTTCAACAGTATTTCAGTCATGTAACGATGGGCAGTTAACCTAAACGGTGTTCCTGGATTCTGTACCCGTACTTACCTGTTCTCCGCAAGTAACTGCCAACTTCCCGGATCGAACTTGCGACTCTGCGACCCGAAGACCGACGCTCTTACCTACAGACCTAAGTGTGCGTGTTGGAAACTATATCATTATCGTAAACAAATTAAATTTGAAAACATGTTTGCCATAGAATTTGAATGTGCATGCACTAATAAAACTGAAATAGCACTATTACAGTCAGCATTATGTACAATCCTTGTCTTCAACTCTAAAATTGTGATTCCGTTTCGTTCCGCAAAGTATAAATATCCCCTAGGATAATGATATTTAGCGGAACGGAACGGAACAAGATTTCCCCTAGGATAATGATATTTAGCTTACGGAACCGAACAAGATTTGTGACTGCCAACTTCCCCACAAGAATCAGAGGTGGAGTACAAATGATGTCAGACTAAATTACTTATCATCTTCATGGAGAACATTGCCTACCCAAGGATCGAACTCGCGACACTGCTCCTACCTACTGATCTAAGCGGGCGGGTTGGAAAGTTATATAATTATCATAAACAAATTAAATTTGAAACACATTTGCAATATATAATTTGAATATGCATGCATTAAAAAAAGTTGAAATATCACTATTACAGTCGGCATTGTGTACAAACCATGTCTTCAGCTCTATAAATTGTGATTCCGTTTCGTTCCGCAAAGTATAATTATCCCCTAGGATAATGATATTTAGCGGAACGGAACGGAACAAGATTTGTTATTTATGACTCATTTCCTTCTTTATAATGCTTGTATAAACTTCACTTATATATAATCACTTATCCTGCTATCCTGCGCTGCTAATGAAGAATTGTCACTTTGTTCTTAGAAATGACAACATATTAATCAAATACAGAAATGTGGAAACTATCTCATCTTACACAAATTAAATTTGAGAACATGTTTGCCATATATTATTTGAAATTACATGCACTAATAAAGCTGAAATATCCCTATTACAGTCAGCGTTGTGTACAATCCTTGTCTTTAACTCTATAAATTTTGATTCCGTTTCGTTCCGCAAAGTATAATTATCCCCTAGGATAATGATATTTAGCGGAACGGAACGGAACAAGATTTGTAACTGCCAACTTTCCCACATGAATCAGAGGCGGAGGACAAATGATGTCAGATTTAATGTCTTATCAAATCGGCACGGAGAACATTGCCCGCCCAAGGATCGAACTACCGACACCGACGCTCCTTCCTATTGATCTAAGCGGGCGAGTTAAAAACTTATATAATATCGTAAACAAATTAAATTTAAAACATGTTTGCCATACATAATTTCATTGTGCATGCAATATCACTATTAAAGTCAGCGTTGTGTACAAACCACGTCTTCAACTCTATAAATTGTGATTCCGTTTCGTTCCGCAAAGTAAGCAGAAATGTGGAAGCTTTAAATGTATCAACGTAATATCATTTTAACCATGTGGGGTGGGGTGGTGAACTTCTAAATGCAGTATTCTGCAATCTTGGTATAATAGCCCTATGTAATGGGGTAGATCAGGACTGTTTTAATAGTTAGTAATGTTGCAATTTTTTATGTTATGTATAACTCCACTGAATATGTAATTGCATGACATGTGAAATTGTGCTTATGACTGCAAGTAGTCTAGCCACTAGACCGCTGATAAAGAATTTTGTCACAACGTTCTCAATGTTTTATGTGATAGTGGCAAACGCAAGTCTATTTTGTTTTAAGAGATTTTCACAAAGAACTCAGATTTTAATAATGTCATATGGTATTTGACATAGGACACAGTATCTGCTCTATCAGCTGCCAGTTGTTACAGTGACCTGCTGTTACTACTTACAATTGCTGCAGTTGCCAATGGTAATTACTTGCAAGAGTGACAGCTACTAACTGTAATGATTGAAAGTTGTAAAAGTAACATGCTGCTACTCATACGGCTAATGTAGCTAGTTTTCCCCCGCCTTTTCGAAGAAAAAAGGGGGATATAGAAATAGGCTCTGTCCGTCTGTCCATCCGTCTGTCCGTCCGCACAAACATTTTAGGTATATGAGCTAACTAACGGTACACTTGGACAAAAGAGAACAAAGGACTTCATTCCGTAAATAATATTTAGCTCATAAGGAAACAATAGTTAGCCCACAAGGAAACAAAAGAAAAGAACAAATAGTAATAGCTCATTGGTATGTATATTATATAAGTTTTTAACTCGCCCGCTTAGATCAATAGGAAGGAGCGTCGGTGTCGGTAGTTCGATCCTTGGGCGGGCAATGTTCTCCGTGCCGATTTGATAAGACATTAAATCTGACATCATTTGTCCTCCGCCTCTGATTCATGTGGGAAAGTTGGCAGTTACAAATCTTGTTCCGTTCCGTTCCGCTAAATATCATTATCCTAGGGGATAATTATACTTTGCGGAACGAAACGGAATCAAAATTTATAGAGTTAAAGACAAGGATTGTACACAACGCTGACTGTAATAGGGATATTTCAGCTTTATTAGTGCATGTAATTTCAAATAATATATGGCAAACATGTTCTCAAATTTAATTTGTGTAAGATGAGATAGTTTCCACATTTCTGTATTTGATTAATATGTTGTCATTTCTAAGAACAAAGTGACAATTCTTCATTAGCAGCGCAGGATAGCAGGATAAGTGATTATATATAAGTGAAGTTTATACAAGCATTATAAAGAAGGAAATGAGTCATAAATAACAAATCTTGTTCCGTTCCGTTCCGCTAAATATCATTATCCTAGGGGATAATTATACTTTGCGGAACGAAACGGAATCACAATTTATAGAGCTGAAGACATGGTTTGTACACAATGCCGACTGTAATAGTGATATTTCAACTTTTTTTAATGCATGCATATTCAAATTATATATTGCAAATGTGTTTCAAATTTAATTTGTTTATGATAATTATATAACTTTCCAACCCGCCCGCTTAGATCAGTAGGTAGGAGCAGTGTCGCGAGTTCGATCCTTGGGTAGGCAATGTTCTCCATGAAGATGATAAGTAATTTAGTCTGACATCATTTGTACTCCACCTCTGATTCTTGTGGGGAAGTTGGCAGTCACAAATCTTGTTCGGTTCCGTAAGCTAAATATCATTATCCTAGGGGAAATCTTGTTCCGTTCCGTTCCGCTAAATATCATTATCCTAGGGGATATTTATACTTTGCGGAACGAAACGGAATCACAATTTTAGAGTTGAAGACAAGGATTGTACATAATGCTGACTGTAATAGTGCTATTTCAGTTTTATTAGTGCATGCACATTCAAATTCTATGGCAAACATGTTTTCAAATTTAATTTGTTTACGATAATGATATAGTTTCCAACACGCACACTTAGGTCTGTAGGTAAGAGCGTCGGTCTTCGGGTCGCAGAGTCGCAAGTTCGATCCGGGAAGTTGGCAGTTACTTGCGGAGAACAGGTAAGTACGGGTACAGAATCCAGGAACACCGTTTAGGTTAACTGCCCATCGTTACATGACTGAAATACTGTTGAAAACGGTGTTATAAGTTCCACATTTCTGTATTTGATTTATATGTTGTGATTTCTAAAAGTGACGAGTATTCATTAGCAGGATATGTAGCCTGCGATTTTGTTTATGCATCATGAATTATTATTTATATGTGAAGTTTAAACAAGCTTATAAAGGAAGACATGGATATTGAATAACAAATCTTGTTCCGTTCCGTTCCGCTAAATATCATTATCCTAGGGGATAATTATACTTTGCGGAACGAAACGGAATCACAATTTATAGAGTTGAAGACAAGGTTTGTACACAATGCTGACTGTAATAGTGATATTTCAGCTTTATTAGTGCATGTAATTTCAAAAAATATATGGCAAACATGTTTTCAAATTTAATTTGTGTAAGATTAGATAGTTTCCACATTTCTGTATATGAGTCATATGTTGTCATTTCTAAAAAACAAAGTGACGAGTCTTCATTAGCAGGATATGTAGTCTGCTATTAAATTTATGCATCATTATTGATTATATATAGGTGAAGTTTATACAAGCATTATAAAGGAGGAAATGAGTCATAAATAACAATTTGTGTTCCGTTCCGTTCCGCTAAATATCATTATCCTAGGGGATATTTATACTTTGCGGAACGAAACGGAATCACAATAAATAGAGTTGAAGACAAGGTTTGTACACAATGCTGACTGTAATAGTGATATTTCAGCTTTATTAGTGCATGCACATTCAAATTATATGTTTTTAAATTGAATTTGTTTACGATAATTATAGAAGTTTCCAACCCGCCCGCTTAGATCAATAAGTAGGAGCGTCGGTGTCTAAGTTCGATACTTGGGCGGGCAATGTTCTCCGTGCCGATTTAATGAGACATTTAGTCTGACATCATTTGTACTCCACCTCTAATTCATGTAGGGAAGTTGGCAGCTACAAATATTGTTCCGTTCCGTTCCGCTAAATATCATTATCTTAGGGGATATTTATACTTTGCGGAGCGAAACGGAATCACAATTTATAGAGTTGAAGACAAAGTCTGTACACAACGCTGACTGTAATAGTGATATTTCAGCTTTATTAGTGCATGCACATTCAAATTATATGTTTTTAAATTGAATTTGTTTACGATAATTATAGAAGTTTCCAACCCGCCCGCTTAGATCAATAAGTAGGAGCGTCGGTGTCTAAGTTCGATCCTTGGGCGGGCAATGTTCTCCGTGCCGATTTAATGAGACATTTAGTCTGACATCATTTGTCCTCCACCTCTAATTCATGTAGGGAAGTTGGCAGCTACAAATATTGTTCCGTTCCGTTCCGCTAAATATCATTATCTTAGGGGATATTTATACTTTGCGGAACGAAACGGAATCACAATTTATAGAGTTGAAGACAAGGTCTGTACACAACGCTGACTGTAATAGTGATATTTCAGCTTTATTAGTGCATGCACATTCAAATTATATGTTTTTAAATTGAATTTGTTTACGATAATTATAGAAGTTTCCAACCCGCCCGCCTAGATCAATAAGTAGGAGCGTCGGTGTCTAAGTTCGATCCTTGGGCGGGCAATGTTCTCCGTGCCGATTTGATAAGACATTTAGTCTGACATCATTTGTCCTCCACCTCTGATTCATGTAGGGAAGTTGGCAGCTACAAATCTTATTCCGTTCCGTTCCGCTAAATATCATTATCATAGGGGATATTTATACTTTGCGGAACGAAACGGAATCACAATTTATAGAGTTGAACACAACGCTGACTGTAATAGTGATATTTCAGCTTTATTAGTGCATGCACAGTCAAATTATATGGCAAACATATTTTTAAATTTAATTTGTTTACGATAATAATATAACTTTCCAACCCGCCTGCTTAGATCAGTAGGTAGGAGAATCAGTGTCGCGAGTTCGATCCTTGTGGTGGGCAATGTTCTCCATGCCGATTTGATAAGACATCTAGCTAGTCTGACATCATTTGTCCTCCACCTCTGATTCTTGTGGGGAAGTTGGTAGCTACAAATCTTGTTCCGTTCCGTTCCGCTAAATATCATTATCATAGGGGATATTTATACTTTGCGGAACGAAACGGAATCACAATAAATAGAGTTGAAGACATGGTTTGTACACAATGCTGACTGTAGTAGTAATATATCAGCTTTATTAGTGCATGTAATATCAATTTATATATGACAAGCATGTTTTCAAATTTAATTTGTTTACGATGATTATTAATATTTTTTTAGAATTTTATATAATACAAAATGAGTGTACTTGATATGACGGCCATTCGATACATATTAAAGAGGTCCTGATATCGCCAAAAAATAATTAGATTGTCTACTCATTTTTTTTTACATTCGTCAGTTTATATGAATAATAAATATTAAATTACTGCAACAAGTGCAAAACATTTAAATATATAAATTTTATGGCGATAGGACTTCCTATTTTGACTAAGTCAAGAACATAGTTTTTGAAACAGGTTGCATGTAATAAATTCGTGTACCTGTAATATACCAGGATGAAAAATTCCATTGACAAGAAAAAATAAATCTTGTTCCGTTCCGTTCCGTAGAATATCATTATTCTATGGGATATTTATACTTTGCGGAACGAAACGGAACAACTGTTTGCAGTCCCGAAGATTTTATATAAATAATATCCATTTAGAAGTGGGTTTTCAGATGGTTCAGTTCGAAAAAGGCTTAGATCGACTGTTCGCTAGGCAGTTTCAATATTTCATTATTATTATTTAATATATTTACATATTAGTAAAAAAATGCTGTGCCCCGTGTGGTGCCTCAATGTTTGTTCCGTTCCGTTTCGTTCCGTTCCGCAAAGTATAAATAGCCATGAATATGAATGACAGAATCACCATCCATATATTCTTGTATGTATGAGGAACTGAGTTTCAACTGGTACACTCCACAAGTAAAGGCTTTCAGCTGGTCAACTGACAGTACTGGAAAGTCCAAAATATCATTTTCATGCAATGCCATCCATTGAGATTTTTTTCGGTCAAGACCATTTTCTTCCACGAAGAGCTTCAATGTGTTAACCTAAAAAACAATGTTGCAATAAACGCTTAGTATTATAATCATTTTATTAAGTACCAGCTCAATATATGACATATACACATGTTAATGGAACAGATGTCTCAGGTTCAAATCTATTTCAGACTGTGGGTTTTAGTAAATTACAAATGGCACCTAACGTCAACACACTCTGAATGATTAAACATTACAATGTAAAACCGACATCCAAACCCCAAAAGTTCAAAGGATGAATTCTTTCAAATAGTTTCGTTTTGCCAATTATATATGGACTAAGATGGTTTCAAGTTGAATCATATTCATGGACTAACAACTTATATTTTTTTCAGTAGGCATGCCATTGAAAATACTTTTTTAAATAAATATAGAAAAGCCTATACATTATACAGGCTGTAAAGTTTTTTCATGTGTTTGTTGACAAATTGGATAATATTTTATAACATTGTCTTATAACATGATGTTTGGTGCATTAATACCATTTTTCGCCAAAGTAAAAAACTGCACGATTAAAACACACACACAGTTCACACTTACAGTACACATTGTACATTAAATATTCACAATTTAAATCTCAAATTGGTCTGAAACGTTTCTATTTTAAGATGATGTCTGATTGTGAAACATATTGAT
>CM046298.1:156308-158808 GCA_025267735.1 Mactra quadrangularis
CCCTAACCCTAACCCTAACCCTAACCCTAACCCTAACCCTAACCCTAACCCTAACCCTAACCCTAACCCTAACCCTAACCCTAACCCTAACCCTAACCCTAACCTACCCTAACCCTAACCCTAACCTCTAACCCTAACCCTAACCCTAACCCTAACCCTAACCCTAACCCTAACCCTAACCCTAACCCTAACCCTAACCCTAACCCTAACCCTAACCCTAACCCTAACCCTAACCCTAACCCTAACCCTAACCCTAACCCTAACCCTAACCCTAACCCTAACCCTAACCCTAACCCTAACCCTAACCCTAACCCTAACCCTAACCCTAACCCTAACCCTAACCCTAACCCTAACCCTAACCCTAACCCTAACCCTACACCCTAACCCTAACCCTAACCCCTAACCCTAACCCCTAACCCTAACCCTAACCCTAACCCTAACCCTAACCCTAACCCTAACCCTAACCCTAACCCTAACCCTAACCCTAACCCTAACCCTAACCCTAAACCCTAACCCTAACCCTAACCCTAACCCTAACCCTAACCCTAACCCTAACCCTAACCCTCTAACCCTAGACCCTAACCCTAACCCTAACCCTAACCCTAACCCCTAACCCTAACCCTAACCCTAACCCTAACCCTAACCCTAACCCTAACCCTAACCCTAACCCTAACCCTAACCCTAACCCTAACCCTAACCCTAACCCTAACCCTAACCCTAACCCTAACCCTAACCCTAACCCTAACCCTAACCCTAACCCTAACCCTAACCCTAACCTAACCCTAACCCTAACCCTAACCCTAACCCTAACCCTAACCCTAACCCTAACCCTAACCCTAACCCTAACCCTAACCCTAACCCTAACCCTAACCCTAACCCTAACCCTAACCCTAACCCTAACCCTAACCCTAACCCTAACCCTAACCCTAACCCTAACCCTAACCCTAACCCTAACCCTAACCCTAACCCTAACCTACCCTAACCCTAACCCTAACCCTAACCCTAACCCTAACCCTAACCCTAACCCTAACCCTAACCCTAACCCTAACCCTAACCCTAACCCTAACCCTAACCCTAACCCTAACCCTAACCCTAACCCTAACCCTAACCCTAACCCTAACCCTAACCCTAACCCTAACCCTAACCCTAACCCTAACCCTAACCCTAACCCTAACCCTAACCCTAACCCTAACCCTAACCCTAACCCTAACCCTAACCCTAACCCTAACCCTAACCCTAACCCTAACCCTAACCCCTAACCCTAACCCCTAACCCTAACCCTAACCCTAACCCTAACCCTAACCCTAACCCTAACCCTAACCCTAACCCTAACCCCTAACCCTAACCCTAACCCTAACCCTAACCCTAACCCTAACCCTAACCCTAACCCTAACCCTAACCCTAACCCTAACCCTAACCCTAACCCTACACCCTAACCCTAACCCAAACCCTAACCCTAACCCTAACCACAAACCCTAACCCTAACCCTAACCCTAACCCTAACCCTAACCCTAACCCTAACCCTAACCCTAACCCTAACCCTAACCCTAACCCTAAACCCTAACCCTAACCCTAACCCTAACCCTAACCCTAACCCTAACCCTAACCCTAACCCTAACCCTAACCCTAACCCTAACCCTAACCCTAACCCTAACCCTAACCCTAACCCTAACCCTAACCCTAACCCTAACCCTAACCCTAACCCTAACCCTAACCCTAACCCTAACCCTAACCCTAACCCTAACCCTAACCCTAACCCTAACCCTAACCCTAACCCTAACCCTAACCCTAACCCTAACCCTAACCCTAACCCTAACCCTAACCCTAACCCTAACCCTAACCCTAACCCTAACCCTAACCCTAACCCTAACCCTAACCCTAACCCTAACCCTAACCCTAACCCTAACCCTAACCCTAACCCTAACCCTAACCCTAACCCTAACCCTAACCCTAACCCTAACCCTAACCCTAACCCTAACCCTAACCCTAACCCTAACCCTAACCCTAACCCTAACCCTAACCCTAACCCTAACCCTAACCCTAACCCTAACCCTAACCCTAACCCTAACCCTAACCCTAACCCTAACCCTAACCCTAACCCTAACCCTAACCCTAACCCTAACCCTAACCCTAACCCTAACCCTAACCCTAACCCTAACCCTAACCCTAACCCTAACCCTAACCCTAACCCTAACCCTAACCCTAACCCTAACCCTAACCCTAACCCTAACCCTAACCCTAACCCTAACCCTAACCCTAACCCTAACCCTAACCCTAACCCTAACCCTAACCCTAACCCTAACCCTAACCCTAACCCTAACCCTAACCCTAACCCTAACCCTAACCCTAACCCTAACCCTAACCCTAACCCTAACCCTAACCCTAACCCTAACCCTAACCCTAACCCTAACCCTAACCCTAACCCTAACCCTAACCCTAACCCTAACCCTAACCCTAACCCTAACCCTAACCCTAACCCTAACCCTAACCCTAACCCTAA